>JAHLMI010000013.1:600000-1128166 GCA_019915075.1 Strobilurus stephanocystis
TGAAGGTAATACATAGATAGTCTTACCTCATCGCGATTATAGTCGACATAGTCTTTTGACCATTCGGCAGGGGTGACACCATCGAGTTTCTCCCCATGCCTTCCAAGGGCCCCATCCTTCACCATTTTCTTCTTCTTGAGGGCGACAGGTCCAAGGCCCCAGCGGCGGGGATAAGTATCGCGCTCCATGATGCACCGTTTCACTTTGGCGACGACGCCGTGGTCGCATGTTGCAAGCTCAACCGTCGACATCTGGGCGATGCCCAAAGCGATGGCTTCACCTAGGGAACATTTAGAGGTTGAGCTACTGAGAAGGAACGCATGTACATACCTTTGGTGGTCATTATGACGACTTCCTCGTTCAATGAGATGTCGGCTTCGTAGCGCAGGAGACCGGGTATCATGAGCTTCGCGCCGTAGCAGACCGCGTTGACAGCGCTGTCCTTCACTACGATGCGTTTGTAGCCGACCATTAGACATTCTAATGGTCGGATGACACGTCGCAGGTAGGACTCTACATAACTCATATGAGATGATGGCTCAGAAGAAAAAACTGAAGATACGCTACCATCACGGGTGTTGTCGTACATCCACTGCGCGTCGAGCACGTCGTGCATGGTCACCATGTCGTCGTTCTCAGACATGGCACCACTACGTACGCGACGAAGTTCCTGCATATGACCGCCGACGCCTAATATCAAGCCCAAATGCACACATAGCGTCCGGATGTAAGTTCCTGCCTCACAGGACACCCAGAACACGCCAAGGTTTCGCTTTTCGTCAAATTCGAGTAGCTTGGATTCGTAAATGGTTCGGATACGGAGCTGGCGTTTAACGGCGGAGATGAGGGGAGGGCGTTGGAAGAGAGCACCAGAGAGTGTTTGGAGGGAGCGGGGGAGGGCAGTGGGATCGGGGAGGTTGGCGTGCAGGCGCACAACGCAGACGTATTCCTTACCTTGAGCAAATGTTCAGCGTGAAGAAGGCTGAACAAAGGAAGACAACTGACCAGCTCCCTGTTGCGACTTGACTAGACGAGTCGCCCTGTCGATGCAGACAATGAGGCAGCCAGTGACCTTGGGATCCAGAGTTCCACTGTGTCCGGTCTTTTCGACTCGTAGGATGCGGCGAAGCCATGCAACAACTTCGTGCGAGGACGGATTCGAAGGCTTGTCCAAGTTTATGACACCAGATCTGGCCAGTTTGTTGGTATGACAAGCGAAACAAGCCAGAAAGTCCTCACTTTATGTAGGAGGTGATATCTCGCTTGAGAGGAACACAGCCGGCAGGAATGGGCGTGAAATGGCCGGAGCGAACCAGCAGTTTATCGTAATTTTTGAGAAGGAGCGGCCATTGCGAGGTGTCGAGTTTGGGCGTGTTGTCGGGCTTGATAGCAAAGTCTCCGTCCAGCTGCGCGGACGATATCTGCGCCGTGCTCATCGAGGGCGCCATGTCGTCGGAGGTTCCAGCCAAGGTGAAGTTGGCCAATGAAAAAAAATGCCGGTCGGCACTCTCCGGCACTTGCCGGGCCTGCCAGAGCACGTTCCGGCGCACCGGCCCAGACGTAGCAGATGTCTTCCATCGCGGGCCCATCGACGCCGTCCAGAAAGCGCTCAAAATGGGACGAGGACTCGCAGGAGCCTATCGAGCAGCAGCAGCCAGCTCGGCGCGTGAAGGCCAAGGTCGTGCCATTCGCTCCATCCACGTCGACGGCGCCCCCACCGCCGCCTCCCAGGTCGACCACACAACCTCGCAGCTTCCATGTGCCCCCAAGGACGCGTCATCCAGCGATATTGCCCTCGCGGTCGGTGTACTGCTATGAACGCCTCAATCAAATCGAAGAAGGCTCGTACGGCGTCGTGTTTCGCGCGCGAGACAAGGAGACGGGCGACATAGTTGCCCTCAAGAAGCTGAAGCTCGACGAAGAGAAGAACGGCTTTCCGATAACTGCCCTGCGCGAAGTAAATGCGCTCATGACGTGTCAACACGAGAACGTTGTCCGCGTTCGCGAGGTGGTTGTGGGTGATACGTTGACACAGCAAGTGCACTGTGGTCTTTACATCTTCCAAGTCTGACGCCCGTTGCAGAGTGTTTGTCGTGATGGACTTCATTGAACATGATCTCAAGTCTCTGCTTACCATCATGTCTTCACCTTTCCTTCAGTCTGAAATCAAAACGCTCATGCTTCAACTGCTGTCCGCCGTCAATCATTGCCATTCCAACTGGATACTGCATCGCGATCTCAAGACAAGTAATCTTCTTATGAACAACCGCGGGACCATAAAGGTCGCCGACTTTGGCCTTGCCCGACGCTATGGTGATCCTGTCGGAGTGGGCGGACTGACGCAGCTTGTCGTCACTCTCTGGTACCGGTGTGTCCATCTACAACCCGCGCTTGTGCATGTATGACGCCTCTCTCAGAGCTCCAGAGATTTTGCTTGGTGCGAAGACATACTCTACACCTGTGGATCTCTGGTCCGTGGGATGTATCTTTGCCGAGCTGCTCCTCAAGGAGCCGCTCTTTCAGGCGAAGAATGAGCTCGAAATGATCTCCATGATATTCAAGCTACTGGGGCCACCTTCGCATAACACTTGGCCTGAATATTCCTCATTACCACTGGCAAAATCCATCAGTCTTCCTGCCCCACAACCGCACCTCTTCCGCAACAAGTTCCCGCACCTCTCCACTAACGGCCTGGACCTCATGATGTCTCTTTTGACGTACGATCCGGAAATGCGTATCTCGGCGGCAGAGGCTTTGGACCATCCCTATTTCAAGTGTGTCCATGTCATTCGAAGGTTGACACTGCCTTACATTTTACTCGCAGAGAAGCACCATTGCCGAAGCATCGAGATTTGTTCAGCTCTTTCCCTTCTGCAGCAGCAGGCGAGAAGTACGTTCATTCGCCGTCTTGATAAACACGGTCTCATTGTCTCGAAGGAAGCAGAAGCTGTTCGAGAGCCCGTCTGCACCTACGCGGGCAGCAGATTACAAGATATTGACAGAATTTGACGTGCAATAATGCATGTTACCTATCGCCGCACCCGCGCACTATGGCCCGTTGAGTACTACCATGTATCAGCAAGTTATGGTATGATTAGCTTATATTGCGGATACGGCTAACAGCTGCATGATCAGTGCTTGCAAAGGTACTCAGAATGATTGAGACTTACAACTGACTGAGTTACTATCTTCACGTTCCGACTCGATGTATATCTGTTCCGGAATCAAAAGAGGCAGACCAGCCGCCTTCCAAGCTTGAAAACCGCCAATAACGTCGGTCGCGTTCAGCATGCCAAGTTCTTGTAGGGATACTGCAGCGAGGCTGCTGGTATATCCTTCGTGACATATCACTATGATGCGGAGATCCCAGCGGTTGGCGATAGGAACGCGAGATGAAGACCGTGGGTCAAACCGCCATTCCAGGACGTTCCTTTCGACAACCATAGCACCGTCTATTTCACCGTACGCAGCCCTCTGAGCTGCAGGTCGTATGTCCACCAGCACAGTAGGAACATAGACCTCCGGGACACGTAGCTCTTCGTACGCTTGTAATGGTGTGCGCCGAATGAGCTTGGCGCGATCCAAAGCGAGTCTCTCATCGATTCCCACCGACCACGGAGGCGGACGGAGCGGGTCGATAGGCGTACGCGCCGATTTGCGCAAAATGTCCCAGACCGCAGCCATGTCATAGGTTAGACCGCCGAATTCCTGTATAGCCGCGATGAAGAGGACACCGTCCAAGAGGCCATACCCGGCGGAGCCACTCTCTGGTATGGTTCCGATATCTTTGAGAGAGAGGACCCGACACCTCTCCATAAACTTGGAGCGCGTGAGGATGTCGGCGCGCATGATGAAGTCGGTGTTGGAGGCACATATCATGAGGAAGTTACTATCGCGGGTGACTGGTCTTCCTGTTGTAGCTGCAGCCATGATATATTGCTTCTTGGCGATGAGACTAGCCCTGATCTCACCGCTCAAAGCGATGAGGAAGGCAACATCGTCTGTTTTGCAGGACGTTGTCAGCACGTTTATCTGGACACCTGGAATCATCGAGTAAGATGAGATGCGGTATATGAGGAGGTGATGGTACCGTCCAGCGTCTCCGCGTGCCTTATAGCTCGTGCTACCAGCTCAGTTGCAGCTTGAGCGCGCACATCAGATAGCGTGCGAAGTGACGGCCCGTGTATGGGAACTATGCGACTGGTGCTTGACTCGTCAGTGTAAGAGGCTGACATTGGTTGTACGGATCACGAGTTACGCGATGCCAGTTCCAGTCATGCGATACTTAGTACATACCTGGGATACCATGAAGTTCGACGAGGAGGATAACTAACTGTGCTTACATAAGGATAATCAGTTTGAGGTCGCGTCGAGCGTCATAATCAGATTGAGGTCGCGTGGAGCGTCGAACCCAAGATCGCGTCGTTGGAGGAGAATTACGGGAAGTACGGTCAACCACGAATTGCACAAGTATAATAAAGAGGATCGCATGTAGTACTCACCACGCAAATGACGATTGCCTCTGCAGAGCGGTGGGAAGGGAAGGGTCTCAATTGTGCCGACAAGTAATTGAGTCTTGACATTGGCTCAAACCACTGGCAAAACGTTACGCCGAGGGACGGCGACCGCGTTCAAAATGGTCCCTTGTCCTCCAGTTCAATCGCTATCTACGTGCCCTTTAGTAGACATAGACGGACCTTCTCTCGCTGGGAGCGATCTCGTCACTGGGCGCGCGCAGTCAACGGAAGCCCTTCAATCGCAGTTCAAGTGTGCTGAACAAAATTACAACTGTGTCCTTGAAGATCTTTGCATTCGTGACATCACGGCTAGCTCAAATGAAAAAGCGGAGCTCGGGGAATGGGACTGGATGGGGGTTGTAGCGAGGTAGATTATTGATCATGCACCAGAGGAATTCGACTGTCAATGGGCTACTGGGCTCTGGGAACCGGGGCAGGCTCATGGAGTTGAGACGTGAGTTGGCAGAGATGTAAAACCTGAAGTTGCAGTGTATTGATCTAATTACTGAAGCGATATGATGAACATTTTTACACAAAGGCTCCCCTGGAAGAGAAAGTATCGATAAGAGTATCACATGTGATGTTGCCGTGGCTCGTGATCATCAGGGCGAATGCCGGATCGGAACCCCACATCCTTCAATCCGGGGGCGGGGAATGATACAAAGGGTCAAGTCTTCAAGCAAGCTTCGAAAATTTCGTCTTCTGACCTTGTCTTTGTCTGATGCCGTCTGGTGAGCGAGGGAGGCTGTTCTTGGAAAGCAGAGACTCAACCGATTATCGTGTAGCCTTCATTCTATCCTCCGCGAGCATCCCAGCTCAAAATGCCTCTCTACGACTCGGGTCGCCTCCAAAAGCTCCAGTGTATTATCATCCCCTGGTGAGAAGTCAGCGTCAAGAGATACTGCGCCCATGATCTTACTGCTGCTCAGAATCCTCTCTTGTTCTTGCTCAGGGCCGCTCGTATCTATCCCGACAAACTTGCTCTCTCGCACCCAGACGCCCAACCTCCAAGGGCGTATACATATGCTGTCTGGTGAGCTTGGTCTTGGTGCATTTACGAACCGCTGACGTGTTCGCTAGGGCACAACGCGTTCAGAACCTTGCCTATGCTCTCATCAAACGCGGCATTAGACCGGGTGATAGAGTCGCTGTTATTGCGCCGAATTGGTACGTCTACTCGCTTTCTTGGTGGAAAGATCCTAAGTACTGAAGAGCCATATAGCCCTCTGGCTGCCGGTGAGACTCGTCTAGCTGTGTCCGCTCCGTTTCCGGTGTTAAGATTTGCATCTTAGACGCCTGTCAAGGCATCATAGCAGCTCGTGGTGTAGCAACGATGATCAACACGCGCCTCACTCCTCAAGAGGTCGATTACATTATGAGTGAGTCTCACGTACACGCGTATCAGGGAGTAAATATTCAATACTTCTTCATGTAGACCACAGCGGCGCCAGTCTCGTCCTCGTTGACGAGGAATACCTACCACTTGTCAAAGGCTGTCCGGTGCCCATCATCCTCTCCAAAGATACGGGGTTGTCCGATGATCCCTACGAGGCGTTCCTCGCGGAAGGCCGCGAGTTCAGTCAGGAACGTGGTTGGGAAGGTCTGGAGGTCGATCAGGATGAAAACGCGCCCGCTCTGCTGTGCTATACGTGAGAAGCTACGAACAATCACGCCTGAGTATGCTCACATGTTTCGACGTAGGTCCGGCACAACTGGTCGCGTGCGTAGACCTCCACTGTTTTGTAGCATCTCTGAAATTGTCGACAGCCGAAGGGTGTTATAACGACACTGAGAGGTTTGCTTGAGCGCCATTCAACTGATCTGCGGTGGTCTCATGTCTACTTCCAGGTACGTATCTAGCCGCAATCGCCAATGCTTTCGAAGGCAAGTAAGTAACAGCGTATTACGCTCTCTCGTCCTTGCTGAAACTCAATCTTTATAAGGATGAACAAAGACTCTGTATATCTATGGTAATCCAGCCCAGTCTTCTTCCTGATATTCTCCAGAGGCTCACTGACCCAGGATTCTACCCATGTTCCACGCAGGGGGATGGACATATCCCTGGAGCAATACCTTTGCTTTCTCCACACAGGTGAACATCTCCATGTCTAGCATGTCGTAGTCTGACCTTCCGCGTTAGGTCACCATGCGGACGGTCAATTATCCATCTATCTGGAGACATTTCCTGCAATCGGGTGTTTCGCACTACTGCGGAGCACCAACTGTACAAGTGAGGTCTGCTCTGTCGCAATTTGTGAACAATTTTTTACCAGCTGCCTTCAGATCGGCATTGTCAACGACCCGATGGCTAGAAAGCTACATACGCCAATCACAGCCATCATCGCAGGTCTGTTCTTGCGCTCGCGCTTGCTATTGGAAAGGACGTAATCATTGCCGATTCAGGTGCTGCTCCCACTGCAAGCTTGGTGGGAAACCTGGAGAGTAAAGGATTCATTGTGGTCCATGTCTACGGATTAACGTGAGTAACACACCTCTCGTATTGACAGTGATTGACAGTTATGCGTAGCGAAGTTCGAGTTCATAGGCTACCAGTCCCAGATCAACACTGATGAGTAGCTTAACAGACGTACGGTCCCTTCACGCGGGGATATCCTCACGATTCCTGGGAGTCGCTTTCTTTGGAGCAGCGCTCCAAGCTCCTCGCCCGACAAGGTCAAAACTTCGCTACAGCCGAAGACGTCCGCGTCATTGAAGTCCGAGACGACGATCGCATTGTGGATGTGCCTATGGATGGAAAGACGACGGGCGAGATTGTTACAAGAGGTAACATCGTGATGAAGGAATACTTCCGGGACCCCGAAGCGACGAGTAAGGCGTTCAGAGGGGGGTATTTCCGTTCAGGTGATATAGCAGTTTGGCATCCCGACGGCGCTGTGGCGGTGGTTGATAGAAGCAAAGACCTGATCATCTCAGGGGGAGAGGTGAGTGCATCAGTCCATTGGTTGCGCATTGAGGATGATGAAAGCGGTGGACTAGAATGCGTCAAGCCTGGCGATAGAACAAGGTAGATAGTAGTGTCTCGTCAAACCCAGTTCACGAGCTTACCACTCTCAGAGTTGTCATCGCATCCACACGTACTCGAGGTCAGCGTAGTAGCCAGGCCACATGAGACATGGGGCGAACGCCCGATGGCGTTCGTGAAACTGCATCCAGAACACGAATCAAAATGGGCTGGCCGTTTTGATGCTTTCGGTCAGAGTTTGAAGGATCACGCCAGAACACGCTTACCTGGCTTTGCGTGTCCGGAGTGGGTTGAGGTCGTGGATGAGCTACCTGTGGGTGATCTGCACCCCAGATCGGTACACAGCCTGACCCTCCACAGAAAACATCCACCGGAAAGATTTTGAAGACTGATCTACGGAAGAGGGCCGCAAAGTTGTAATTGAGACGAGCATGGATATGTCTCCCTACTATGTAAAACGGATGTACAGCTCATTCTAGAACTTTCCCGGGGTTCATGATTCCTCTTGGATCGAAAAGGTTCTTTATCTGCTTCATGAGGGCGATGCTTACGTCGCTCTTGGTGTAGTGAAGAGCATGCGTCTTCATTGCGCCGATGCCATGTTCAGCCGAAACCGATCCTCGATGAGACTCTATACAATAGATCAATCTAGCGAAAGAGGGGGAAGACAGAGCAACATACGAACGAGTTCGTATATGAAAGGTTCCAGGGCATCCTGTATCTCCTGTGTATACGCGTCTGCACAAACGTTGAGATGCAGGTTGCCTGAGAGCTGTTAGATAAAATCCTTTTATTTGTCTCGTTCAGCACGTACCATCTCCGACGTGACCGTATCCAAGGACATGTCGGACTGCGCCTTCCCGGAGAAGGCCCTTTGACGCGAGATGCTCCCGAGTCGCATCGACGCACTCCTTGAACGTATGTAGGGGAACCGAGATGTCGTACTTGTAGGCTTTGCCTTCCTTTGAGACAGCTTCTGTAACACCTTCGCGTAGTGCCCAAAGAGATGAGAATTGTGCCGGATTCTGAGAAAGAACGCCAGTGTTGATCAATGGCTCATCCGCCTCCATGAGTTTTTCCAGTAAGGTCGTGAGTTTCTGGGATATTATGCGTGAGAAGTGGAGTAAATCTCGCCGAGTAATAACACCCACTTCTTCGTCATGTTCCCTGCGGCCACCGCTGGTTTCCACTAGAACAAAGCACTCTGCGCCTTCGATATCTTCGTCACTGAGTGCCCGACCTTGGCCGTGCTTGACAGCAAGCTCATATGCTGTCCTGTCGATAAACTCAAATGCAGAAAGAATTTCCGAGAGCTCGCGTTTCACTGTTTGATATAAAGGCAGGACGTTGTCAAAGTGAGGGAGGGCTAACATAACGTTGTTGGAGGCTTGAGGAGCAGGGGGAGTCAGGATGGACACTGCGGTGATTATGCCCAGTGTTCCCTCGGCTCCGATGAAGAGCTGCTTCAGATCGTAACCTATGTAGTGATTGAGTGATTGATATTGAGTTGTATACAAAGCTCATACCCGTGTTATCCTTCCGGAGAACACTCAGTTGATCCAAAATAGTGCCGTCAGGTAAGACGACTTCCAAACCGAGAACCGAGCCATGGAGAGAGCCGTATCGAAGCAGTCTTAAGCCGCCAGCGTTGGTCGCGACGTTTCCACCGATTTGACAGCTGAGTTGAAGATGTAAGAACAATTCTGATTATCAAGTTGAACTCGATGTACATACCTACCCTTTGCACCAAGGTCGAGCGGCATGATGTGATGGTGAGGGGATATGTAGTCTGTAAGAGATTGCAAGATACATCCCGCATCCGCAACCAAGACACCTAGGGATGTATGAGGCTTTTCTGAGATGTATACGAGTGCATCAGGAAACACGGACCGGATACAGGATCGAAGGAACGGACTTTGCTCATGTTGGCGAGTGATAGCACGACCTCGTTCGCGATGGGCACACTTCCTCCGACGAGCCCAGTGTTGCCTCCTTGGGGAACGATGCCTATTCGTTTTTCGTGACACCATTTGACGATTTGACTGACTTGTTGCGTCGTCTTCGGTTTGAGCACGGTTGATGCATTGCCCTTGTATCTTCCTATCCAGTCTTGATTGAACGGATCAAGGTCAGAGGCTGGCAAGGAGACCGGAGGGAGCGTTGACAAGACGGAAGACGGGTCCAGTATAGTGGAAAAGTGGGCGAGGTCCTGCTCAGAGACGCCATTGAGGTGAACGGCCTGCGAATGGCTCGCACGCCACGCAGTTCTGTGTCCGGCGACCAGCCGCACGGAGATGCGACGTAGCAACATGGAAACCGGTCAGTTTTGACAGCAGACGGATGGATTTTGTCAGCACGTGGTGGCGTGAGAGAATGACGGCGTGCTTGCCGCTGCTGCAAGTCGCCCAGAGTTGCTGCATGGGCTGCACCCATTGACGACCTTGTCCATACGCCTATGCCGCGTTCGCCGCTGTCGTGACGCCCCAGCTCTGCCTCTCTCCGCTCTCTCGCCTACGCGCTTCTGTCCCGCCGTGTCTCGCATTGACAGGCTTTTCCTGCTCAAAACTACTCTGCCGCAATGAGCCACGTCGAGGATGACCAGTACAGCGACGTCCAGGACACCTTCGAGGACGAGCGCTACGAGGATCTCCCCAGAGGCATCCAGCAGGTGGAGCTGCACAGGCCCGACAAATCCATCACCATTACTTCCGGCGACCATGACAAGGACGGAAATCCGCTCAGCGAGCACCCGCGCGGGCCGTCGATATCCAGCACCGCGGAGCAGGCGATGGAGACTGCCAGCACTCGCAGTCTCCCGACCGTAACAGTATCCCAACATCTGGCAGCCCCAGAACTCGACACTCCTCGGACGGTGACATCTACCGTCTCGGCTGCTGTCCCACCGCCGTCGCCGGCGCGCAGCCAGAACTCATCGCATCCCAGCACTGTCGCGACTGACGATCGCAGAACCCGGCGCAGGTCGGTCACGGACGTACGTGTTTGCCTTTTCCCAGTCGTGGACCCACCGAGCTAAGCTTGCTCAGGTTCGCACTCCAAATCGTCTATCGGGATTCTTCAACAACCTTATCCACCGCCGCGAACACGCGTCTGCCACGGAGAGTCCCATACGCGAAGAGCACCCGCAGCCTCGGCAGGACCAAGCAGAGGCACCTTCGCGCCCGGCGTCGCCTCCGCCGCGTCCGTCTACACCTCCGCCAGACTTACCGCCGCCGTCGCTTCGGGAGCTAGGGCTGTGTCTGTCGGTGCTCACTTCGGATCTGTCCCCGTCCCACTTTAGCACCCCTCCTTCTAGCGGCGCTTTTTTGGCACCTCACTATCTTTTGCTGTGTCACGCGCAAGGTCTCGATGTCTTGCCTCTGGTATCTCCGCCTGCGCCCCAGCCCTACGCGCTTGTCCGCCGGGTCAGCTTCCGGAGTGTGGTGGTGATGGAGCAGCGAGGCGTTCTGGTGGCTATAGCTGGGCGTCGTGATGGCGTGCGCGTCTATGCTCTGGAAGAAGTCAAAAGGGCTGTGGAATGGAGAATTGAAGTTGAATTGCGCCGGGAGAGGGAGCGCCAGCGTCGCGAGGTCAGCAAAAAGAGTCCCATGTTTGGCCGTGATTCCGAAGCCCGGACCTCTACCGAGAAACATAAACTCTCGTCGTTACCTTCCTCCACCCACGATGTTTCCTTGAACTCGGAACACCCCCCCTCCATCCCCCTCATTCCTCGTACCCCTACAGTACGGCGGCCGAAATCCCGATCCTCAGTGCCACCACCATCCGGACAGCCACCTCCATATGCTTCATCCTCTGATGACGCAGATTCAATACAAAACAACACCTTGTCGCCGCCGCCGCTCAATCGTTTACGGGGTACATCGGTATCTGATGTTTTGACCGCCGGCGCCATGCGGAGAAACACCAACGCGACAATCAGACCGGAGGATCGAGATGCGAAAGCTGAACTGGTCGAATCCAGTGACGACGAAGCTATCAATGTAGTTGCTGCCGGTTCTAGTGGAAGTCAAGCTTTGGATGAAAGAACAAGCTCGTCTATGCCACATACACCACCCGTTCTTCCGATACCGACACGTCCTCGACACGCCCATACTCCATCTTTTTCCAGGAGGAATCGGCCGGCAAATCTCGATCTCAGTCTTTCGAGAACAAGCTCAATACCAGCTCCTGAACCCTCTCCAGCCCCCACGCTCTTGACACTCCGTCAAGCCCTTTCTCATTCTCCATCCCGCGAGCCACGCGAAATGTTAGACCCGGACACCCCCATAAATGAAACCAATGAAGGGGAAGACGATGATGATGACGGCGATGGATTAAGCCTTTCACAGATTTTGCAAGAAAGCCGTCTTCCTGATCTTCCTCCTCCTGGAACAAGACAGGCACAACAGCCTATTCTACTAGGGTCTCCGAACAGCGATCCACCTTTCCTTGAAGAGACAGCCAGCCCACGGAGTTCCGATGCTAATTCTTCCAGTAATCACGCCATTTCGCAGCAAGCTGTGGATCCAACCACTCGTAGGCGGCGTTGGTCTGTCATTGTTGGACAGTCCACTCCTAACGCTGGTCCAGAGCCTACTCCTCCTGCAACATCGTCATCGTCGATGCGAGAGCGTATGCCGGGCATTTTGACCCGCTCCACATCCTTCAGATCCAACAGATCCGGAACAACTCTTCGACCATCGACCTCACCAAGCACAAGCGTGCCATCGTCCACCTTTGCTGCTCCGCCGTTACCCGATAATGCTTCCTCTGTCACCTCCAGTTCTTCTAGATCGCGTTTCATCCCCCGAATTTTCAATGCCTTCAATACCCGACGAACAGATGATCGCCCATCTTCCCCCTCACGAAGCCTTGAAGACAACTCCAAAAGGTCTGTCAGCGCTCCGATTGTGACCCAATCACCGCCCCCAAAATTGGAATACGTCAAGCTCCCCGGAACCAAGGGCGCTCTGCTCGTCAAAGCAGTGGAGACTGCAAAGAAGAGGTACGCATTGTTTACGGGGATTCCTGCTACTCGTTGACGTTGCTTGTGTAGCTTTTTGGCTATCCTATGCGGGGAAAATGGGGAGAAGGTTGAACTGTTCGCAGGCACATATCGGACCGCACTTGGACTGTCTCGCACGTTCATCCTACCCGACTCGCCACGCTCTTTGGAACTTCAACTGCAGGGTGACGATCTTGTAGAAGTCTTTCTTGTCTTCTCCCAGAATGTCTTCGGTTTGGAGCCTGCCACTGTTCGCGTTCGGGAAGTGCGAATCGGTCGGGCAGAGAGAAGGGCGGCCAGGCGAAGGGCACGAGAGACTAGAACTACTGATGCTACTGCTAACGATTCTGAACCTCAACTTGGAGAGGAGGACACCAACGTCAATGTCAGCATTGGCGTATCCGTTGCAGTAGGCTCTACCGTCGTGGCGACCGGAACCGGTCCCGAAGGACACCAAACATCTCCGCTTGTCGGTCGGGACCATCCCGGCCAGGCGACTGACAGGGAGACCGACTCTGTCCCAGAGCGGCCTCCGACCCCCACGGATCCGGTGATGACGGTTGCGCACCCTGAAGAGATTGTGGCGCTGGCGACTGCACAGATGGGCCCATACACGACATTCCAGCAATTATCCTTTGCGCCACATTTCCCGTTGGCATCAATTGCAGACGAATATGTCATCCCTCCTACATATCCCGATTTCATTGACTATCGCAATGAACACGAACCTGAGCCCGGATCCGACCTTGCTCAAGTTCAATTCTCTCCGCCTGGATTACCTGTTCCAACTCCCTCCGCTCCCTCAAAATGGTTGTACAGAGATCCCAAGAATGTCATACATGGTAATTAATCGCCCCAAAGTCTCCATCATCGACTTAAATTTTTCAAGGCCCCTGGAAAGCTTCTCTGATGCAAGCATGGTACAAAGATGGACTATTGCCTCTTGACCTCCCTGTCCGCAGGGAGGAAGACACAGATTTTGTCTTGTTGAAGGATCTGCGCTTGCAGAGCGTCGATCCTACGCATCCTTTCCGCTCAGTCGTACCATCAGCGCAACCTGAACCTCCGTCTATTTTTCAAGCCTCCGACAAGCCTTTACTCAAACCTATCTCTTTACTCTCACAACCTCGTCATTTCGGACCGCCTGCCTTATTCTTTTCCTCCAGAGGTGGCCACAGTACTACTATTGTCGACAATCGCGGTCGGTCCGTGCTGAAGGGCCGGTTCATGTGGAGCAAAGACCAGGACGACACAAAGCCATCGGCTCTGGGTGGTCGGATGGGGGATGTGAAGAGGCTGGAGGCGTTTGACGTCAAGGACCGCTCTGTTCTTGTAGCGATGCGCCAAGGCGGATTGGAGGCGGTTGACCTGAGTGACGCCTTACTCAAGCCGGGCGACGAGTCTCGTACGGCCTTGCCGCAGTTCAACCCTACCCCATCGAACTACAATCGACGGGGACCATTCGTATGGAAGATGGGTACTCCGATATCTGGTCTGGGGTCATCGTCGACGCTTCTGCCCTCGAAAGCGAGAGCCAGCCATATGTCGAGCAAGAAGATGAGCACGGGATCCACCAAATCACCCTCTGGGAGAACGGAACTCAACACAGGATACGTTGATCACGACATGACGGATGAGGTCTTCTTTCTCGGGAGGAGGGACAATGAGATCTACATCTGCGAACGAAATGCCGGATCCTTCCGGATCCTACGTCTTTGCCCGGTCTAACTTATCGAGACATTCGTAAATATATAGTGCATACACTCATTATTATCATGTATGATTATTCCAACGTGCTACATTACCACTCAATGTTGAATGTAGAATACGATGATATGCAAACTCCTAGTGACCACAACCTTTCGGCGATGTGACTTGTGAGCAATGTGACTACGAATTCTTAGCTAAGCATTTCTCTTTCAAACCACAACCTTAATCTTGGGTTCCGTCTCAAGCTGGGGTTAAGGACAATGGTGCGCTCTTGGCTCTGCTGTCTACCTCGCCTACTGATGTGCCGTCTTAGTCCATTTTCCAGGAAGACAATCACTCTTCTGTCAAATTCTTTATCCAGCGAGATCTGCCTGACGAAGTCCGCGCAGAGCTGAGTCAGACCATCTTGGTTTGTAGATTGTGGCTGGTCAGGCAAGAATGTGCTAATCATTTGGAACAGGAACTCGGAGGAAGAGTTGAAGAAAAGGTGCCCCGTCAAGGATATGTTCTGATCTCGCCTGGAACGCCTGAGGGGCAACGCCTCAGAGAGTGCTGGGCACTCCCTGATAGACCTTTCCGCTTCTTCGTCCCATACACTTTCGTCGAAGCTTGCAAGATTGCCGGAGCGCACCTTCGCCAGATCTTCGTCGAAAATGGAGCTCCAATGCCCATCCATATCCATTCCAGTATCGCCAATCCCAATGCTCGCAGCACGCTCAGCGAGCGCATAACGGTCGGTCGCTCAACGCTCAGCTTCCACTGTCATCCTTGATTGACTTTCGATATCAGCACTCTGGCGGAGATCCTCATGCATCTCCGCAGACGGCGCGTGTCGTTCTCGCCGATCCCAACACAGAAGTGTTTGAAGCGCTCGTGAAGAATTATGACGGGAATCCTGCAGTTCACGTTGAGTCTTACCTTTGGGTCAAAAAATGCATCGAGAAAGGCTCCGTTGCATATACTCCTGTCGTCTTCAAGAATCCAGGTGGTCGAAGGCGAGGTGAAGAGCAAGTATCGTCTAAATTCGAGAAAGGAAAGGTCTATATTTAACATTACTAGGCGTACCCAGTTCAACGAAAAGGACGACGAGCTTCTGTGTACTTGGATTGCTGCTAAGATCCCTTACAAGGAGATTGGAGGGAGAACAGGCAACAGATTGTATCAGCAACTGTGCGAAATGGTGCGTTCATTGTGGTCCCTGGTGCAGCTCCCTCTCACCCTCGCAGGTTGATGATCCAGAATACGCATGGGTCAGCCGACATACGTGGCAGTCCTGGCGGGAGCGTTACAAGAAGAATGCCGATCGTTTGGACAACATGATTGCCACTATCGTCGCTGAAACCAAGCCTGTCATTGGAGAAAAAGGCCAATATGGCTATGTTCGAGAGAAGGTGCCCAGGAAGAAGCGCAAAGCCAAGGATGCCACAGACGACGAAGATTTGCGCGCTGACATGACGGACCTTCTCTCTCAAAAACCTCTGAACATTCTGTTGCCCTCTGGACTTGTGGGGCACCCCATTGCTGGACCCTCCAATGCTCCTGGACACGCTCATATGGTAGCGAACAACGGACCGGAAGAAGAGATGGATGACGCCGAGGAGGATTGGGCTATCCGAGTTGGAGATGGGCCCGCTCCAGATTGGGCGAAGCGCCGAGCTTCTCAAGGACTTCCAGCCGGGCATCCTGCAAAACGGCCACGATTGCAGTGAGAGGACTTTTTGCTCCAACCTCGCCCTCTCACTGATAGCCCTTGCAGCGAAACTCATGTTCTGCCTCCCCATGTCGACCCCAATATGCACGTCATAGACCAAGCTATCCGTGACATTGCTGGCGTCTTCATGTTCACTGTGGAAGAGGTCCAAGCGTATTACGATAGATGTGGCGAGATGGGACGCACTCGCGAACGATTTGGCAAGATGCGGGAGATGCTTACGGCTCACTTTGGTGACGATGTTTGACCTACAAGTTTCTGTTGTTAAATAATCCCGAGTACCGCGAGTACCGTTTATGTATCTACGAGTTGGCAGGATGGTTACCCATTGAATGGCGACAAGTTTACCTCTGGCATGTCGGTCGAGTGTCAAACGGAGAAAGTAAACACGCAAAAACAAATGCGGCCAGTGGTCACTGCTTGACATCAACCGTCATACGCAACTACCGCACCACCCATCTCCTACTCTAAATGGCGGAATCTGGTTCTTCTGCGGCTGACAAGTCTGTCCAAGTGAAGCTCGTCCTCCTGGGTGAGTGTCTCTCTGCGACCCGGTGCCGCTCGATGGCTGCTTCGCCCCGCGACTAACTCTGCTGTATAGGTGAGGCGGCTGTCGGAAAGTCTTCTGTCGTCCTCCGCTTTGTGGGCATCATTCCTCATCTTTCGCACCAAGTCTAAGCCGCACTGTCCAGGTTTCCAACGACTTCCAGGCCAATAAGGAGCCTACCATCGGCGCAGCATTCTTGACACAGAAGTGCCGGCTTGAAGACCGAGTCTTGCGGTATGAGATATGGGACACTGCGGGCCAAGAACGCTTTCATTCACTCGCGGTGCGCTTCATGTCCTACCGCATGTATTGCATCTGATGTGTTACGCCAGCCAATGTACTACCGCAATGCCCAGGCAGCCGTCGTCGTCTACGACATCACCAAGGCCTCTAGCTTAGAGAAGGCCAAGTCATGGGTCAAGGAGTTGCAGCGGCAGGCCAACCCCAATATCGTTATCGCACTGGCTGGCAACAAACTCGACCTTGTCAACTCGTCGTCCTCCTCCTCTACCCTCCCATCATCAGAGTCGGAAGACGAGGCTGACGACGCCACCGCCACACCTGGAGAAGCACCCTCGTCCACTGAAGGCGAAAGCTTGAGGCAGGTCCCCAGTGAAGAAGCACAGGCATATGCTACCGAAGCAGGTTTGTTGTTCTTTGAGACTAGTGCAAAGACTGGTGAGGGTGTAGTTGACTTGTTCACGGAAATTGGTGAGTCGTCCGTCATTCACACAATAGCAACACCAACATTGTCATAGCGAGGAAAATTCCCATCGAGCACATTCTAGCTTCCACTCGCGGTGCGGCTGGGCGTCCCGGTGCCGGTGGCAACCGAGCAGGTGCATCGCGACAAGAGGGTGTCAATTTGGAAGAGGGTGCCAAGTCGAAAGATGCCTGTAACTGCTAATCACTCTACGACTAGATCTCCTGTTTCTATGACCCTCATGCTTTACTCTCACTACATACATGTATTCTGAACCTTGATTATAACTTACAAGAATGGCTTTTAACCTACATAAGGTGGCGGCCGGTTGACGTGCTCCTGCTCCTGCACTTCACTGGTACCGGGTATGCGATAAGGTGGCGGTGCATGTCCCACTATCTGTTGGCTTTGGTCAACAGGCGGTGGCGCTGGTGACACGGGCCGGTGTTCAGGACTGGAAGACTCGTGCAGACGGAAATCTGAATCAATGGATGGAGGTGGATCGGATGGATCATCCATTGCAGGTGGCGGAGGCGGAGGGTCATGCACAGACTCTTCCTGTTCAAACACGCGAGTCAATGTTTCGATAGAGTGTCCGGTCGGGGGCATGTCGGCGAGGCGAGTCACATCCGTGTCGAACGGTGCCATTTCGAGTGTGGGTGGCGGCGTCGAAGACCGATGCATGTCCTCCGAATGCCCGTCAAACTGATCTGACGCGACGAAGCCAAAGAGAGAGCCCTCCCCAACGATGGCTGTGGTAGCGGGTTGAGCGAGCTGATGTGAATTTGCGTTGTCCTGCGACGGAATGATGATTTCCGTCTCTGATTCCAAGAATGTTGGTAGCCCGGCTGATGAAGATGCCTCGGCTGTTGACAAGAAGAAAGGTGGCGGTTCGTCCCTCTCCTCAAAGGGGGGAGGGGCACCAAATCCAAGACCGCTTGGTCCAGCCTCTCCTTCCGAGTAGTGTGGCGCAAAATCGGTATCGTCAAATCTATTGGTCTTGACTGGCGGTCTATCATGTTTCTTTCGATATGCGGCGTCAACTGCTTGAGCAACCTCTGGGAGTGGTGCGGGAGGAGGAATGATGGACAGAGGGATGGAGATGGTGTGAATTTGTTCCGTATGCCGAGTGGTGTCAACCAGAGAGATGTGGATGTCCAGACTGAAAGTGACAGAATGGAGAAGGGTTGACTGTGAGATGGATGGACATTCCGCGTCACTATCAAAATGACCGTAGTCTGAGTTGGGAAGATTGATATGCAGTTCTGAAGGGGACCCCGATGGTGACGCCTGATGAAGTACGAAGCGCAGTCGGAGGGGTTTCGTTGCATGGAATCGACATGATGCACCAGATCGTGCCAAGACTGTCTTGAAGGTGGTGAAGAATGACGAAGATGCAACAGAGAGGTCTGGTTTTGCGGAGTGTGAGGACTCTGCGGAGGGTTCACTTTGCTCTGAGTCTTGATCTGAGAACTCAGAAGAAGCAATTGACGAACTATCGTCGTCAACTGGCGTGCGCTTAACTGTCACGACGCGTATGAACTCTGCCCGTACGTTCCGAAGACGTAATCCCTGGTCGACGACAACTTCCCGTCTAGGTGGGGGAATAGTGACGTAGAGTGGAATCTCTTCGCCGGCTTTGAAGGTCGCGCGCGGGACCTGTACATTGACAGCAATGGGTTCCGATAGTGAGTGAACTTCTGGAGTGATAGGAATAGCGAAATCATGTGAGCTGTAGCGGCGCGTATGCACTGTAAGAGATTTTGATAGAGCTGGCACTGAGCTGTCGGTCGGATGCAGAGTTACAATGAGGGAATGCGTGAGGGAAGAGTTGGCCGTACGAATGGATTGGGGTGAATCCGGCATGAGTGGAATAGCAAATAGGATGGATGATGGAAGTGTGGAGACACTAGACAGAGAACTCGAGAAAAGGACGAGATCAGACTTCCCGAGCTCAATCTCGTGGCTGTAGACTTTCTCCACGGTGCGTAATGACATGGTTCTGTATTCTAAATAAGCACAGATGGTCGCCGTACGGCTTGGTTGAACGTACATGCGATGCCAATGCCCAGGTTCAGCGCCTTTGATCTGCAGCTCTCCCTCGATGGCGGCACGCTCGCCGTCAGCACCCAGATAGCCCTTCTGGAAATTTATGGCGTCGACAGTGGGAGATATAAGAATCTGAGGTTCAGGCAGCGATTCAGCCTCGCTGGGCACCGTCGGATCCTGTTGCGAGTAGATTGGGGGCGGGGCGGATTCGGTCATGGTTGTCGTTGGAAAAGATGTTGGCGCTGTACAATCCACGGGCGAGTTTCAGCATAGCTCCGGTAAACTAGTTTGAGACGCCGCGCCACGTGCGAACTGCCGATAAAGCCGGCGGCGGCAACGTCCATCGCACTCATCAATGCATCCTCTGATAACTAGCTCTATCTGTCGACATCGACGACGAACCGTGCCACTTAGAAGATTGGCAAAGAGAGCGCTCGCCTGAAAGGACGGCAGCGCGGTCGCTGGCACACATGGATGTCATGTTCCTCGCAAAGGAAGAATCGCCATGGACGCCAAAGTGTAGTGTGCAGATGATACTTACTCTTCATGGACCTCGCGTGCGCCAGATGATTGTTACTTCTACACTACTGGTGATATATGCTCCAAGTGTTCGCGCCCAATCTGAGCTTCAAACAGTACGTTTCCTGATCATCTATATCTCTTACCCATCATGCATCATGGTCTGACCCTCGTGCAATGCAAGTTTCATGCTGCAACATGTAAGAATTTTAGGTCTGTTGTTTGTTGAAAGTGCGTAAGATCTCATGATCACCCTTGAAAGCACAACGCGACTACGAACCCTGAGTCAAGTCGAGATCCAAATCCCTCCGTCTTGTCCAGACAATAATTGTACCTATTGGGAAAGGACTGGACGCAGACGGCGAGGGTGTGGGTCGAAGGAGCAGGACTTCATGCATTATGACACGCCAACCGCATCATGCATGCATGCATCACGTCCCATGATTCGACGACGACGGCCGAAATTGGCTTTGAGGCACGGACTGTGTGGCGTATTTATAATTCGACTTCCTAGAGTAACTTAGCTCGAAGTCTCAACGTCAACAGTTAAGTCAAGTGTAAGACGATGTCGGTCGAAACAGCATTCTCTCCTGTGTCGTGATGGTTGCCCTTGGTTGCCCAGACTTTAACTTAGGAGGTCAGAAAATCATGCCCTGAGCACGGAAACAATCAGGGAGTGTTGATAGGGGGCGTCCCTCCTCGTTTCTGGAAAAGAAAGCGTTAGGCATGCTGTAGCCTGCTGTAGCCTTTCGTCCACCATGGTCTTCACACCGCCGACCAGCTTTGTTGTCCGCTCCAGAGAGTTTGGAGATGGCTCGGAGTACGACATGGAGTCTGATTTGCAGGTGATGCCAGATCACTACGTTAAGCGCTTGTGGCGACAGCCGGCCATGGCTGCGGCTGAGGGAAGACTGGTCAGTTTAGCGTCCTGCCCAACGAGTAGCCCCGCTAACCTTGCATTGTTCGCCACATAGATCCAGTTCATCAACAAAGACTCTGTAGATCGGACTGTCTTGTATACAGCTGTTGACGCTGCAACCAATATGTCCGTCTACAAGGGCGCTGCTGCGAAAGGCAAACCCGAACTCACGACGGTGCTGTGGGAGTCAGGAAGGAACCTTGACAAGAGCAGGTGAGCCTTCTGCTATTGAAAAAAATGGAAGCGCAATAGACTCATCGCCATTCAATCAGAGTGACCTTGGACAACAGAACTGGGTGTTTCAAAGACGTTCTGAAGAAAGGAGGCTCATTGTACGTCTAGTCCCACGACTTCCGATTCGTTGACACCAATCACAAGCCTTAGTGCGTCGGCGTACGTTTTCTTCGTCCCAACAGCCGCGATCAGGGGATAACCAACTCATTCTAGAACCCAAAGTCGGCTTTTCACTGGTCCTGATGGCCTCGAATACAAGTGGAAGGTTGTGCTAGAAGGATCCAGTTGTCTCTTTCCGGAAGCTTCCTTCAGGACTCTCCACCGGAAAGACATGAAACACCCTCTGGCAACGACTGCTCGCATGGTCAGGAGAGATGGAGAGGCTCTGGTAAGTGTCTTCGTTGTCGCAAGGCTGTCCTGATCATGAGCTCGAGCAGGACGAGACATATCCCATTTACATCGCTCAGGATGCGCTGTGGTTAGAGTCGTGGATCGTTAGCACTTTGATGATACTCGAAGGATGGGACAAGCGCCAGATGTAGATGGGGTTTGTGCGTCCCCCGGTGTGCCGTATCAATCCGATTGTTTGGGTTCGCTGTAAGTTATCTATACACACTGGTAATTTCATCGTCTTGAGTATGTGTGTGTCCCAAATGCCGAGAATTAACAATTATCGCCACATTTCTCCAACTGTTCCATCATCGTGACCAACGACGGTTGCGGCAAACTGCAAAGCGTCGTAATCATGTATGCTTCCGGCACCGTTTGCCATTGCTAGTGTCAAAGCAGCAAGTGCTTTCTCTGAGCGCGTCGATGGGAGTCCGGAAGTGCTTTGAAGGGGAGGAGATGATGAGGCAGATACTATATTCTGGAAGACGGTCTTTTGAGCAGTAATGGAATCGTCGTCGGATATGCAAGACGACGCGGAGGAAGCAATTGGGGAGGAGCATTTTCCGCTACTAGTAGCGAGGGTCCCGCTCGTATAATTGGTGGATCCAGAGAGCGAGGTATTCGAGCTTGTCTTGGAATGGAAGGTGAAAGCGGGTATGTCTCCGGAGAATATTTGGATGTCGTCTTCGTCATCATCATTGGCATCCCATACATCCATATTGGATGGACAAGATCGGACTGGCGTTGTCAATGAAGACTGACGCCTCCCTCGCCGAGCTCGAGGACTATCGGAGTCAACGCGCGACCGACTCCGTTCATAGTCGCGCATACAGCTGACGAACCCCTCCCCGTTGTCTGCGACGCTTCTACGTAGCTCCCAAAAGGCAGCCGAGCGCAAATTGCTAAGGTGCGAGTCGCCGTCTCTGTCGATGGGAGACGGTGATCTGCGAGACCGCCGACGAGACCGTGCAGTGGGTCGGGTAGGGAAAAGATGGAAGTCTGCGGATGTGGCGGGAAACGCGGATGTGAGCGGGGAGGTCGTTGTCCTTTTGCGACGACTGGATGTAGACTCATCCATGCTATCGCTCGAGGGCTGCAATGAAATTACTGGGCTGCGTTGGCAATCGATGCAATGTAAACGAACCGAGTGATCTCTGCGTCTGCGCTTACTGCGCCAGTCTTCTACATTCCATTTGTACGGCGAGACAGAGTCTGGCGACGGCGAGGTGAATGGATGATGAGGATGGGCTCTCTTCGTTGCGCCACGCCAAGAGCTTTCAGTTGAGCGACGGCGGGCGGGAGCTGAGGCGGTTGAAGCCGACTGTGAGCGTCTGCGATGAGTCAGGCCCTGCATTCTGAGTGTCGACGAGCTCAGATTGACAGAGAGGGTGGTAGTTGTGGAGTCGGTACAAGGCTTGAGTGCTCGATTAATATTATTACTTAATAAATACTTAAACATCCTATACAGTCATGAAAATTCGAGATCACATCGTAACAAACAACGTCTAAGTGACGACTGGGATAATCATAAGCTGCCGCCCTACGTTGGGCCGTGTACATGAAATCAGCGCCGTGTCATGATCTGACTCCTGCTAATGTCAGAATTGCACACATGTCAGCCCAAGGACCTGGGAGTCACCTTTTCGGGACCAGCAGCAGTAGCCTGGCTCGTTATCTGGAACGAACGATCTCAGCACATCTGCATGACAATATCTGTAAGTCTGTCGGTACCTCTTCGATGAGCTGCTTCGCAAGAGCATCCGACTGCAGACGCGTCTGCAGAAGCTGACGACGCTCGTCAAGGTTCCCCGTTCCGTCTTCGGTAATCTTTTGAAGCTCTACACACAGCGTTGCTGTCCACGGGGAATTGATAAGGAAATGACCTTTAAGAGTTTCAGCACCCAACAGCGGCTTACTCGTCTTATAGTCACATACCGCACGCTGGTTGTTTGCGCAAAATATGAATCAATGCACGGCATACAAACGGGCAAACCAGAATACAAAGCGGCTCCTGTTCGTCATAAAATCGGGACCGCAGGATAAGAAGCAGAAATTCCCGAAGACAGTCCCATGCTGCGGCTATCAGGTGTTTGGAAACAATCAGCACATTCTGGGTAAGAATATACTGAGAAAATCCAGCTGCGACGGTTTGTCAGTACTGGTTTGCCTTTATCTGTTCGAGACACCGCCGAACATACCGCATATATACGGCTCACTAGGCCCGGCCTGTATGGCCATGCCCCACAGCCTCTCCTGCTCCTGTGCTCCAAGTCGAGCAGTGGTGTTACCATGAGCCAACGCAACCAGCAAGGTCGCTACGAGCTGCAACTGCGAAGGTTGGCTAAGATTGCTTACTCTGTCTATTACAGAGCGAAAGAAAGTCATCGACGCTTCATGCGTGCCCTGATCAATACAACGGGACTTGGCTTGTCTCAGAATGATCACAAACTCGAGAGATATCCTGAGCGTATTAGCCGATGTTGTTCTTGCAAGGATGAGACATGAACGCGAGAAGATGCACGGAGACTCACATCCCACACCGGCCTATGACTGAGATTGAACAGATGAATACGGGATTCACAGCGGCAATGGGTTTCACGTACTTGCATTGACCCGACTCAGAAAGTCAAGCCCGACGTCTTGAACTGAACAGCCAACGGAGCTGGCCAACGTGGGATTGTCAAATGAAACGAGCACTTCAATGAGTGTCTCCTTTGCTGCGCGACATCAAAATGGTGTGCAATAATGATCGACCTGCAGTACCTTCCAACTCCTCTTTCGTGTCACCAAGACGAACGAATATCTCCAGAAGTATCGTACAGAAGTCCTGACGATTGCATACATGCTGTCCCCCTGAGGATGCATCCTCCTGCAAGAGGTTCAAGGCCGTACGGAAAGCCTTCTGGAGCAATGGTGTGGTCTTCAATATGTCCAATGGATGGGTCTTCGAGAACGAAAGGAAGTGAAATAGGACATGCTGCAAAGTGGTTGGTCATTGATAGGGGTATGACACAGGTAGTGACATTACTAGAATGGCATTTCCAGGCAAACGTAGTTGCGATCGGCCTGCCAACTTGGACATCGAATACTCAAAGTTCCGTGTGGAGGTATTGCCATGGTCCAGCCATGTCGCAGTCTGTTATCAGAGGTCAGTGGCGCATATATTGGCATGAAAGTTTCGTACCGTCAACGCGACTATCTCAGTGTTTGCGAGGCGAACATCGTCCCAAGTATACCATAACCAGTACATTGTATCATAGCGAGCCACCAGAAGTTTTTGGGCGGCATCGATGTTGGTCATCGGAGCGGCTATAGCAGCACTACTGACCATGTCGTCGGGATACATAACCACATGCAAGAGATCCAACAGACAGCTTAAAGTATGCGGTCTCTCACGAAACTGAGAATCCTGCTGGATGATTTCAATCTCAGAGGCCTGCAGACAAAATGAATCATAAAGGCTGACGGGAAGGAGATCCGAGCGGCATACTTACTGCGTATAGGGAGATAATAATGGCAAAGTTGACCCGCTCTTGCTCAACGAGTGCATCGGAACTGAAGTTCGCTCGAAAACCACCGTGGACAGTATTGAGGACGCATTGCCTCAAGGCATCTGCAAGATGTCGTCGTAGCGCTTTACTTGTGAAGCGTGAGCTCTATCTAAGCGAAGCTAGCGTGGCACGTCTACTTACATTTCCTCGTGCATCGTGTGCGTCAATGAAGGCATCAAGACGCAGACAGCAAAGAGGACACGGATCGCTATGCGTTTCGCGGCTGGTGAAGAATAGTTCGAGTTGATCGCGGTGCCGACCAAGTCCCAGGAATCTAGACTTGCACGCTGAGCATAATCAACATCGCTCTGAGAGGGAAACTCGAACCAGGGAGTTGCGACGCGCCCCGCAGATTATCATCCTCGCGCTGGGAGCGCCATTTGTCGGAAAATCTATCACTTGTCATACTGTGACCAGAGGCAACCGAGACTGCTGCATCGGCAATTTTGACCAGCACGCGATCGACCCAGCAGACCACTGAGGTGGTAGTACCGCTCGTGGGGACTTCTGTGGCAGCTACAGCGTGGAGAGCTTTCCTGTGCTCAAACAATAGTCTCAAAAAGGTGGGTTGTACTGCCAGTCTGTCAATACAGAGAAGCGTCGACGCGTCAAAAAACAAACCGATAAGGGCAAGCTCTAATGTTCCCTGGTGGTCGTCTTCACCTGCCGTGAGAGCGTCCAAATGACTCGAAATGACCTGAGAGGCAGCAGAAATAGCAGCGTGCGCGCTCGAATCCTACTAGGGCGGTTAGATCGAGGGAGAGTGCGATGAATGACGCCACTGTTATCATCGAAGCAACATCAATAGTCTCTAGGACCTTGATAGCGTCTGCAAGACCATAGTGCGGTTGTGGCGAACACGTCGGCGAATACCCGTGACGGTTGCATGTCGTTGGTTCGTCTTCAGATTCAGACTCTGTTCCACTGCTGCTTGGTATCGACATAGAAGATGGTGGCTGCGCTTAAGGTCGAAGTGTGCGAAAAGAATGACACTGACAGCGACGAAAGGAAGCGCACACGCGTGACAGCGATGCGACGTGAGCGTAAAAGAAGCACCGTAGCAAAGCGATGGGATTCCGAGGCGGACTTCGAGCTTCAAGCTTCACAGCCCCTCGATAGTTTTCAGGTATGTAGTTACATCAGTGTGGCATTGCAGTTGCACGTCCTTTTGCGAGAATATGTTTTCAAATGCGTTTCCCGCTTCGTTGCTCTGGAGAACGACTCAGGTTGATGATGCACGGAAGTGGGAGAAAACCCACCTCCATGTCGTAGTACGCCAGATCCTGCCACTGCTCATCTTCCTCCGCCCTGATGGCATGCAATATGTCCTTTTTGGCCTGGCTCATTCCAGCGAGGCCGGCCAACGAGGCGTTATCTTCCATCGCTTTTCGCGCCGTCACATGAACTTCCTTCGTTTCTGCGGCCGTTCGCGTTCGTGGCTTGAGGGCTGCTTTAGTGCCTGGAATAGTGGCGAGATCCTCGGGGTCTGGTGGCGGGTCGTCGTCAGAGTCATCAGAGTCATCGCCTCGTTTGCGATGTTTGGCGGAGAGATAGTCGAGATATGTCAATGTCGGTCTGAACTGGTGTGTCTCTGCGATGGGATGGAGGTGTAGTTCGCCTGTACAGCCGTTCACACTACTACCACACCGGCATGGAAATTTTACGCACCGTTCCTGACTACGCCGAGCATGTGGACGCCATTCTGCGGAACGGGATCGCTCAGCATCCGGACTTCAGACAGTCGTGGCGTATCTCTCTCGTCCCTTGTGGCCGCGCCCTGCTCCCTTTGCTTGTCATCCTCGGCTCGAGCCTGCCCATGCTCTCGTCCGCGGTCTGCATTCCACACGTCGGGTCGCGTATCGGCTGGTACATGCACTTCCAGACGGTGAACTCCAGGTTTGATGCGGGCCTTGATGCGTTTGCCGCTAGCGAGAGCAGATGGCGGGGGTTGCAATGGCCGAGAGAGCAATGGGAATTGGTGTATTTGAAGGGACAAGCGATCCGAAAACCGAATCGGCAGGCTAGAGACCACTTCGTCTTCGACGTCCATGGCCAAGAAAGGCTTGCTTATGTCACATTCGACAAGTTGGGAACAGATAATTTAATGACGCGGGTATGGCCGACAAGCGGCGTGGCACAAACCGTGGCCCGCATCTAATCTGAAACTTCATTCCACTGTCCTTGCCTCTCTCGCCATGTAGCTGAGCTGGACTGATAGGCCAGTTTGAGAGTTTCCATTCAGCTCATGTCATTCTATTTTGTACTGCATGTAACTGAAGCTATGTAGCATATATATTACTTATACACCCCCGCCGGATGCCGTTATCCTGTCCCCGGAATATGGCAATTCTTGGGTCTCTGAGTCTCTCTTGCTGGTTGACGATCACGCCTTCAACGCGACCGTGCTCACTGAAGTGAAGTCAGTCACCAGGCTCGATAATCCCCGATCAGGACAGACCTCGATAGCAGCTAAAGCAAAGGGGTTCCGTAATCTTCTGTAGATCCAAGTAGACTCACCCAAATGCGCCGCTTACAGGAGCGTTGAATCGACCTTTGGAGCAGGTAATTGACGGGTGCACTGACGGGCACTGATGTGTACAGAATTTGTGCACTGACGGACACCTCAAGATCGCGATCCGTACACCTGCGCAGTGCTACGCACCTTATCAGAAGTTGAGAGACGAAGTGTCGTGTAGGAGGCGCAACCAGCAACGCATTGGACTGGACCTTTGGAGCAGCCGACCCGACGGGCGCACTGACTGGCACAGAGAAACCCGAGGTCGCGATCGGTAATACGCCCGCGCCATCCTATGCACCTCATCGCAAGTTTGAAAAAGAAGAGACCAAATGACGTGTAGAAGGACGAGAGGTGAGGCATTGAGTGTCAAGAACTGAGGACGATGGATGTAGACATAATACCGCAGGCCAGACAGATGGCACCACCGAGGGAACGATGCGGAAATACATACAAGATACGTAGCTCTTAGGTCGTACCAAGACTTGCAAGCACAAGAAACACGGGAAGAGGATTAGAATGTGTCAGGATACATATACGAGACGGTAGGAAGTATATAGCATGTAAGTATCATAGTCAGTCCACCGTACGCGAAGCTGGAGAGAAACATACGCAAATATTGCTTACAGCGGTGAGAAACGTCAGCACTTTGGACATTTTAGCTACAGGGACACAAACTGACGTTCGTGACTTTCTTTCGTTCCTCAATTCAGTCACATAACGGTTTGTGAAAGATAGAATGGTTTTCCTGGAAATTCGAACGACGCGTAGAAGCCCTCTCATGCACTGAATGATAGCGTTATATGTACACTTTGATACAAAGATGATGCATAAAATCGTGGCATATTTTAATCTGGCATTGGGGTCACAGTCAATGCGGGACTCTGCATGATTGTGGTATCCATATGGGAGGAAACCACGACAGGAGGAGAGGAGATGATGGAGTACGTAGAGGAAACAGATTTCCACGAGTTCCTGTTTGGCACTTGCGTTAACCACTGAGTCTCTAGTTCGTCGGACTGTCGGACTGCGTATCGCGAGCGATGGGATGTCCTACTCGGTGGGACACTCACCACCTCCGCGACGACGCGTTGAGTGAGGTGATCAGGACGAGCAGCATTGCGGCGGTAATGAGTCTGTGCTTGATCGTGTTCATTCCGCCGCACGACGCGTCCGAAAGTATGGACAGAAAGTACGGAGATAGTCATCCCTGAAGAAAGACGGTGAATTTGTTGACGTATACAGAGAAGGTCGACGACTAACAGACGATGTCTATCCACTGCATAAGACCTAGTCCGTTGGGCACACAAGACCCAATGACGGCCATGATAGCCACGACGACAAAGAGGGCGCTTATGAGGGCGGTGAAGCACAGCTGCAAGTATGATGAGAATCGTTCTCTGATGTCCAATCTGGATGCCAACCTCATCCTGCATGGCCTTGCGGAAGATCTCCATCCTTGGCGTATAGCGTCTGTAACCCGAGAGTCTGTTGGCTTCTGGTTCGGTGGCTGTTCCTGAGATACTCGCAGGATGGATGCCTCCATTGATCTGCGGAGGCTGAGGAAGGGGGTATTCGCTGTGGCTTGATGCTTTGCGAGAGGCTTGAGACCTGTTTGAACCGAAGGATAGATAGTTTTTTATCATCGAGAAGAATGACGGATGGGGTGAAAGACTGCCGACAACATTGTCGGTCTCTTGCTTAGGCACATAGTCCCACCAACCACGTCGGCCAGTCTTTTCGCAAACACCACCTTGCTCGTGGCAATCTCCCATGGAAAGCCGTATGGACATCCTCCCTCGATCCACAGGGGAGTCTTTCGACCTCCAGACCGCTGACAGAACTGTACGACAACAGTGGATCAACGGACAATCAGAAAGAGCTACCACGCACAACTTACAGCAAAGGGAGATAAAAAGAACTTCGGCCAGTTGGATCAGAAGATAACTTCGGATGAACCATGGATGGCGCCCAACTCCAAAACAGCCACCTGTGCGCACCTTCTTCAGTTATGCAAAACAGGACGTGACGCTTGAACATACCGGACAGTCTGTGTACCCCCTGAGTCGTCAATAGATCCAAGATCATTGTGACGAGGGATGCACTCAAGAACAAGCTCAACATGCCCAGCACGATTCGAGAATTGTTCAGACATCTGTAGGCCTTGTAGCCAAAGATTCCAGTGATCTGTCAATGGGCGATGTAGAGTCTGATATCTACGAAACCGGAACACGCACCAACAAGTTGAGAGATATGGAAGTCAGCGCGCAAGCAACGATCACAACCCTTTTGATGGAATCGTCATGCCACATAGAAGGACAAAGAGGGTAAGTTTACTTACACAGTGCAACTAACATGTGGTTTGAATAACGAGATAATGAGCGGAATGACGTTGAATACGCCCAGTATCTGGCTCGCGAGGAGAACGTAAAAGAGGGTCTTCCGTTTGACGTTGGCGCGCCAGATGTAATTCCAAGACACGATGACATTCCTCGCGAACAGAGCGGCGTGGAAACCAAAGAGGAGAGTAGCCACCAGTGTCGCAGTCAGGTCGGTTTCGTATGGCTGAGCGATGAGTGAACCGTCGGACTGAGCATGGTAAGTTGGCTTGAAGTCCACTATAGGTGTTGGGTAGTAACGCTTGTAGTCTGGTATGAGCACTGTCGTTGACAATGCGATGACAACTTCGTTGGGCGCGCAACATGGGGGCGGGGCGGTAAAACGAGGGTAGACCTGCTGTAATTGGGAAGGAATGTATGTGGTAGGGTTGGGCACCGATGGCCATGTTGGTGATAGCGGATCCATGGGAGACACGCTCCAACGCGACACTTGAGCGACGCGTACGATGAAGCTCAGAATCTTGCTGGCCAGGAGATCATAATAGTGCGAGCAAGGCGCGAGGCCGATGACCAGCAAGGCTTGTCAAAGTAGAATGGAAAGGGATGATGGACCATGGGAGGTCGCAACCAGGTCGCAACGATGAGAATTTCAATACAGAAGCAGGCACGAGACGCTGACATGGTGTCAAGCCTCTTGAATTCACTTCCGCCCAGAAAGTGCACTTGCCAAATTTGGACGCACTTTGAGCGCAAAAGTACTTGATCGGTAGTGCACTGCTTGTGCCGATGTCTTCTAATACCATCAAGTTATTGCTTTGCTCTACATACACTCGAAGATGTGAGATATGAAAGCTGTGGCGCGAACTATTGCCTTGACATCACCGGTCGTTACCTTGATGCGCGTGCGAGTGCTTCAGTCGCACCGACTCCCCGCCTCGAACCATTTTGAATCAGATTGCCTGAGACGTCTCGGATCACTCGAGGACTTGCCTGACAATCAGGCAAGATGATCGTCTCCAAGGAGAAGTGAGGACTTAGATTTCTCTTGCCCACACCCTGCGGGCGACCGAATATGTCTCCGAGAGAAGCCCACTTACACACACCGGCCTTTCCAGAAGGCCCACAACATTGAACAACCCAATTCATTTCTTGGCCATCTCGCATGACTTTGGACTTGATCCTCCTTCAATCGAGCACGATCCAGGTTGGGACACTGAGAGCCGCGCGATTTGAATTCGATACTTCCCAGATAGGGTTCAGCGACAGCTAAGCAGTAGTGTACATAGCAAATAACTTCTGATGCGCTCATTGAGATCGTTCGTCGTTGTCGTACTCGGAGGTGCCTATCCTGAGTGTCACGAGAATAGTATAGCAGGATGTGAATCTTTCAGTGAAACATCGTTGGAACGTCAATCCCTGGTGCAGGCCGCTTGCGATGGCCTACGTCGAGGACGGCAAGAGGTCAAGTGTTCTTTAAATGCGAGTTAGTGTCGAGAACTCACTGGCGGTCAAGAGACGTCAAATTCAGCAACAACTCTGGAGATTCAAGGGTGGCAAGCGAGCCTAAGTGCTGTCGGCATAGTTGCAATAACTCTGCCGCCGCTTGAGTCACGAAGTCACTCCTATGAACAGTCACTTCGACCGCCTATTGTCGTCAGGCTTCGATGTTTGCTTAGCATGCAGCAGATAGAAGACAATCCATTTAGTATGATGGCACAAGCTAAACCCCACTTAATTTGGGACATTCAGATATACCTCACAACCACCATGGTTCCCCAGATGAGAGTCAGCATTATGGGCCACGCAATGGCTCCATTAAGTCCCTGGGCTTCATTTGAATTGTCGGTTATTGGCACAAAACCAGATAGTGTCGAACTCATGACCTGTCCTGATTGAGTACTCGTCGACACGAATGTCTCCGTGTATCTGGAAACGTCGCGTAAGATCTTCATTGAGTACAGCAACTGGTCGTGTAACGGTCACTCACGTTGAGGTCACGGTGGCACCACTGACCACTTGCGTTGTAGTGGCCACAGACAGAAGCGTCTTTGTCACAGTGTTGAAGTCGAATGGAAGAGTTCCACTTGCTGACAGAGTGATGGTGATCAATTTGGGTTCTGAGCTCGAGGTGGGTTGCTGGCCGGACTGGCCGAAGGGTGGGCTCGTTGGCGGATTGGATAGCTGGGGTTGGGCTTGAAGCAGATTTGTACCATTGGTACACGCCCCGGACTGACTATGATTCTCGATGGGAATAGCTACGGGGGTGATAATGAAGAAGGAGTTTCCGTCGATGTGGGATGACTCGTAGAATGTGAGCTACGTAGAGGTTGGACGACGGCGAGTGGAAAAGCAGACTACACATACATTGTAATTGCCTGGAGGTGTACAGGTGGGCACATTCCAGTTGAGGTGACGGACAGTCCCAGACTCCCCATTGTCAAGAAAGTCGGAGCCTTGAGCGACGGTCATGTTCGTATTTGTCTCCGAGGAAACAAGATAAATCTCAAGGACGTCCAACGAGGTGGCTTTCATGGTCCCAATAGCACCGTTGCCAGAAATCTGGGTGAATTTGGAGAGCTGAGCGGCGCAGCAACGGGAAATAGTCGCGACATACATCTACAGCAATGGGAAAAGTGCTTCCAGCATGGCCGGGACTATTAGTTTTCATTTTTGAGCCTTGGTTCAACGAGGAAAGAAACGACTGCATACTTTCCAGGACTGGGAGAGTCGATGATGGAGAGACCATCGGTGAATCCTTGGCCTGCCAAGGCGAAGGGCGAGCATAATAGAAGGAAAGTGACTAGTTGAAGCACAAATAAAGGTCCAGGGCCGACGGGAGTCAACTGAAGACGAAGAGGTGCGCCCAGCGCAGAATATCGCATAGATGGTAGTGCTCAGACGTCGTGAAACGCGATCGGAACTGATCATCTCTATATTTCAGGGCCTCGCACGTGGATATCCTTGTCCTGTAACACCATCATCATGTCAGTACCAAAACCCGACGCGGCGTCGTCAGCGACACCCAGGACGCCCATCTATGAGGGAAGTACACAGTACAAGAACTGGCGGTACTCGCCACAGCGGCTCATGGAAGTACGGACATCAATGAACGAAGCCGCGGTTGCCGTTATAAAGCGCACACTCGAAGCATACGAGGTTAGACCGATCTCCAACTCAGCGCCCGAAGTGTTGCCTCTCATAGACCGTAGCCAGGCTCTTCCCCAAATATATCATTTCTGAACGCTACTGAGGAGATTTTGCTCGTCAAACACTATCTTACCAAAATCACTCAACTATGCAGTCTTTTTCGGTTCCCAGAAGATGTCGAAGCGACGGCCGCGAGCTACATGAAGAGGTTCTACCTCAAAAACACGGTTATGGATTGGCATCCCAAGAATGTTATGTAAGTTTACAACGCGTCTTTTGAAAGAGCATCATTTAAGAAGACAGGTTGACCACTCTTTTCTTGGCGACGAAAACCACCAATAACCCAATATCACTGGAGATCTATACTACTCATATCAAAGGGACCAATCCTTCTGACGTTATCGAACTCGAATTTCTGGTAGCACAAAGCTTAGGCTTCGAGTTTTCTGTCTGGCACGCTCATCGAGCACTATGGGGTCTTTGGCTTGACTTTCAGGTTAGCTGCACGACATACGCCTCAGCCCTTTTCTGATGATATTGCCTTCAGACTCTCCCCACCATCACCAAAGACTGGGCAACCTCCCGCAAGGAGGACTACGAAGTTGCGTTGAACCACGTTCGGTCATCTCGACTCTGCGACGCGGAGCTCATCTACGCACCCTCACAAATCGCATTAGCTGCCATGTCACTCGTCTTTCCTGAAGAAAGCAACGAATGGCTGAGTTCTAAATTCTCTTCCGAGGCTCTGCCTGCAATACAAAGCAATGTCCAGGCCGTGCAAGGCATGATGTCGAGCTCCGGTGTTCCCCCAAATGTGGAATCTGTACGAGAGGTGGATCGGCGTTTGCGGCTCTGTAAAAACCCAGAGAAGGTCGCCGGAAGCAAAGCCTATCTGGCCAGGAAGGAGGAGCAAGAAAGGAAAGCAGCGGAGAAGCGAAGCCGTAAAGCTGAGGGTGTTGGCCCAGATGAGGATCCGTTTGGACGTGAACTTGCAAAACCTATAGACGACGACGATGATGATGACGATTAACACTGAATTACTGAACTCATGTATTCGATAGTACAACAACGGTTTTGACAATGAGGGATGTGTTCTGTGGAAGCATGATGTTACATATCCACCTTCGAAGAAGTCACTCTCGAACGCGTCAACCAAGAAATCATTTATGTTGGCTGCCTTTTGACCTCCACAATCATTGCTCGAAGCGATTGTCAAGGCTTCGAAGGAGCCGAGGAGGGACATGCACACTGCGAAACAAGGACAGATTATATTCAGAAACCTACAGGCTCGTGAGAACACGCGGCAGTGAAGGAGGAAGAACTTACAACAATCACAGTCAAATGGACAAAGAGGAGTATCTGGAATGCGTTCAATGCTGTAATATGAGACCAGCAGAAAACGAATTACCTCCCCCTTCCTTGGTCATGCCCAACTCATCTTCTTTGTATATAGACCAGCCCTCATCTGTTTTGCGTCCTGACGGAGCAGTGGCAGTCAGCAATGATGCGGGAAGGGAGGTAGTAGGCAGACTTACTTGAGCCAGAACCCCGAGAGTCAGCGAAGTCATCTTTAGCGTCGGATTTACCCTCAGGAGCGGCGGATTTGACCTTGGATTTCTTGGCTCGTTTGGGAGCGGGAATGGGAAGAGAAGATGAATCGATGATAGTTTCTGGGACAACAGTAGCACCAGAGGAGGACGAAGCGGTAGTAGATGACTCTGGTTCGTCGCGGCGACGCTTTTTCGATTTTTTCTTCTTCGCGGCAGGTGCTGAAGTCGACGAGGACGCGGCTGGAACGGAGGCCTTGCCTTTCGCCGCAAAGATATCGTCAATGACAGACTTGGGCATGAACACGAAAGAGTCAGGGTTTATTACACAGAGAAAAAAGAAAAGCCAGGATGGGTGACGCCTACAGTGGGCGTTTGGAAGGAAGAGTAAAAAAATCGAAATTCGGCGTTGATTGCAAGTCGGCTGATTACGTAAGTGACGGGCCGGTCCATTTCGCAACACCGGACAGCCAACTCTTCCCAAAGGCGCTCCTCCGCACTGCGCCAACGTTCACGAACGTTGCGGCGGCCATTTGCTGCCCAAAATGATGTCGGTCCCCGCTTTCCCGACCGTTTCCCGCCACTGACCGCCCTTGTAGGCCACATGGACAGCCGCAGGCTGGTCACAATCTGCGCTCTCAACCCTCGCTCTCAGATGCCAACTTCTTCGGCAATCTTGATCCCATGCAAGCCAAACAAATGGCCGCTCTGAGTGCCGCTGGCAATGCAAGGAATGCGACTGTTCGCGGCGGAACAAATTCGGGGCCATTTCTCGGCGGAATTGGTCCTGGAATGCAGCAAGGTGGCAGTCATGACATGGCTGCCCCTCATCTGGCCGCGTCAGGAGCCTTTGGGATGTCACAGCCACCCAGCTCTACTCCCTTCTTGGATGCCAACATGTCCGGCCAAAACCCCGCCACGGTGCGACCACCGCCTCCGCAGAACCCAAGAGCACGTTACCTCGGCTTCCTCGTTGGTCTCGCCAACATTATGATCAAGCGTAATACGCCGCTACCTCCGCAGCTGACAGGCGTCCCAGCCCCCAACTACGATCCCCACACGTCCCCATTCAAGGTCATCGACCTCTCAAACGAAGTCGGCCATTTCCGTCTTGCGGGTAGAGACATCGACGTGTTCAAGCTCTGGGGAAGCACCCAACAAGCTGGAGGTGGTAGTGTGAGTCAATACCTGATCGCAGAGACACGTACCAACTCTTGCTGTAGCAGTGCAACTGGCAGCTCCTTGCGAGCCAGTTCGGCTTGCCAGACGAATTACCCCAACCTCATGGCACGGGTGCAACGTCAACTGTTCACGCACTTCAGGCGTGTTATGATCTTATCCTAGGACCCTTCGAGGAACTCTATAAAAGAAACGTTTTTGAACAACAGAAGAAATTGGCTTCGAAACAGCCTATGGTCCTGCCACCCGGTACACCCAATCGCCCCGCTCCGAGTACAATAAGCGCTGGTCACCCTTCTCAGACGCCTCGGGCTCTTGGTCCGTCGGTGTCAAATTCAAATTCGCCCTTCCCTGCTCCCGGTGGCGCTCAATCTTTACCTGCTCACTCCCAGACATCTGACAACGTTCTGGACGATATGCAAGGCCTTAAGCGAAAGCTTGACAGTGATGAGGCGGATCAGAAGCGAGCTAGACAGAAGACCGGTGCGTAGCTCATCATGATCTAAGCTGTCAACCATCTCACTCCGAGCAGCCTCGGAGCCCCGTGACAATGCTTCAGTTCGTACTCTTTTCCTCCACATTCAGTACATCTTATTCAAGTTCAAATAGACAGCAGTAGGCAAAGGCACGGACAGTACCGCTCCCAAAAGGATGCAGCCAGTGCGCCGGAAGATCGAATACGTGCCAATGGCTCGCGAAGTTGAAACCTACGGCGGTAGAGACATGAAAATCATCGAGTCCGAGATTGCTCCAGTGCTTGGCCGCGACCATCAGCTCAAGGAAATGAACGAGTGGGGATCAATCGAAACGGACGCCTTAATCATGTCCATACGCTCGCGGATATCGACTGAGCTGTCGTACGCCTTGACGACACTGGCGATCCTATCGACTATGAAAGGGCAGACGCCTGGTTCGGGTTTCCCTATCCATCAGTGTGGGGACCTGTTCGAGGAACTGCTAGATTTGGTGGAAGATCTTGCTTTCGAAGGAGTGGAAGATAGGTTTGAGGTCAACCGTTCCTCTCTCGACATCATCACCCACCACGAATTGATGAACGCCATCTACGACGGAGATTCGCGTCCCTTCAATTTGCAACGGCGGCAAGGTGACGCGGATCCTAGCTTTGGGCTCCGGCAGCGTGCTGGTAACACGATACTCATGGTGTTAACTATCATCCGGAACCTCTCTCTCGTTCATGACAACAACGACTACATTGTACGCCAGCATCGACTGGTCGATCTACTCCTTCGTCTATGCATCGTATCGCACCAAAGCGGGGAGATGACTCCGTTCTCTCCTGCTTTGTCTCTGAGCGACGTGATCAATGTGCGCAAAGATACCCTCACTATCTTGGGCTGCATAGCAGGTCACATCCATTTCTCAAACCCAAGTGCTCCTGCTTTGGGCACTATGAAGACTGCTACCCGAATATTCCAGTTGGTGGCGTCGTATCTGGTCGATCCAGCGGAGGCCATCTCCCCTTCTTCCTACATGCAGCTTCTAGGCTCATCCAACCATGCGCCACCTACCCTCGTAGAGCTGGCACTTGACGTGTTCACGCGACTGGCCCATTTGGATACCAACCGCCAAGTGTTCTCGAAAACGATCCCCTCCGCGACGACCATGCTTCTCGTGACGTCCCTCGTTCGCCGCCTTCCTGTCCTTGATTCCGATTTCCAGATCGTTGGCCGCGAATCGTGGCTGAGTTACACGGAAAAGGTTGTCCTCTCGATTTACTCCATTGCTTTCCTTGCAATCCCATCGTTGAAGCTCAAGATGAAGACGGATCGGGCTCTTGGTATCAAGAGCGTTTTCTTGCGCATGATCCAGAAATTCTTGATGAATCCCAATCACGAGTCTCGGAACTGGTATATTGTCTGTGCGCGGCGGTGCATTGAGACGCTGAAAGTGTTGGATGATGGGGAGGATTCCTTTGACACGCCAAAGGCGGTGGCGCCTACGATGGCCTTCGGTATGGGTTGGGGCGATTCGACGGACGGGGACATAGAGCAGGGAACCGGTCTCTTGGCTGGGCATCGCGGCGTCGCTTGGGACATACTGATGCAGAGGGACGTATTCGCGGACGAAGTGATGTTCAATGAGTTGGAAAGCTTAGCTCGGGTGGAATGTGCCAGCTGATACCCTTGGTATTTATTATGTACTACACCACGGACGTTTTGTCTCTTGTATCCATCTAGATATTCTTGGCTCTGTAACGTTGTAACTATTCTGTGCTCATAGGTCCTCATGAGTCGCGTTTACTGTACCTGCGGTGACAGACGGATATGGATTGAACTCCGATCGCCGGAAAGTGATGCTTGTTTTCGAGCTCTCAGCTTACCACCACCAATCATCAACGACGCCTCGATGATTCTATCTGGGTACAGTCTTACAAATCCCAAACCGCGTATCGCACACCAGAATTGGCCCACTAGTTTATTTCATTTCCCTTCGCCGCCGTCCTTGACTCTGGCTCGGACCCGTTGAGTTGACGCGTCCTTGACACATCGCCACCCTTCCGCAAAACAGTCACACCCGACTCGCAAACAGCGCATCGAGCTATCGCCCGCCTTTAGGATGGCGAAGAAGAAGAAAACGGCTGCTACCAAGGCTGTTGTACGCGGCTTTGCGACGACCTCGGTCCCTAAGAAGGTCGTACCCGTCGAAGAGGTTGTGCCAGAGGTTGAGCCTGCGGACACGCCTCCGGAGTCAAAAGACGAAACTGCCGAGCAAGTCGATGCAGGTTCAGGTTCAGAACAAACTCGCCTACAAAGCATTTTGGAGAAACTGCAGGAGAAGACGGAGAAGGAGGTACTTCGGTGAGTTGTCGCGCCACAGCACAATTCTGAACCGCTTTGACTGTTCATTTCTCAGGACCATCCAAGTCAGTCTGTAGATCCATCCTCCCAATCCATCTCTAATCCATCATCAGGCCGCGGAAGTCGACAGGCGCTTCTCGAAGACACTTCCTTCCTTAGATCTCCATCCCAAGCTTGTCGAGGATATTTTGAAACTTGCCTTGGAAAGCAAAAGATCGGAAAGTAGGCTATGGCGGACTTGATCGATAGAACTCGCGTCTTATCCGTGTTGCAGGCAAACGTACCATTGAAGGTCCTTCTGAGAAGGTGTTACCAAAGCTTGGAATAACCTATGGCGTGCTACGTCGCCTTGGGTTTACCGAAGAGCGCGTTCTGCAGTGTCTGGAGCAAATCGGGTCGGTTGACCTCGAGGCTGCGTGTGATTGGGTTCGTGAACATCTCTACCACTGCCGGGGTGGCATTGCTCAGAGGACCGTAGCTCTATCTTCATTGTCCAGAAGAGGAAATCCCCAAGACCAGTAGGTGCATATCCACTCACCACAGAATTCAGGGTGACAAGTTGACTCAGCGTCGAACTCCGAGCCCACTGTGCAGAACAACAAGGCCACTCGCAATGTTCAGAGCCTATCGAAAAAATCCAAGGACAGCAAGATGCGTGGCTCTCCGCTTAACGTCCACGCTTCCGAATTTGTACCATCTCAGCCCACTGGTGTTGCGGAGTCTGCAACAGATTCGTCCAGCTCCGACGACGAAGATCCCAATGCTTCATATGTCAAGCTCATGTTGCAGTTGAACGATCCGTCTACCCATCCGGCACTCTCAAAAGGTCTCAAGAAGCGCTTAGAAACAGTGAAACAGCATTATTTCTTCGATGAGAAGACTGCTGAAGCTCACTATCATACTGAGCAGTCTCTAGCCGTCAAGGCACGACTACGCGGCGCCGCTATAGAAAAGCCCACTGTCGTGAAACCTGAGGCTGTTGAAACTCTACCGCGAACTGCAGACCTTCCAGGAAACGCCGACAGGTCTCCTTCGCCAGATCTCTTCGACGAAGACTGTGAAGGTGGTCTCTTCGATCTTCTACAAGAGATGCCTGCCTCAGAGACGACGCCCGAAGGTATAACATACACCATCCGCGATTTGGCTCTTCCCAAACATTGGTCTGGACGAACTCCCAAGACTGCACTTGTGGAACTGGTATCTACGGTTGATCGTTACGCTGTGATCTCGTACGCAATCATCTCAGGTGGTAGCCGAGCCGTTCGCGCGTCAGTCACGATTCGATGGAACGGAGGTGATTCGGGTACTTGGACGATGGACACCGTTGCGTGCCATAACTCAATCCAAGCCGAGCACTACGTCGCCATGAAGGCGCTTCATAGCATCACGTTCACCGTGACAGACGGCTTTGCGGCAGGGACCTCCAGCGTCGTTGGAGCGCAAACGCAGTTTCGTTCTCTACCTCCGGTTTTCCGAATGGTTTGGGAAGAACTCGAGACCGAGAGGAAGAACAAGGAGGATGAGATCAACCGAACTGTTTGGGCAAAACTGGAGGCCCTCGCAAACATGAAAGTCGCAAGCGAGAAAAAGGTGAGTCTCAAAGCGGGTCCAGCCTTCTTCGTTAAGTGTCGTACAGATCTCCTCGAAGCCTGTGAAACCTGTGACCTATGCGAACGACGCTGGCCGTCGTCCTTTTCTTCGAGGTAGCAACCCCGCTTTGAGTGATCAACTTCTTTCTGCGTTTCAACTGCGCCAAGCAAGTACGGCTTATCAGGAAATGCTCGTGAGTGGCACTTAATACATATGCAGGACTGCTTGTCAAATTTAACGCCTTGACAGGTACAACGGAATCAACTGCCAATTGCCAAGTATAGGAAAGACATCATCGAAGCGTTGGATCGTTCACAGGTCCTGGTTCTCAGTGGAGAAACTGGATGGTACTTCTCTTCATGTTCGACATCATCGGGCCGGTCTCTAACTTTATGTGAAGTGGGAAATCGACTCAAGTTCCAGCTTTTATCCTCGAAGACCAGCTCTCACAGGGTATTCCGTGTAGGATTTATTGCACAGAGCCGAGGAGAATATCTGCCATATCGCTCGCTCAACGTTCGTCATGACATGCAACCGATTGTAGCTCTCAAAGTAAAACATTTCGCAGGTGTCTCCAAAGAACTGGGTGACTCGCCGAATGCCGCTGGCACCTCAAACTCCATCGTGGGCTATTCGATCCGGTTGGAAAACAGTATGACGAAAAACACCCGGCTTGCTTTCGTGACCAATGGCATCGCGCTTCGTATGCTTGAAGGTGGTACTGGGCAGGACGGCCATGGAACGGCGTTCGACGAGATCACTGTATGTTCTACCATTTCAGAGTTAATCGGGAACTTACGAATTTGCCAGCATATTATTGTAGATGAGGTACAGTTCGTCTTTTCCGTTGGAGTTCCACCTAACATCTGTCCAGGTACACGAGCGCACCATTGAGTCGGATTTTCTCCTCATTGTGCTGAAATCGATGATCCAGTCGCGGCCTAATCTACGGCAAGTCCTAAAAATATGATTCTGTTTGAGGCTCATGATGGGTCTTGTAGAGTGGTGCTGATGTCTGCCACGGTCGACTCTGAGAAGATCTCTCGATACTTCAATAACTGTCCGACTATCCACGTCCCAGGGCGTACCTTCCCCGTTCAAGTCAACTACCTTGAAGACGCCATGGATATGACGCGATGGACCGTTACCGAGAAGTCGCCATATGCACGCCGACGTATGGTTTTCTGTCTCAATTATCTCGCATGCTAACGAGATACACTAGCCCACGATAGTTTCTACGCCAGTAAAGCCCGTCCCGACTGGACCTTTGACGTTTCTCCCGACGATTCCGAAGATGAGGGTTCACCACAGTCAGGAGAAAGAGTCAAGCTGGCCAAGACGTACTCGCCTAATACCATCTCCAGCATCAAGCTTTTCGACGAGCGCCTCATCCCTTATGAACTCATCATCCGTCTGATGGAAGAGGTATGCTTCAACCCCGCATATCACCAATACTCCTCCGCCATTCTTGTCTTCATGCCTGGCATAGGCGAGATTCGACGCTTGAATGACATGATTGCCGAGCATCCCTCCTTCAACCAGGAGGATGACTTCCGAGTCTACCCCCTTCACTCAACACTTTCGTCCGAGAATCAGAGCGCAGTCTTTGATATCCCACCTTCAGGTGTGCGCAAGATTGTCATCGGTATGCCCACCACTTCTCGCAGATTCGTCCTTCATAGCTGAGACATGTATATACTCAGCTACCAATATTGCTGAGACTGGTATCACCATACCGGACATCACCTGTGTCATTGACACTGGGAAACATAGGGAAATGAGGTTTGCGTCACTTTTTGCTCAGTAGAAAGTATCATGACAGGCTTTCTTCGTAGATTTGACGAGAAGAGACAGACGAGCCGACTGGTTGAGACGTACGTTGCGAAAAGCAACGCTGCCCAGCGACGTGGGCGTGCAGGGCGAGTCCAGGATGGGATCTGTTTCCATCTCTTCACCAAATACAAACACGATAACCAGGTGAGCTCGGTGAGATCCCCAGGCGCAGGTTCCTGAGAGCGTTCTCAGATGATGGACAACCCCATACCAGAAATGATGAGATTGAGTCTATCAGACTTAGCCTTGCGCATCAAGATCATGAAGGTCCATCTGGGCTCATCAATCGAGGACGTTCTTTCTCGTGCACTGGACCCGCCACTCTCAGTGAACATTCAACGTGCGGTGTCCATGCTGGTGGAGGTGAGGCTATGTGATGTGCTGCTCAATGAAAGCTTATCGTCTCATCAAGGTTGGGGCTCTGACGACGACCGAAGACATCACCGCAATGGGAAAGTTATTGAGTGCACTGCCCACTAACGTCCACCTTGGAAAGTTTCTTCTCATATCTGTTCTTCTCCGATGTTTGGATCCCGCGTTGACCATTGCTGCCACTTTAAACGCTAAATCGCCTTTCTTGAATCCAATGGGCCAAGAGGACGAAGCAAAGCGAGCGAAAAACTCCTTCAAGATTGGTTGGCTTTCATGGCAGCCATAATGTGCTCGGCGACTGACTCGATGTGCTACTAGATAACTCTGATTTCTTGACCATCCACAATGCTTTCTCAACATGGCGTAATGCATCGGCACATCCTGGCTACGTCAGAAAGTTTTGTCGCGAAAACTTCTTGAGCTATCAGGCAAGGACTGATCACTTGTATTCGAGTCCCCTTATAATGACATATGTACATAGAATCTTCAGCAAATCGAAGAGCTCCGGCAGCAATTCTTAGGGTATCAACAAGTCTGCCATTCTGAAGCAACATTTTCTGACAAATTAGCAATAGATACTTGATTGACTCGTCCTTTATCTCCGTCGACTCAGGCTTCGTTCGCGAACTGAATCGGTTTGTGGCGTTAACACTCCTGCACATCATCCATGCTCATTACGGTCTAGTGCAAGGTACGGAAGGAGTCAAACACGTTTTGTCCTCGTCCCTCCAGAACTCAATGCCAACTCTGGCAATATTGCTCTGGTCAACGCAGCGCTGACTGCCGGTCTCTATCCCAAAATTCTCAATGTATCACCAAACAATGAGATGAGGACGCTGTCTAACTCACAACATGCCTTTTTCCATCCTTCATCTGTTAATTTCGGTAGGCGGCCCTTGGACTTGGGTGCGAAACATCTAGCCTATTTCACTCTAATGTGAGTGATTTCAATCCCTTCTTGTCTTAAGCTCAAGGCGTACAGGCATTCGAGAAAGCTGTACGCATGGGAGACTGCGCCTGTTGACGAACTGGCGCTCATGCTACTATGCGGAGACGTGGAATTCAAGGTAAGCCGCATCTGGCTACTCGCCGCCGGAATGCTGAACACGACATCTAGCTTCTCGCTGATATGGTAATAATTGACCGCAAGTTGCGATTCCGGGTAGCGCCTAAGACCCATATCGCATTCAAATTCTTACGCTCGCAACTGGAAAACGTTCTTGGCTTGCAATTGCGTGGCAAGGTGCTCAACGAGAGCCATGTATCTTGGAACGAGTTGGCCATGAACGTTTTGGGCAAAATTGCTGTAGGAGACGACAAGGAGCCGTCGATGTCCATAAAATAGAGGTTGCGATATTTGGTTAGTAAGTTTTGAAGAGGCTGAAGAGCCCGAGTCTACGATACCAAGTATACGAGTTGAGTACAATCCTAATAGAGCAGAACGTAAACGATTGAGAACTGTGTCGGGAGACTGTCACTCTGGGTAACAGATGACGATTGTAAACGATCTTCTACATTGTTGATAATCCATCCATGATATGTCCTCAGCTTCTGAAATGGACGTCTTCGTCTAAACACTTTATGAATCCATTCCGGGCTTCTCCAATCACCCATTTCTGCTCGGAAGGAGCCGAAGAGAAGAAAGGCTCGACACAGACTTTGCCCACACCCACGAACAGATCCTCCAGTATCCACGTCAACCGCGGGCCCGTTAGCTCGATGGCGGGTTCAGAATTGAACTCAAGTAGATGTACTTGAATCGTTGGAGCGTAGGTCACAAGGAAATCAACGCCGAATAACTCGAAAGCGTTGGGAAGGACCTTGGAACTGTCAAATTGTGAGGGGGCGCCATTTTAGGTGCTCACCTGGAAGTGCACAGGATTCTGCAGTGCGGCCTCGAAGCTCTGGGCGAGGCTAACCGTGATCTGGGTGACAATTTCCTTAACATCCTCCTGTGTCAACGATACACCATCGTGTACTCCGTCATTGCAGATGCGACACCCAACAAGTTCTTCAAGAAGGCGCACGTTCGCCTCTCCGTGATCTTGCTGCAGAGATGTGTTGGTGATATGAGGGGAAAGATCCATTGGATCTCCGTCCTCGTTCGCCGCAGGGGGAGCATAGGATGTAGCAGAGAACAAGGCCAGGATGCGTTCGCATAAAAAAACTTGCAAAGCACCGGATGCAACACAATACGCTCTGAGGTGGAACTAGGGAGAACACATGAATAACAGACAGCCCGGAACGATCTGAATACCTTTCGACCGGCGAGAATGCTTGGTTTGATAGATTCTTGGAGGGGTACTTCACCTGGATCAATAAGGAGTGGATTGGAGAGGTATTCCTAGGGTGATGTGACTCTTTACGCTGATCAGGAGACGGCTAAGGATCGCAAGATTTTACCTGTATTACGAAATGACGAAGCTGGGATGTTACAACAGCGGTTCCATCTTCGTTCTCCTCTTCCCCCTCGTCTTCGTCTTCATTCCCATCGAACTCTTCAAAAATCTTCTGGAGGTTTTCCCTGCTATTGAACAGTCTTATCCCGTTGCCTCGGTCCGCCATACCGCTGTAAACAAGTAAACATCATGCAGTCCTTTTGAAAACAATTGCGGACGGCTTAAGGATCCACCATCGTGGAGTGTCTGAGTCCAAATCGTGACCCAGTTCCCAAAGCTCGTCTGTCAACATTTCCTCGAGCTCGTCTGCGTACGAGATTTCGATTTCAAATGTTTGCGGGGAAGCAGCTTTCAAAGCAGACAGAGGATTCTTGGTTACATATGAATGTATAGTGCGTGACAGAAAGTGTTTTCTGGTAAGAGCCTTTCTGATAACATAGCTCGAAGATAAAATATTATCTTGGTGTAGGAGGGTGAGTTCATGATCTATTTCGTCGTAAGAAGACCACTGCAAAAGCGGCTGCTTGTCCTTTGGAAGGGTGGGCGATTCCTGGAAGACGGGTTTGAAAAAGAGCTTTGAGACAGACTTTTCAACGAGAGAATCTGTTAGCGGGGCAGCTGGCCAGGACTTGAAGACGGAAAGCGAGCGGGAAGCCATGAAAGGCGAGTGGTGAGTGGAACAGCAATCGCAAAATCAGCAAATCAGCGTTTTTGTGATCGGCGACCAGATCCGGTTACTTCCATTCTCGGCGTGACATGATCGCACCTCGTTCCGTCAGCTTGCCCTCCGCGACGATGAGCTCGAACTATGTCTTTTCGCTGCAGCCGACGTTCACTCAGGGCCTCATTATGGGGCAACTGTCTATACTTCTTCTGCTGACCTTGATACTCAAATATCTTTTTCTGGACTCAACTGAGACGCCTTTCGAAACTTCATCATATCACCCTCGCGTGAACAACGATTTCCGACGGACGGCGCCGCGGCATGTACCTCAAGACAGCGAAAATGGTTCTCAGAATGTACCCGGGGAGTCTGCGGAATGGTTCAACGTTCTTTTCCAGCAGGTAAAGTGTACGTGTCGCCCGATGTCTCTCAAAATGAACTTTTGAGTCTACAGGTCGTGAATGTCTACCGGTCCAAGCTCAGGAATGACTTGAGTGGACCGGATGGCGATGAGGTGGCACGTCAACGTGTCGAAGCCTATGCGAACAGGATGCGCCCTGCCGGATTCCTCGTCAGCTTGCTTTCTCCGTCCAGATTCACTGAGACGCTCACTATCATCAGGACTACATCAAGGTACATTCGGTCGACCTCGGGACTTCAGCGCCACGCCTCTACAGTGCTCGCAGTAAAACCCCGGAAGATGGGAATTCTCATGTACGCTGCAACCCTCACGTCGCGCTTCCCCACACTGATGCAAAATGACCTAAGGTCACTGAGTTCTCGGTCGACTATGAAGATACCATCTCCGTCTCGTTATCTACATCCTATTTGTTCAACTATCCCATGGCATCATTCGCGCGCCTTCCCGTCTTTCTTACCATATCTTTATCCGTTTTCAAATCTTCAGTATGTCAATTCAACCTGTCGGAAAGAACCTGATTCACCGTCACCTCTAGCTCACCATCACACCACCAGATCCCTCTGCCCCAGTCCCAGAGATAATTATATCCTTCTCCCCAAACTTTACTCTGGACCTCACAACTACTTCCCTGGTGGGAAGCAGAGCAAAGCTTGCCAACGTCCCCAAACTTCACGAACTCATCCAGCACCAAGTCCGACGCGTCTTTGCTGCGCGTGCAAAATGGCCAGTTGTTCTACCTGGTCTCGGTCGGGTCGCAGAGCCCATTGTACAAGAACTGAAGAAGGAGATGAAGGAGGTGTTAACATAGTTGCTAATAATGCGGTATACATTGTATTTCTATCCTGATCATACACCGAGCTCATCGAGCCAACTCGAGAGTTTGACAGCAGTACTTTCGCTTTCGAGGGACGAGACCGTGAAAGTATCTACTCCTGGATCTCTGGCGAGGCGGCTTCTCTCCTTCAACGCCTGCATGTCTGCAGTCTCGGCAACGAGAGCTATCGGAAAAAGAGGTTCGAAGTTGAACTCAGGGAGTGGGCTCTTGAGAATCGATACGTCGGCGTTGGAAGGTGGCGGCGATAGAAGAATCATCGCAGTAGCAGGGTGTGACGATATATAAGTCTGACTTATGAGTCCTGCGCACTGACGAGCAAATATCACAGGAGGAAAAGTGGTCTGGGCCTCCTGCAGAGCAGCGACGAGTTCTTCAATAGCCTTCAATAGGTCAATAACACGAGCATGCCGACGTGACGAACCAGATTCGAAATATTTCATGAGGCGTATCGAGTTGACTGGGATTTCAGGGATAGAAATATTTACATCCAAGCACATGAACCCTTCTTTGAGAAAGTGAGCCATATGCGACATGATTCTGGGAATTGCCATGAGTCCAATGCGGGTCAGGCAGACATGCAACGACAGTACGGTTTCGACGATGGATCCCACGACGTTGCGGACAGAAAGACAAGCGGAGTTGGTGCAAGACGTGGCGCCGAGGAAGGTGGCTCTCTCAAAGTCGAGGTGTAGAGAGTTCTACACTGGCACGGACGACGAGCAAGGCGGCGCGCAAGTCTGATCATGGATGTCATCCGAGAAAGGCAAAAGACCCGAAAAGCAGACTCGATCATTCTCATCTCTTTCCACCATGGCGTCTGTTGCCTCTAATATCGTCTTCGATGATATTTTCACCATTAGTTCGATTGATAAGGAGGGCAAAAAGTTCGACAGAGGTCAGACTTGCCGCCTTGCCCTTGCCTCGCCGCCGGGTCGTTGACACTGTTCAGTCTCACGATTGCAGGCTCATTCAAAGAACAACGATATGGACATGACGCTCGATTACAACACGGAGCTTTTCCATCTCAAGAACGGCGATGCATTCTCAATGTCCCTATCGACGTCCTTGTCGCGTAATCCAACCACAAACAACGCTGACGGCACAACCGAAGAAGATGAGCACATATGGCGACCGGATGGCAAGGGCGCAAGAGGAATAGAGGAGGATTACGACTATGTCATGTACGGCAAGGTGGGTAACAGCCATGAGCGGACACAACTGAGATCTAAATCGAACACAGGTGTACAAATTTGACGGCGGCACAGCTGAAATAGTGTACGCATCCGAATACTCCGCCCTAGTCCCTGCTAATGTCATTCCACAGCACTGCTTATGCCTCATTCGGTGGTCTCCTCATGTCTTTGACTGGCTCGTTCCGCCATATGACAAACATCGTTCTCGGAGACCCCATCTATCTCCTGATGCGATACTAGTCAGATCAGCTAAGTGAGTTATAGATTAACGACACAGTCGAAAAAGGATACATGGTGGTGCTGCGAGTAGCTAAATAGCATGTAGATCATCATCAAGCAAATATGAAGCAGATGCAGAGACGAAACAATTATGTTGCCTTCAAACCCCGTAGCCTGTCAATTACATCGTTCATGTCAGCCTCACGGGTCTTCTCCCCGCCGTCAAAGCCCCAGAACCTGCTCCGCGAAACTTTGACGTCGACTTGAACATCGGTGTCCATTGGAGGAATGAGTGGCGGAGGCGGTACATAGTCAATGTTTTGATACGCCACGCCGAAGAACCGCGATAGTTTCTCTGCTCGCCGCCGGCGGTCTCGGAAATCCGAGGTAAATGTTGGTCCAGATGCGCTATCCTCGTGAATATCCCTCGGACTGGCGTTCTTGCTCTGCGAAAAAGCCGCGAGTGTGGGTGTGGTGGGTATAGACTCGGGTTCTTCGCCTGCTACAGGGAGCCGATTGAGCGCCGATCGACTATCGTCTGATATATGTATCAGATCCGAAGGCGGGTCTTGCCCGAAGACCTGCGAAAGTGAAGAGTAAGAAAAGCGGGCATGGAATGGCAGCAAAGCGTAAATACCTTTGCCATCTTGCGCGCGCGCTGGACGTTTGCCGACTTCTGTCGTATGCTCATATCCGAATTCCCTCCAAAATTGTCGTTATATCTCGTGCGAAAATCAACGGACTCTTGTGAGGCTTCCTGGCGCGTCTTCTTGCGTATGGCCATGGAGCGACTGCGCTTAGCCTGTGCCGACTTTGGCGCAGCCTCGAGTGAAGGAGGCAATGCATCTACACTGCGCCTACGAGTGGCCAGACGAGGACTATGCGGCGGCGGCGGCGGCGTAGCCAACGTGGCTGTGATGGGGTCCGGTGTAGGCAGCGTGAAGGATGGTTTAGCTCGTTGTGTAAGCGATTGTGCCATTGATGATCTGGTTGCCTCGCCCTCGTGATTCGAAGGCCTTGAAGTCGCCAACGGTAGGGATGATTGACTCCTGTTGTCACGAATTGATTCATCTTGTGTACCAGAGAGACGACTTTCTGTAATGTGTGGCAGGGAGGGCACCTCAGGCGGCGGTGAAACATCGGGTTGAGAGGGCCGCCCGTCGGCGGAGTGCCTCGCGCATGAAGACGCGGATGTGGACGCTATCGACGCCATGGAGATGGACCTCTTGTGCAACGCGGAGGGAGACCTCTTGTGTGTCGTCGTTGCTGGCACAACGGACTGCACAACAGCAGGAATGTCCCCAAGCACTCTGCTCAACTTCCTCGCCTTCTTCAACAACATAGCTTTTTCCTTCGCGTCAAGCTCGTTCTTCGTGGATGGTACTGGTTCTCCAAATTGAGGCTCGTATGCGTTCATGTAGATGGGGTGAGGAAGGAGTGCCGAGCGCAGGGATGGCGTAGAATACCCGGCGAATGAGCTGTCTGAAGAAGTATAGAACGACGCAGACGGATTGAATGTGGAAGAAGTGGGGGAACAAGGCGGTGATTGACTGCCAGAGTCGTTAGGCGCGCCTCCTAGTGATCGATGAAGGATAGAGGAAAGACGGCCGACACTGCTCCCGGTTCGGATTTCTGCTGGCCGCATTATGTATTGATTCGTTGCTAGATGAGATGCAGGGTTGCTGTGCCGTCAAGCGTTGCACTCGGAACAAAGGAATGGCAGAGACAGAGCTGATTTTCGAAGATGTTGAGGGCAAGATGAGTGGGCGAGGCAGAGAGCCATGCAGCTACTTAAAACCATGGCCATCAGGAGTCAGCGCTATAATATTTACCGCCAGGGAATTGCGAACACGCGCGCCTGGTGGAGTAAAGGAAAGGGAAATCAATCTGAGTCTCGTGACTCTCCTAAGTCATCAAAGAATCACTAGGCCTATGTAGCACTCTGTTCAGACCTTCAGAGCACACACGCAAAGACTCTTCAAATTACTTGTACTTGTAAGTAGTCGTGCTGTACACAATTATGTTCTAGATTCTACGTTAGCATATATTCATAAGGATAGTGTCGTCAAACAAAACTAATAGGATTCTCGCGAGCAAATCGCATACCGATTGTCGAAGGCAATCGGACCAAAGACACGCGCTGAGCACAGCGGGTCTTGTTCCATTCCTCTGCCACGTCCTCCAGCGCTTCCTGGGCTGTGTAAAACTTCTCGTGAGTCAGTACATCATCGCTCGTCCGCGGAGAACGTCCTTCGGATGACTTGAACGAGGACTCGGCGGATGCATCAAATTCAGGGAATGGATAGGAGGACGAAGTGGATGTCGGAAGAGCAGCGGGAGAATCAAAAATATAATCCTGCACAGGACTAGGAGATGATCCTCCGCCCACGGCTTCCGTCTCACCCTCGGGATCAAATTCCAAGGCAGAATGGAAGGAGTCACTGGTTGACTCTGGCCGACGAGTCAAAGCCGGTGTCTCGACAATCGAGGGAGAGCTGGAGTCATTTTCCTCGTCATGGAACGAGACAGTCATTTTGGGAAGGCTGACATCGCGAGGCAGTTGGCTTTGTAGCGTTGCAGTCGCTGCTTGCAAGGCAATTTGCTTGGTGCGATTCCAATCCCGCCCTTCCGCAGACAAATCCTGCGCTAGGATGTTTCGGTGACAAGAGAGTTTGGTTATTTCAAGACGTTCATCCATGACGCGCTTCGAAATATTCTGAACTGCAATGACCAAGCGGTCTCGAGTTTGCCGCTGGAATGGAGTGAGGATGGCGATGTTCCGGATGAAGCGTAGATCAGCGTCGAGCTGGGTCTGTATGTTAGAAATTTTCGCATCCAAGTCATGAATCCTCGCTTGAATGATGTGGGAGCGTGACGGCAGACTGGACTCGCTCAGTGAAGACCAGGATCCAGAATCCGTGAAAGAAGACAGCTGCGTATCAAAATCGACAGTCACGGTGATCCCCTCCTTGCCCCAGCGTCCTGCAGCCAAATCAGCCTTGACCTGGTCAAAGGTCGCTTTGAATTGATCAGCGCCCTCTATCTCCGGAGCTGTTGGAACAAAATCCAAACTGTCCTCGTTGGCACCGACTGTTCGTTTCATGGACGGCCTCATGTCGGGAGAGTCGGCAGGCTCCGGATCCCCAGAAAGCATGCCCATGAGGTCCAGCGACGCTCTACTGCCCCACTTGCGAACCTGTGGCGTCGACTGATTGGCATGCTGCAGATCGTGCAGATGAGACGTAGCAGCGGCGACGCCAGTGAGCTCGACGTCTCTGCCCGACATGCCCAAGGGTCGCATACGAATGCCGGAAGATTTGAAGGCGCTAGCGTAATTGATACGCGAGATCCACTGATCAACTTCGCTGTTGTCCCGGGCCTGAAGAAGGAACTCGCGTTCATCACCAGTGACAAGGCGAAACGTGTGAGGTTGCTGCTGCATGTCAGTGATCTATGACTTGGCTGTGAGATGCGATACTCACTTTGTTGTAGGACGCATCTGCCACCGCAATCGCATCCTTCAGCGTCAAGACTTCATCAAATCGGAAACTCGAGTTGAATGCGAGTGATCCTCCATCGGCAGAGGATGGACGAGAGAAGGAGGACAGGCTTTGCGCGAGAGCGATATCACGAGAAAACAAGAGATGGGACCCCGTAAGGATAACGTTGAATGGCTTCCACTTCTTCGACGTAGACCTCTTCCCACCAGCGAGAACCTCGTCTTTCCTACTGAGAATGCCGGTCTTTGTGGCCCGCAGAGTCCACGCTTCTCCTCCTGCGGTGGTTGTTGGACTATCGGGGAGACCGGCTAGACTTGGATAACCACTGTAACTAGTCATGCCAAAAAATGAAGTGGTAGTCCGAGTGCTCTCTGCAGATACCGGTATGACAGTGACTTGAGCAAACGCTTGGCGTAGTTCATCATCGTCCCAAGTGCCAGAGAAGCCTCGCCAAGAAAAAGGATTAGCAGGCGGAATGTAAGTTTCGACATCCACACGCAAAGGTGCCAGCAGGTCCTACGATCATATGAATTATTCACCGCGGAAGCGGCGGCAAGCAAGAACGCACATTTGAGATCAGATAATACAAGTCCACCTTGTTGCCTCGACCAAAGAGTGAGGTAGGTGGAGGTAACGGACTAGAATTTGTGGTTGCCGGTCCAGAACCGTTCGCATCTAGCGGATCCTCCACGTAGATGAAGGGTGCAAAAACGATGTTGTCGTAAAAGCACTAGATGTACAGATCAGACACCGTCGGCCAGACTGCGAGAGAGAGGAACATACGTCCAAAACTTCGGGAGGAACGCCAGGCAGACTGGTATTCTTGATGTAATCGGCTTTGGTCATCTTCCGTTTGTTCGACTTATTGAACGCGTCGGTATGGAGCATTATCAGACTGAATGCGATGACGTATGGGTGGTCTGATAAAGGATCTCAGTCAGTGCATCCGCGGTTGACAAAAAACGTACCATCGGAGGAGAACAGTGTCGGGTGACAAGAAACATAACGTGCAGCAAACGCTTCCATTACCCGGTCAATCTGCTGTGTTTCTCGTGGTAATCCCACGTCCATCAACAATCTCCGAAGGGCCACATCCAAAGGGTCCGTTCTGAAATCAAACTCGGCGAAGTATGAGTGTAACGCGGACACATAAGTAGTATCCGAGCTACAGACACAGTCAGGGCACACAAACAAGAGATAAGCAGGTATCACCTTGTCGCAAGCACGCCGGCAAGATCGCGTTTGCTAACGGCCGCTCGAAGTCTCACGAGGTAATCCTCAGGTGTCTCGTCCACGGAAGGTTTGGGTGGGGTGTTGGAAGGTTTGGCCATAGACGGGCGGGGTGAATTGCGTGGGCTGGCAACAGGCGAAGTGGTGTTTGGTAAGTCAACAAAGGATTGTGGCTGTAGGGAGGGTCCGGATGTAGAGAATAATGATAGAGACAAACGATGCAATATAGGAGGATTGGTATTGGCGCGAGGTCTGTGTTGTACTGCAGAATTGGTGGAAGGTACATCTGCAGTGGCCGTTCGAGGAAAAGAAGTCGATGATGCTGACGGGGTATCAAGGAATAAGGAACGCGTGTTAGTGGCAAGAGGCGGGTCTGCGGTTGCTGGACGGTTCCCTCGACGCAAAGGTGGTGATGTGGAGAGCATAGAAGCATCATCCACACGGCGTGGTATCTTCAGCCGATCCGACTTGCTTCTAGACAGTCCACGCGTATGCAAATTGCGTTGCGAGTGTGGAGATTGAGGGGGTGATGACGATCTGGAAGGTGTCGAACTCGCATCCAAGTCCACCACGAATGGAGAGCCTGGTTGCATGGATGGAAGTGGGGTGAAAAGAAGAGCATTGCCGGGTGACGACTGATTTGTCGGTGTGAAGTCAATGGACGACTTTTTACGCGTCCAGAAGGAGGCTCGGCGGGACATTGTCCTGGGGGTAATATCCACGTCTGTATCCAACGCCTTCGCCTTGCCCTTGGGATCGCTGGTGAAATTGAGAAACGAAGTCGTTCCCAAAGATAACCCTCTTGTCCTCCGACGTTCCTCGAGCTTGCTTCCCTCCGGTGCATCTGCCGCTCTGAGTCTTGTGGAACTTTTGACCCGCCGGGGCACTGGGCTACCATTGTTGCCAAGCGCAACATTCGAAGGCAAGGCCATCGATGGTGAATTGCGAGGCAGACCGTGTGTCAGACCGATCCCAAGGACGGCGTGTGCGAGGGTCGCCGTGGAGGACTGTGAAGCCACCATGGAGGATTCAGGAGATGGAAACAGTGACGGTAGCGTCGTCTCGTCCGCAATTTCCTGCAGTGAATCACGCTGTGAGGAAGGTGCGCTGTCGGAATCTGGGGGTGTCGGAGGCAGATCTTTCTCCACGCGCAAGGGAGCACGTCGCGGCAGGACCGTCATTGAGGTCGAGGTCAAAGGCGTGGAGGGCTGTGTTGAAAGAGCCCGTTTCCGCCAATGAGGGACGCCGAAGAAATGAGTGGTGGTTGTGGTCGTCGTCGTTGTGGTCGTTGTGGTCTGCGCCGAGTAGAACACGGGTGGAAATGACGAGGCAGTATGCTCGTAGGGCGGCGGCAGCGCCGTGTGGTCCTCTTGGGGGTCTCGTTTGAGCGGGAGGAATGAGGTCAATCGACGAGGGATCATGAATGTCGAGAGACGATGGTGTGTCGGGCAGAGTGCAGCAGGCCGTCAGACGTGAGCTGGCCGCGTCTCGCCGCTGTTACTCTACGCTATTTGGTAATCTGCAGCTCCGTGTCGTAACTCGCTCGCTCGCTATTAGTCGATGCCAGAGCGATGTCGTAGAGAGAGTCGAAGTCAAGCTCGGGCACCGCTCGGGACAAATACGCTGTGTACCTGAAAGAAGGGGCAGACTGTGTTGTTGTGTCAAAGTGTGTGATATCCCCGAGTCGGGTACAAGCTCCATACGGTACAAGATACTCATGCTGACTCCTCGACATAAGTGAAACAGTACTCTACGCCTTAGCCTCTTTCTTCTTCTGCTTTTGTATCGTCCTTCTCTTCTCCTCGAGGTTTGTTTTCTGTTGAAAAGCTGAGCGTCATGATCATGACTCCGGGGCAAAAACATACCTCGGCGACGCGCTTCTGCTGACTATGTTTGACCTTCTCGTACAGCTTCTTCTGTCGTTTGCTCATCATCATCTTGTTCATGTCCTCCTCTGCCACGTCCACCAAATTGTCACTCTTCTTCTGTTTCGACACCTTGTTGACCTGCTTCTCAAAGGTAGCAGGATCCACACCTGCCACCTCTGCCGCTAGCTCCGCTGCCCGCAGAGAAGAGTCCTCTTCCTGGGCGGCGTTCGCCACGGCCTCGATGGCCATCTCGACGTTGCTGTCCTTCTCCAAGCCATCTTCTTCCTCATCGGACACGTCTTCGTCCATTGCATCATCGGCAGCGGTAGCAGGGTTGTATGCGCCCTCGTAATATTCACCAAAGGGACTGAGATGGGGCGGTAATGACTTCCCCTGTGCGTAGTCGTCCTCCAGAAGAATCTTCCCAGCATTTATACAGTCAACAACCCACTGCGGCTGGACGTATTTTCTTGACAGACGCCGTCTCCGGTCGTCCTCCGACTCGTCAGTGGGCTCAACAAGAGGCCGGTCGATGATTACGTGCGTAATAGCGTCGTCGTTCGAGGTATATGGTGATCCGCTACCGGACGAGTCCTCCCAGCCTATCCGACCGCCGAACGACCGGACAAGGAACTCGAAGATGGGTCGTGATGTCTCTCGTGAGAGGAAAAACGTACATGATGAGAAGAGGGTTGTCGATATTGAGGCAGGAAGGGACTCCAAGGTTTTGAGAGTTGGTAATGACGCAGCCTCGGTGGTCGCAGAAGTGCGGGGAACAAAATCTTCGTCCTCTGCCTCGACAGCGGACTCTGGTTGAGCCATCTCCACGTCCTGGCTCGAAGCAGCATTCGAGGCAATGTCTTTGATCGTCTGCCGGACGTCCTTAGTCGTGACCTTGCGACCTTCAACATCCACAATTTTCACTTTCGTTGGAAGGGAGTCGCCGGGCTTGACGGTCTCTTGTAAGCTAAAAGCGCCGACACCAGCACCGCCGTCGTACTTCTTCATGTCCAGCGGTGGAGGATAAACCAGGCTAGAGTCGGTATAAAGCTTGAACAAGACGAAGCCGAGCAGCGTCTGGTACAGCTCCAGGAAAGTCAACATAACACGGACGTCGACATCTGTTGGTATCTACAGAACAATCAGGACCAACGTCGATTGGAGGGCAAAGCATTGCTAACGTTTTGGGTGAATTGGTAGGGTACCAGCCATGTCACTGTCTGGTCCAGAACCTCCGCCTGGTAATAGACACCTTTTATTGACAAGAACGATTTGCGCAAGCACTTGGATCGCATGATGTATAGCTGCCATTCGGCCGCAAGCCGAGAGCAATTTTCGATGAGGGAAGGGGGGATTCGAGAATTTGAGGGTAGAGTAGAGAAAAGGAAGATCATGCAGAGGGCGTCATCTATGTCGCGGATAGCGTCTGTAAATGTTGGGTAACTAAACGTGCATGAGACCCAAGAATTCATATGCATTCTATGTGTGCACTCACCGCTCTTTTATGATGTGGTCCAGCTTGTACACTGGCTTGTTCTCTTCCAGGTTCTTGGCATCTCCCCATTCTCCTCTTCCCAGTGCGCGGGACAGCTTCTTGGCGAAGGCTTTATGCTCCCTCAGCTTCTTGAGAACGGGTTCATGAGCGAGAAAAGCGATGTCTTTGGCGTAGTAGAAGGAGGTCGGCGCGGAGGACCCCTTGTTGGCCTTTTTGCGACTGTGGGGCTCACGGGGGAATATACCTGCGAGTCATTTGAGCCTCTAGCCGATACATGATGTGGCTTGAAGATCACCTTTCAAGATACAGAGCCGCCGGAAGTCTGCCAAAGAGCATTGCAGTTTTTTGACGGCCGCAGAGCGGGTCACATAGGCCTTGGCGGCGCCGGCTTTGCCTTTCTGACGTAGACGACCCATAGAGATAGAGGAAAGAAAAGTTGAGGATGAGTGATCGGAGGAAAGCTGAAAATCTCAAATCTTGTGCTTCCCAAAAAGGAAGTCCGCCTCTTTCACCACCAACTTGGACGACACGATGAGGCAAGTCTTCGTCGCCAGCGCCTTGGCTGTCTGATCACTTATCAGGCGCCGTTTTCAGTCAATATGTCCACGTTCCGAAATCCGAGCTAGACGAGGCTCAGCTCCGCCAGCTGGAGGAGCACGAAATCTCCCAGGGCCCTCTCTCTGTCCTCCAACAGGCCGTCCGGAATCACGCCCAGGTCTTGATATCGCTGCGGAACGACAAAAAGCTACTTGCTCGCGTGAAGGCATTTGATAGACACTCCAACATGGTGTGTGGACTGCTGTATCGACCAAGCCTAACATAACTTTGCCGTGTTGCAGGTTTTGGAAAACGTCAAGGAGGAAAGTCTTGCGATTTCGTGATGACAATAACTCGACTCAACCATTCTTCAGATGTGGACAGAGATACCAAAGGGCAAGAACAAGAAGCCTGTGAACAAGGACAGATTCATCAGCAAAATGTTCTTACGGTAAGCTGCACGAGACGGTCTTCCTGCCATACACGCTCACTCTGCATGCAGTGGTGACTCTGTTATTCTCAGTAAGTCACAAGCCATCTGCTGTGGTATCATCTCACGGCTTGTAGTTCTCAGGAATCAAGCGTAACATTGCTGTTACGCACGTCGGTACTTCTGTTGTAAAATCATCTTCGACGACCAATCTTGATCGCCTCTGTATCTCCTGGCTGTGGCGCCATACGTCTGGTTCAGCCGTGCAGGGTAGTGTATCATCGCACTCTTCCGTTGAACCATGTGCAGTACGTCAAGAATACGTACACATTTCACGTCCGATACTGTGGCGTGATGCCGTGGCCGTAGCTCTGTCACCCTCCCGCATCCTGCTAGCGTCCTGGGAATATTTGCTTGAGATCCCGCCGTCCGTGCTGAATGAGTTCTTCAATTCTGTTCTGCGCAATATAAGACGCAGCAAGCGGACGGACGAACGGATGACCTACGACGTCAGTGACATGACTGTTTCTCTCAATCTCGCTTCGGACCCATGTAATGGTTTCTCTGCGTGTATCTTGGTCGGCAATAGCTGTAATGGAGGTCAGAATGTAGAATATATGGAATGCATCTTGCTCGCCTTGAGAGGCCCGGATTGCCTGTCGGTACAAGGCCAGCGTCTTCTGGCGCAGCAAGAAGTGTCTGAGCGTTGGCTGGAACATGTTAAGGCAGATCTTGAGGGACAGCTTTGTACATTCCCGGTCAGAGTGAAAGGGCAAGAAACAAGTCGAAGTATCATTTGATCGCCTGAGGCTTTTCTTCTCCGACTTGTCACCATCCTTACCTGCTCTTACCTGCTCCTTCCAACGGCCGTCCCGCCGCCATGTCTGCTACCGACAGCGATATTTCCCAGTCCGACCTTACCCCCACTGAAGAGCTCGATGCTCCCGTCAGCGACCCTCCGGACGACCAGGACGCCGACGAAGCGCCAGAAAATGACCCGCAGGTCCCACCGTCGCCACGTCCACTGAGGATCTACACACGAGGGCAGTTACTTGACTTGCTCAAATCCCCGCTGGTCGCGCTGCCCCCGAACATGCCTGAGCTCAAAGACTGGTTTGGGTGCGTTGCCAACTGCTGTCTCTCGATAGTGCTCCTCATGGGGACTTGGCCAGTGTCGAAAATGAACAAAATATGAACAAAAAGGATCTTGAGGCCACTCCACCCAACAGCGCTCGGGATCGCAGGTGCGTACACAGTCTTCGGTATTCCGTCTCAATAACAAATCCTGTCCAAGATTCAGAAGGGATATGGACGACGGCGGCATGTCTTGTTGGCTCTTAACTTGCGTTTCTTCCTCACTGCTACCACAGAAACGTCCGCACGACCCTCTTACCGCACCGCACTCGCTCAGCCCTCGCAAATGGGTAACTTCAAACACCAATCGTTACGTGACCGAGACGGGGACAAAGACAGAGATCTTCGGGACAAGGAAGGCCAGGAAAGGTTACGAAATGTATGTATTCTGTCCTATCCACGCTCGAACTTGATCTATATCTCATATCGCACACGCCAGCTATCCGACAAATTTGACCGTGACCGCCTAGCATTACCGCTTGCCAATCTCAGAAACAAAGACCGTGAGGCAGGCACAACCCGTGCCACAGCGGGCAATCAGCTGAACGGTACCAACACGCGTCGGACGGAAGCGCGGGAGAACGGAAAGAAGAAGGTGGAAGCTGCTGATGATTGGAGGCGAGGTACGTGACCGTCATCTAAAGGCACCTGTCATTACTGATTATTATCGTGCAGGAGGTGAGGCGCGACGTACGACCTGCCTTTGGAATCACTAGGCCGACATACTGATCATCTATTGTAGGTGGCGACCGCGAAGACCGCGATAGACCTCGTTCACGTTCACGGCCACGCCGAGATCCCTCATCTAAACGTGACGAGCGTCGAGACAGGGATGATCACCGTCGAGACCGTGATGGGGACGGGGACGATCCAAGACGCTGGAGGGATGACGGCAGGCGCGACGAACGCGTAGCTGCTCGAAGGGATCGCGAGCACAAGGAACGCTGGCCAGCAGGCGACGAACGGGATGCGCGGACCAAACGACCTGCGGCAAGAGAGAAGAAATCTGGCGAAGACGGCAAGGATGCAAGCGACCGCAGGGCCGACCGCGAGAAGGAGAAGGAACCCGCTTGGATGGACACTTACGTTCCTTCGCCTGCGTCGTCTGGCATTTTGGGTGGGAAAGGTGCCGAGGGTGAGCTGGATGGCATCCAAGCTTGGAAGAAGGGCATGAAGGAGAAGGAGCAGCGTGCCGCGTCCGAAGTCGTCGAGGTCGCGCCCAAACCTACAACCGATAAACCTTTGGACGAGATACAGATGTTCAAGATGCTCATGAAGCGGGATCAGGAGCAGAAGAAGGGTCCCGAAGAAGGGGAAAGCTTACCATCTCCAGGTAAAATCATCCCATCTGTCTTTGTACCGCAATCACTGAACCTTAAAAGGCCCCAATTCCGCTAATCCTCATGTCAGTAGTAAGGAAAGCGCACCACCTTCGGCAGTCACCGAATCGCCGGCGCCTCCAGCCTTATCAGTGTTCTCGTTGGACGAACGGACAAAGCCGACTGAAGAGCGCGCTTCGTTGTCAACACTCAACCACATGTCCGTTAATGATGCAGATACCGCGTCACCCTCATCCACATCTTTCAATCCTCCCCAAGGCCCTCGCTTGTTGGCACTGGGACGCGCTCCGGCTAAGCCGACTTCTATCGGCAATGCGCCACCGTCCTCTTCCACTATCAAACGACCACCGCCTCAGACACTGACTCTGGGTGGTGCCCTTCCGCCACTCGACATCGCAGACAAGACGACGTTCTCTCCATTTGAAGAGCAACGCGATGCAGCTCCCTTCAGCCTATCGCAACCTCGCACTGCGCCATCCCAGGAATCGAATTGGAATGATGTTACAGATCCAGGCATGGTCAAAGGCAGTCGCTTCGCGAAATTTTTTGTTGATGGCAAAGCGAAAGAAGCACCGACTCCCAAGATGCAGCTCCCATCAGTCATCTCCCCGCCCATCTCAGCTCCCCGTCCTGAACAGCACATCGGCTACCAACAAACTGAACGTACAGTTGATGACATGTTTGCCTCAATGCTCAACAACACAGCCCAGGTGTGTTCAATCATCCTTGACTCTTTCCTGTTATCTCATCTATACACTTTCAGCGCCCTCCTCCTACACATCCCCCCAGTTCTGCACCATCCGGTAACGCGAACCATCTGAGCCATCAGCAGATACAGAGTCAACTCCACTTGCTGCAGCAGCACCACCAGCAACAGCAACATCACCAACAATCACAGTTGCACCACATGCAACCAAGCCATCGGGTAGACACAATCTATGAGAATCGACTCGATAACCGCAACTTCATGCCGGATAACCTGGTACCAGGCCTGCGTTCCGCGCCACCTCCAAGGAACCGCGAGAACGGCGGACTATTCTCAGATCCTCTTGACGAAGTCATCCATCTCAACGCTCAGCGCCCACCACCGCCACCTCTCCACCGGGGACTTGATCCCATCTATCCTTCTGGCGTATCGCCCTATGGCTCTCAGCAGCCTGGCCGAGGTGGAGGTATTCCCGTCCAACACTTCCGTGGCGGCCCCTCTCCCATCGGTAACCAGAGCGGTTTGGGCCAGAGAATTCCTCCTGGGCTCGCCAACCTCGGTGTCCGCCCACCCCATGACCCCTCCCAATTCTCAGGCATACCTGGCTTGAACTCTGCGGCGCTGCATGGTGGCCCTATAAACGCCCAATCATCCTACAACAACTATTCTTCCATGGGTCCTGGATACAACAGCGGTCCACCACGCGGTTTACCGCCCCCTCAGCTCTCCGGTAGTCTCGCACAACATCAGCTATCTGGGCTTGGACATCAGAACCTTATGGATTTGAACATTCGGACTCATAACGTCAATCCAGGGAATATGTTAAACGTCGGGGCTCCTTTGAACCCGGGGCGTGGTATGGGCGGTAGCGGGTTCCCTAACCATGGACAACCGTCCCTTCATTCCATGCGCCAGCCTGGGCAGCAACAGCACCCACAACAGATATCCACACACATGAATATGATGCCGCCGCCGCATATGCCCCAGGATGCCAACTCTGCCAATCTCATGGCTCTGCTTTTGGGTCGCAGAGATTAATCACTTTGCCCTTCGCGCTCGCAAGCTGGATTTTTGCGCCATCTGTGACCCCATCTTGTCTTTCAATAGCAATGTCTCGCGCAGCCGAATGAAACTCTGTCGTTTCTTCATAGCTGTATTGTACCTTTAATGCCATGCATGATCTATCGCCCAATGTCATATTCACAAGGACAAGTCTGGGATTATGTTGCGACTATCCTCGAGGTGGTAGCTATCTTTCTCCCTGAAACCTAGACGATATCGATAGAAGTCTTCTTCGACGCGAAGTCATGTCTCTTCAAACACGATGTAAGGTCTGCTTGAGCTTGCATTCTGAGGATAGATGAAGGACAAAGCAAACCATTTCCAAACGGGTGCCATCCATACGGTGTACATTGTAGAGCACGATGCGTGTTTTCTCAAAACTTTCCCCTTTCTACATGTTTAGACAACGACAAAGCAAACGTCTTCCTGTACCTCTGTCATCACGGTGCAGTGGATCTTACGATCTTCCAACTATGGTGTTTGAATTGAGAGCGGCGGTGACGGCGTGGAACCTGGATGCACCACACTAATCCGAGCTCCTACCAGGGCACGGACGATCTTCGCTTGTATGCTGTGAGTCCTTGGGAGATCCCTCTTCCAATAGCAACTACTCAGTCTTGTTGACCTCTATAGAAGCTTCGTGTAACAATCGAAGTGTTTGATGACGAGTTGACGCTCTTCATATTGTCCTTCCTGTGCGACCGGTCTATATACATCGCGAAGAACGCACCGGCTACTTTCCCTTGCGTAAATAGGTACAATAGTCGTGTGGGCTAGCACCAAAGTTCCGTGGCAGCGGAATCTGATTGCGCGCATGGGTAAGCACACATCTGACCTTCAATTCAGTGGTGGCTTCGCATTTTGTGAGTCCGAGACTAGTGATCCATCTTACATACATTTGAGCGCGCCGAAAAGTACCCAGCTTGACATACACGCCTGTGGAGATTCCCTACATTTGTACCTGGAGGATCGCATGATGAGTTCTTGTCAGAATCAGACCGTACATAAGTGAACAGACATTCTCATGCCAAAGAACCCCATGACTTCCTCGGGAGAACCGACTGCAGTACTAGACAGTATTCGGGGCGGATAGGTGCAATCTTGAATAAAGTTGACATGTATCTTGTCCAACTTCAACCAAGCTATTCGGAACCTTGACCTTGACACAAGACTTGGACAGACATAAGCATCGCGGGAATGAAGGCCTCATTACGATCATGAGCGCAGGGACAGTCAAGTGTTTTGAATGGTACTGTATACGTGACATGTTCAAATGAAAGACTTCAGTAAATGTTCTTTGTTGAAGGGTGATGGGAGATAAGAGGGTGGCTTGCGGTTGACTGATGGGAGAGTGTAAGAGAGTCCACGCTACCGAGGGACGATGAGAACAGAGGCCTGATCAGACCCAGAGAAATAGCTAAGCAGGTTGGACATGGCGTCTAGAGCAGCGAAGAATCAAAGAGTGGCGTCGTATTGTCGAATTAGTTGACGAATATGTAGCCAAGTCGACACGAAGGGGAATTCAGTCCCCGGTTTAGATTGATTTTACGTGAGGGATGAGGAAGCTGAAGCCATTTCGAGACAAGGGAGTTGCGGCTTACCTAAAGACCAAGGCGTTTTGGACAGGCTGGTCCGTCGAAGCCACTGCCTGCAGGCATGGAACGTGGACTTGATTCAGGAGAAGAATGAAAAGCCTATCGCCGAGCAGGCATACCGCCCCGAAGTTACCCTGAGGAGTGAGGCATCTCAGCGGAACACGCCTTGAACACGCCCACCTAGAAAAAGATCAGGTCAAGTAGCCGACTCAACTTTTCCTTCCCGCCATCGTTCACTGTCGTGCATCGTGCTCCACGAGTGCTGAGGCATCCGACATCAAGCTGGCAGCACACACTCTTACATACTCCTGCGCTAGCGGTCAGCGCACCTAATCGTCGATACCTTGTTCTTTGCGTGAACAAGGAGCCTACTACCGACACTCCCACTTACCGCAGTCACTCTTTTTTCCCTTGCCGGTTCCCACTGGTCTACATCGTTTACATCTTACCCTAATTCGACCGCCTCCTTGGTCAACATTCCTTTCATCCCGAGGTGCACTGGTGCGTTTCCACGAGGCATGTGTTTCAGCCACAAAACTGACGAGGCCGTATAGATTCGACAATAATAGTCGCCTCAAAGTGGTGAGCTGAGCGCGCTCTCCGTGGCTGGATGCTGTACTGACGATGGACGCACAGAAACAGTATCATTCGAGGTAAGATTGTTGTGTCTACGTCATAAGTATCGGTGCACACTGCAAAACGTGGGGGCGTGGGATACTCACCGCGGCCCGGGTCGACTTGATCAAGCACGCGGTTAGATGGGCTGCAATGGAAGTGTAGCCCGCATATCAGTCGGTGGCGTCGGGCATTGCCCTCTGGTCGTTATGGCAGAGAATGCAGACGGATCCATGGCACTGTCAGGACTCAATGGCACGCTGCCCAAGCAGACAGCGAAGTTGCAGGGCATGATCTGGATGATGGGCGCTGATAACCGGTGGACCCCAGACATCGCCGGGCCCTTTCCCTGTCAGATTTGATGCTGGCAGATTTGTTTATGTTCCCCATTGCTTCCTTCTCTTTCTCATCGTTGTCGTCAACGACACGCTTCCCTCTTCCCATTTTTACGACTCTGGATGCTGACCACGATCTTTCTTGTGCAGTGCAAACATCAACAGCACTTGTAGGCACACTCTTCACTGACGTTGTTGCCCCCATTGCATAAATTGCAATCTCCTCTCGTGAGTACTTGTCGCGTCAATTTCTAGTCTCTCGTCGTGGATGCAGTCAGCGAATCGATTGGTAGTGTTTAGATCGCGTGGCGGAGTGCGCCAGCCGTATGTGGCACACGGGCTGTCTGACATGTCTCTTGTCTGAACGGTCACCTTCTTGCGTGTGTATGTCGACGGCCGTCTTTCCTGTATCGCCCTGCATAGATTTCTCTGCATAGACGACTGACGACCGCCTTTCTTTTTCAACCTTGGCTCTCTCTCTTTCTCTCGCCATGTCATCTTCACGCGCTTACCCGTTCTCTCCCGCGCCTGCTAGTCACCCCATCGAACTTCCATCCATCTCAGCCCTCGCGGAAATGAAGGATCCATCCACTAGGCAATCTCGCCAGTCTCTTGTCTACCCAAAGAAACGCCCGTCTCCTCACGGCGTGTCCAAGAAGGCTACCCCATCTCGACGGTCTCCGCGGTCAACCAGAACGGCGATCACACTGCTGCAACAACGCGACTCACAAGCTCTCGCCCTTCGGCCGGAAGGACTTTTCGTGGAAGATGAATACCGTGACGACATTCGATGCCATATGCATCAGATGGAGGTACATATCCCTTCACACACAAGCCTACGCGAACTCGAACTGAACATCTTCTCCATCCTAGTTGTGCACAATGTCATCTATGCAGTCGATGGACCAACAGCCTGAAATCCGATGGCACATGCGTCCCTGTCTCGTCGACTTTCTCGTAGAAGTCCACTTCAGCTTCCGACTTCGCCCAGAGACCCTATACCTCGCCCTCAACATCATCGATCGCTACGTCTCGCGACGCATAGTCTACGTCAAACACTACCAGCTCGTCGGTTGCGCGGCACTCTGGATTGCCGCGAAATTTGAAGACGCGAAAGACCGCGTTCCGACGGTGCAGGATCTTGTCCAGATGTGCCATGACACGTACGAGGAATCCGCCTTCATCCAGATGGAGGGTCACGTTCTGTCTACCATCCAGTGGTCCATCGGACATCCTACTGCAGAGGCTTGGCTTCGTCTCATGTGTTGCGATCCGTGCTTGGAGGACCCGAAGGTTCAACATGTCGCACGTTTTCTCATGGAAATTACTCTGTTCTACCGCGAATTCTGCAAATTTGTCCCTTCCTGTATCGCCTTGGCCTCCTTGACCCTGGCGCGATATCTTTGTGGAAAGCCGCGTCGGACATGGGAGGAGACCGACGAATGTCTGGACGCTGTCGAGCTCCTTGATGATCGCTTGTCGAAGCACGTCAACGACCTTTCAGAGACACTTGTGAAGAAGTACTCCTACGCCTTCTACTCCAAAGCGGCGACCTTTGTGATCCACTACTACCTCCAAGGCGGTCATTTCTGCCAACAATCCTCTACTCCCTTCCCTGTCACCCCCACCCGCAACACGACAGCATCCGCCATGACTACTCCTATGAGCACGTCGACATCCGCCTCGGATATTTCGGATGATTTCCCACTCACTCCGTCGACCCCCGCTATCCTGTCCAGCGAGCCGTACATATCATCAATTGACATGTGCGAGAGTGACAAGGAGAACATACCTTCCACTGTGGAGCATATGCAGGTGAAGCAGATGGAGGTGGCTCCAGAATACCTCCCATATGACTTTGTAACCTTCGGGCGCCCCGCCCTTCGCGATCGCAACGTCTCTCCGCGATTCTCATTCTCATGACCTCAAAAATCGCCCATCACCGCCACCACTTGTCTTCTCGCATCATCGACATCGTCTCCCCGTGTTCACAAAAGTTCTCAATAAAGCAAAATGTAATATCACACACGTCGTTTGCATCCCGACACTCGCAATCTTCACTGTTTCTATCACATCATCATATGCATCCACTTTCCCTTGCAATTGTTTCCACCACCATCATCGTCATCCCGCATCTGCATTCATCCATCGCTATCGCCGTCGGCAGGCGCACAATCTACAGGGAGGCTGCAGGGGTGCTGAGACGCACCACCTTGCTTGTCCGCACGCCTTTCCGCCACATTCACTTGTGGTTCGCGTTGACGGACTGCGCGCCATCCTCGCCGATCTCGTGCCCTGACATTCTTCTTTCATTTACTTTTGGCCTCATGCGCTCGACCACCCCCATCCCATCCTCTCCGCCTTCTAGTCCATTCACTGTTGATTACACGCATTAACGCGTGAATACACCTCTTGATTGTGATATATTATTCCTTCAATTTATATGCCCTCGTTGTTGGAACCAAACATCTCTGGGGCTTTCCTCAATAGACTTGTTAAGTACTGTATCACCCTTCACATTCTCTGTATATAATTGCCTCTCCTTTGGTCTATCGTCCCCTTCATTTCAACACACACACGCACGCACGGACTGTTGCAATACTCGTTCCTTTATCAACAAGCAATCTGTTGTTCATAGTACTCGACAATATTTATGTATTTATACTTTCAACAGTCGATCAGATCCATCTTCAGAGCCATGTGCGCACTGGGTGATAATACAAGATTCATTCGGTACAGTATGTCAATACATTCCTTTCGTTCCTCGCTGACTCCAGCGTCATGGAATATCTACTCTAGAGCCCAGGAGTCGCCAACTTGCTTGATACCTACGGGGCGCTTCTCATCTAAACTTATACGGCCAGCATGGAGAATGGCAGTAGTGAGCACCGTGTTGGAGATTGTGGGCAGACCGTGCAAGTCGTAGTCTCCTGGCTTGGTGAGTCCAGCGTTGACACTCCGCGAAGCATCGATGAACTTTTCGATCGAGACGTATCCGTAACCGCGCTGACCGTCAAAGTGACCACTCTCTGAGGGAGAGTATTTCATGCTACGGGGCGTCAGTACATGCGCGTACACCACAAAATGAGGGGAAGACATACTAGAAGGGATTGTACCACGCCTTGCCGCCCTCATCCGTGGTCACATCGTAGCCACGGTGGGCCTGGTCCAGAGTCATGTCGCCCTTCTCACCCATGTAGTACCAGTGCTGAGCAGAGTGCACACCAGCCTTTAGGGGTGCTGTCCAGCTGGCAGTGTAGACACCAGTGCCCTTGTGCTTGGGACTCTTCGTTGACTGCCAGTCGACCAAAAGCGTGATGGTATCTTCGGTCTGGGGTACACAGTTGTAGGGCTCGCTAGTCGCGATACCAGTGGCGGCGCTAGCGACGACGCGTGTCGGGATGGCGATGTCTTGTAGGATCCAGCAGCATATATCAATGTGGTGGGAAGAGAGGTAATAACTGGATGACACGGTCAATAACGAGCAATTGAGTCGGTGGAATGGAATCATAGCAACCTGATATCGGAGTCTTTACCAGCCCATGCTCGGAAGGTCTCGAGCTGGCTCTTAGGTTGGCTCATCCACGCGTTGAAGAAGTTAAATTCGCCGAGAGCCTTGGCTTTGGCGCGGGCATCGCTGTAGGCCGGGTCGAAGCTAAGCAGGTGATGAGTGAGGCGTTCCATCGCATGACGGCAGGATACCTACCGCTTGTGGTGCTCAACCATGCAGACAACGTTGTGCTTTTTGGCAGCTTCGATGAGTTTGATATGATCGGAGAGGGTCTGCACGGCAGGCTTCGTGACGAGGACGTGTAAACCGCGTTCGATCGCGTACATGCAAATCTCGAAATGGGTGGCTGATCGAGAATCAGACTTACAAACGACGACCTACACTACTACAAAGGACTCACGATCAGGTGTGAACACAATGATAGCATCGCCAGCCTTCATCTTGTCTATAGCGATCTTGTCTGAAGCAGAGTCTTAGAAACATTCGGATGCTTCTATCCATGGAAATGTACTTACAGGCCTTGGGGTCTACCTGATTCTCCTCGGGGAATGAATCAAAGCTAAGATATGAATGAGATGTGTGTGAGGCGTGTTTCTGTGTATGACATACGTGAGATCCATGTCCTTGTAGACGCCACCGATGTTCTCGTCCAGGTGCTGCCTGATAGCAGGGAACTTCCCACCACTGACACCGACCATTCCAAGCTTGTCAACCTTACCCAATCGGCGAAGGTCAAAACATGTTAGGCCGACAACCTGAGCCAGACAGATCAGATATCATTGCGAGTGCAGACTGAAAGAGTGAGAACATACGCCGATCTACAAAGGAATGAGCACGCGAAGGCGACCCGGTAAATGTAATACAAACACACCTTCTTGTCAGACTTGGATGCGCCAGACCCAGTCCATCCAGTGGTGTACTCGCCCTTCACAAAGTCAAAGCAGATCCTCGATAGATTGATTGATTAACATACAGTACCGCCTAATGAACGACGATGTCAATAAAAGGTCCATGAGAGTTACACCAACATACACATCAGGACGTTCAGCTTCTGCATGTTAGACATCTTCTGGGGTGGGAGATGTATCGATGAATCCGTGGTCGAATGGAAGCGGGGTTTTATAGGTCCTTCATCGGGCGGAGGGGCAAAATCGGACCGGAAGACGGCCCGACGGGACGACTTACCCCGGGGGGTTCCCCATGGTGGGGTCAAAGCGCGTCAAATGGAAAAACGTTGGCGCGCAGACGCGACAGACTTTTGATGAGACTACAGCTGACTACCGTCAGTGCTTAGAGAGTAGAAAGGCAAGGCAGCGCTCGATGAGATCGCCAATGGTAGCACCCGGGATCAATTCCAGAGAAAATTCCACGAAGCGCAGACTCAGCTTTGGGTTGGGCTGCATAATCGGCCAGGATATCAGTCAGATACCTGCCCCGTGCGACAGAACCGGTTTCAAGGGCAATGTGGTGGGCTGTTGTAGTGGCTGCTTGGCACTTATGTATCCGTGGGTCTGACTCTTTCAACGTTGTAAGAACACAGCCTCCGGATCTGCACGCCATCAAAATGCGTCATGGACGGTTGCCACGTGCGAAAACATCTGCTCCACCTTGCAATTGCCTTGCATTTCTGAATTGACGTGTCTCCTCTTATTCTTTGACGAACCAGATACCCTCTTTCCTCTATCCCCATCCCACAACCTGGCGCCATGCTGTCCAACTCGAGCTCGTCGCCGGAAGTTCCGTTCACGCCCAGACGCGAGTTCATCCGTCACGAACAGAAACTTGCAAACACCTTTTCTCTTCTCGCAATCGCAGGTGAGCCTCTCTCGCGTTGGCCTCGGACAAATGCCCATGTTCATTGTACCATTCAGGCTCAAATTGTCTCCGACTCTATTCCTTTCCCCTTCCCGTAATTGTACAGCTACGCCGTTTCTTCGACCAGGCGAATTTCATCGCTGGCTTTCGTGAGGATGCCACTAATAATTTTTGTGAGTTCATGCTCGACGGCAAACCGTGGAATAGTCCGAAAAGTGTGGCGACTGAGAGACTGCTAATCGAGGTCCTCGCTATTATCTATCTACATGGCTATACATATCTCTCCACCGTTGACTATGGCCGCGAGCCCGACGATCGCCTTGTCATGACTTTCTCCAAACCTACAGGACGTTCTGACTCTCCTGCCTCTCCTACAACCGCCAACCAGTCCAAGAGTTCCATTTCGGACAACAGTCTCAAAGCCAAGCGCGCGCCCTTTGCCCTATCTTTCCCTTCCAGTACTATCCTCCGAGTAGTGTGTCCTCCCCTCGATTCCACACCAGCCATTCTACAGGCCGTGCGGAAGTCTTGGCCTCGTGGTGTGGTCTCGGAAAAGAAGATTGGCGATAACACCTTCGAGTTCAAGCTCAAAGGATACAGGTGTCAGTGGCTTCATTATCTAACGCGTAGTCAAGTTGTTAACCTTTGTACAGGGTTCCAGAAGGATACCTTCGCTGTCGATTCTCTCCGACATATTCTATCCCTTCTATCTTCGCTGGATACCCATTCATTCACACTTCTTGCTTCTATCTCCCTGACCAGCCGGTCGAGAGTCAAGGACCTTTGGCTCTTCACAGGACCTGCCGCTTCCGAGGACGTCGCATATCCAGATTCTCCAGCGCCCTCGGCGAATACTTCTCAGACCGACATCAAACGTCCAGTCTATAGCTCCGAACTTCCACCCTATCATCCCCCTCACGCAAGCAACACCTCTCCTCATCGTCGACTCGCTACGGAACCTGTACCCCTCCCGCACTCTCCATCCCCCTTGCAGCACGTCAGAGCCGTAACTGAAGATATACAGACAGGGTCCCCCATGCGTCATGCCGTGCCTGCAACCAGTCCGACCACGTTGAGGAAACCTGCACCTAGAGCGCAGCTGCCGGTGTCGGTACATGACGAGGGTGATGTCGGTGGAGATCATTATCGTGCGCAGCTTCCCAGCACCGTGCCCTCGGGCGTCGTCAATATGACGGGCGTCGGTGCAACACAACACGCCCAGACGCCTGACATCTTCTACTCGACTTCTCCTTTCCACAACGATGAAAGGAACCCGGTACACCCAGCCCACGACTCAATCGTCGATCCAGTCTACCATCCACGCACTCCCACACCCAAGTCAGCACATACTTCTTCTAGACCCCACACGGAGGAAATCGCTGTTGTGGACAGGTCGATACGGCAAAGTGAGGCCGGTACTCCTCCTCTTCTCAGTCCGGGTGTTTTCAGGGATTCTGCATTCTCCTCGAATACGGAGATGAGTTCCAATATCTCTATCAAATGGACAGGCGTTGGGACGGAGCCTCTTTCTGAAGAAGTGGAGCCAACACCTGACTTTCCCGGTGGGTGGCAGCCTACGCCCGTAGAAGAGAAGGACAAGGACAAGGAGTTTGATATCAGCCTGGATCAAAGCTCGAAGCCAGAGCAACCAATCCAGGATGTCTTGCACCGCGTGGCATCACCAGCGTTCAGCGAAGGTGATGATGCCCGGAAAAGTGAGACTGGCCTGATTGGAATGGTCTCGGCCGAAACAGATACTTCGGGGAAGGGGAAAGAGAAAGAGAAAGACACCGGGAGTGGCGGGCAAGGCTGGGTTCTGGTGAACGTACAAGGGCAACCACCTCCCTCAGAGTCACCGGTCGCCCAGAATGGCCAAACCACCGGGAAGGGGAAGGCAGAGTCGCCTGCTACTTCTTCTCCCGAGCCAGCGAGTCAGGACTTTCCTAAGGTCTCAAATTCTCCAGTCGCGAAAGCCATAGTTATCATGGACGCGGTGGACTCAAAGAAGAAGAAGAAGTCTAAGTCGGAACAGATAGCATCACAATCCAGAATGCGTAAGTTTTTCTCGCTGTCGCGGAAGGATTCGGTACGTCTTTGTTTCTACACGGACAACATTGTTTAAGACGTCCTGCAGAAAAGGATACCTGCTTTCGATGGCGATATTGTCCACAATGACATGGGCAAGGAGATGAGCAGCGACTCTAATTCGAGCAAGCTCAAGAACACGAGTACCCCAGAAGTTTCTAGGAAGACAGGAAGACGAAGCATCGACGGCTAGGCTCTCTGGATTAGAGCGTCTACACTAGCAGTTTCCTTTTCAATCCGGTTGCTATGCAAGCACTACCTTAATTTCATGGTGTAGATATGCTCCGCTCACAAGTTACTCACCATTGTACATCCCTTCAGTTAGACTTGGACACGACTTTGTAAAGCGACTGGAAGAATGCTTGCAGTTTGTTTACGATGCTTACAACCTGTTTACGACACATATCTTAGTGTACAGTTATTTATGGCGCATTCATTTAGATTATCGGTACATCTGGTGTATCTTGATTCAAGTTTGCGACACGCGCGAGTGTCAGCTCGAAGACTTCTGGGAGGCCGGTGTCTGCCCAAGTGCCACCTTGTATCAGTGTCACTAAGCCAGGAGCGCAAGTGAAGATGCGAGCCTAAAAATGATCAGAAAAGTACCAATAGTCGCCATAATGGACCCACCATCCCATGCCCATTGTGGCCTACGCAGACGAACTGTCCGGGCTTTCCTGGTACAGGTCCGACGTATGGTAGACCATCAGCGCTCTAATAGCTCTCAAAATTGAGTCGCAAGGCGAGACTAGAAAAAATACACCTCACCCGTCCAATTATACCGCTCCAAGCGTACTCAGTGCCTTCACCAGGCGCACTCTCATTTACGGGACCCCAGCCCTCAAATTCATTATCAATGAGATCCACGACAGCCTGAGTGATTGGGGCAAAGTTCGAAAGCCCGTCGTTTGTGCGCTCGTCCGGATGGTCCTTGACGTACTTGATAAGATGGTGCTGACCGGGGTTGCTTCCACCAAAGAGAACAACTCCATCTGACGAGGCGCGCGAGTTGATGCTGTAAATGGTACCGCCTGGGCATATAACGCCGTACGTGTTCTGGAGGGATTTCGTTCCCGACCACTTGCGAGGGGGTACGACCTTGACATGGGAATCGGGTACTCAGTAAGTTGAAACGTATAATGAGATTGGGTTGACCTTGTTGCACATGTGTGGCGTTGGTCGGACGAGCTTCTTGAAATCAGGGAGGAGCGCGGGGGTGTAAGCATTGGTAGCAAAGACAATCTTTGACGCCGTGATTGAGCCCCGCTCTGTGACTGCAGTCCATTTTCCCGGACTTGAAGAGGACTCGGTCACCGAGGTGACGGGCGTCCAAGTCTGCAGATTCAGGCCACGGTCGAGACACGTCTTGACTACATGCGCGGCAAGCTTCCAAGGGTATAGCGAGCCTGCATCCCATGAGAAGACAGAGACAGCGCTCTTGATGCGTGATACCTGGAGAGACGTTTAGATGAATAAGACGCGCGTTGAGCCGTTCACCTTGACAGCTTCAGTGCGATCCGTAATGTGCTCGACGCCTGAGAGGTCACCTCCAGCCTTTTTGCAATGTTCGTAAATTGATGCGCCAGCAGCGGCAACCTCCTCAGTCATGCAGACATCAAGCTTGTACGATATGAGAGACACTGCAAGGAATTCAAAGATGCCAGCACTCACTGTCTTGCCAACCCAAAGGTCGCAATCGACATCGTTGGTCCGAATGTAGTCCACGACGCGGTGAAACGTTTCTTGCTCGTTGGCAAGTATCTTGCCAGTGTATAGTTGGATCAAAATGGTATTGAGAGAACAGCCGATGCGCAAACCTTGAGAGCTTGCTCGTTTCCAAATTGATCAGCATACTTGCCGAAGCCTCTGTACTATGACTGCTCCAAAAGGATGAGTTAAAGTGAAAAGTGGACTGCATACCTGGTCAGGTTTACAATGACCTGCGTTTCGTCCCGTCGCGCCTGAGCAGAACTCTCGTGCCTCCAAAATGACGATCGACTTGGGAGGGCTTGCGCTGTCTAGAAGCTCCTTGGCCGTAACACAACCTGTAAGCTTGACGGAACATGGTCATTACTTGCACTTGAGTTCAACAATCTGGAAGGGACACGAACTCCCGATCCAATGATCACGACCTCTGCTTCATCTGGAAGTTCGGAAGTCGTTCTGTGATCAAGCAGCGAGTTGGCACGAACGCCTTGTAGCCAGTACGACAAAGACATTCCGGTGGGTTTCGGTAGTCCAGTGAAGTCGAGTGATTCGACCGCAACAGGGATTGACTTCTCGACATCGCTGGCTACGCCGGAAAGTGTTTCTGAGCCTATGGGTTGCATGATGGGACTCCAGAGGCTCTTGAGCTGATGCAGAAGGGATAAGATATACTGTTTCATGGCTCTGAGATAATTCAGATAAGTCAAGATAAGTAAGAGCCTCCATCACTTCGGAGTTGGCCCCGGCAGGCTTTTGAAATTGTCACATGATTGTGACAGTACTTCTATCCGGGATTATATCCGGCCTGGCCCAGTCCTGGCCCTCATCATGAATGGTAACTTGAAGATGATGATTCACTTACACGACCTTTCACCACTCGTACGACAATCATCTTCCCACCTTCTTCACCGCCGACTCGCAAATGGTTTTGCCATCCCAAAAGGATCATCTATTCATTGCGGGTGCCGAGCAGGAGCTCTCCTACGTCGCAGTCACTGCGGCAGTCTTTCCGCCGAATCACGTACAGACCCCTCCTCTCTTTGTTACAACTCACCCTCAGGCTCCCCCGTAAATCAATCTTGAAAGTCGTCTATATACTTCGTGTCTCCTTCATCAAAGACGTGGAAACTACACGGACTCGCGGGGCAATCTGCTCTGGAGAGACATGCCTTTATAAGTTCCGGTGTCTTCGACAGTATACTCAGTCAGTGTGACCGCAGTGGGTATACAGTTCTGCATAGCTCCTCTTTCCCAGTATACGCTGTAGTGTTTTCGAACAAATCTCAAGTAGACCGCGAAACACGAATGAGAGGTCAAATTGCGACAACCATCACAGGCATGGAATACGTATGAGAACCGTTCTGTGATGATACTTGGTATGCACGGAATGCAGAGTGCTTCACATTCTTTGCGCTGAGGCATACATATGGCCCTGGGTGACCATCATATCGAATTTCTGTCAACAAGGTTCGCCGGGGTTACAGGTCTGCGTTGCACACGATAAGCCCTTCCGTCGAGTTGATAACGGAGTATGTCTCTACCAACAGCAGGCTATGTGTTCGGCTCAGCGACCAGCGCACAAAGCGTACGAGATGTGATAGCTTCATGTATGTCGTTCCTAACCTGTGCTTCATGTCTGATTGTGTGCCACAGACCGACGTGCCCAGTTCTTGGTGGCAGAGGCAACAGTCGCCTCTTCACCCGATGTTACGGACTCCGTGGAGGAAGAGTCGATAAGCACGTTTGGGGACACAGACGACGACGACGACGAGTACGGTAGAGAGGAAGCACGCAGTCGGAGGCCCTCTGATGACGGACTCCTTGGGCAGATGGACTGGGACGGCCTGACTGCGTCACCGAACGCGGCAAGCCTTAGACCTGCGGCACCATTCCTGCCGTCGAGTCCGTTGATTGGCTCCAGCCCTCCTCTAGGCGTGGACGAGGAGACACCTTTGCTACGACGCGTCTCATTCTCAGCGAATACGCATCCCCGCCATGTCGCGCGGCCTGAACTTCTGCTGCCTCGTTCCCAATATCTGCCTCCGCCAACGGATGAAGGCCATAGGACGATGCGGCCTGAGATCCATCGCGCTCCTTCCAGTGGCTCAATTGCGCATTCGACGGCAACTAGCCATAAGCTTTCAGGACAGAGCACATTCGGCCAGACGGTTAGTGATAAGCCTTCACAATTGATCGAGTCACGCATGCGAAATCCAGTTGTTCAACTCCATCGCGATTCTACTCGGTATAGGAATGCTGTCGGAGCCGCTTGCGTTTTCGTATGCTGGCTGGGCGGTTGGGACTTTCCTCATCATCTTCTATGGATGGATCAGTTGTTATACGTGAGTCTTTCGACGCGTCTTTGCCCTACTTTTACTCAAGTCGGATTCTAGAGCGAAGCTACTCGCGCGAATCATCATGTCCGACCCCAGATTACGAACATACACCGATATTGGCCGCAAGGCCTTCGGTCCAGGCTCGACTCTCTTCATAAGTGTGTTGTTCTGTCTAGAGTTGTTCTCCGTGAGGTGAGTTATGCCGAAGTACCGTGTCCTTCCTTCCCATTCAACGCCTTTTGAAAGCGTGATTCTAGTGACTCTGTTTTCTGACTCACTGCATTCCATTATTCCTCACTACTCATCTGATGCATACAAACTATGGGGTCTTCTCATGTGAGTGTCTCGGTGTGTGTTTGCCTTCATGTACTCACCGTATGCCAGTCTGGTCCCCACCGTGTTCTTGCCGCTCTCGCTTCTTTCATACACGTCTGTCTTGGGAATCATCTCCACAATCTTAATGATTGTCGTCATCCTAGTGGACGGCCTCTCCAAGAAAGAGACACCTGGAAGTCTGTGGGCTCCTGCTGACACGTCTTTCGGCGTAGAGAGTCCCAGAAACCTAGGTCTTGCCTTCGGTCTCTTCATGGCCGGTGTACGTAGTTTCCATCGTTCGCATTGACTATACACTCAGCTCATTGAGACTCAAGTTCTCCGGTCATGCAGTCATTCCTTCTCTAGCCCGCGACATGGAAGATCCAAGCCAGTTTGATAACATGATTGACTGGGCATTTGTAGGCGTTCTTGCGACAGTATGCAAGCATCAATCATTCATTCGTGACGTAGGTTGTTGCTACCTTCATCTATGGCTTGATTGGCTACGCTGGATATTTGATGTTTGGCTCATCCGTCAGTGAAGAAGTAAGCTTTCAAGGTCACGTCCTTTTCCACACAACTGACGGTGCTTCTGGTAGATCAGCATGGACTTGCTTGGTACTCCCGGCTATAACCCTGTTCTCAATCAAGCCGCACTTTGGATGCTTGTTATCAGTCCTTTGTAAGTTGCTTACGGTGTCAACTGAAGTCTCGCGTCAATGCGTCACATCAACAGGTCCAAGTTTGCTTTGACGACGCAGCCGGTCAGTCTATTCCCGCCCAGACGATTGCCAATACTCATAAAGCTGTTAAGCTCAACGCCACTTTGTCTATCCTTCTGGGTATCGACATTCTACCTGCTTCACAGGAGGATGTCACGAAGAGACTGACGACTCCGCAAGGCGCTTTGATGTCCAGAAAGCGTATACTGGGCAACATACAACGCGTGTTCGTCACCTTGCTGGCAGTAGGTGTCTCTATAGCGGTGCCCGACTTCAGCGCTTTGATGGCGTTCCTGGGATCCTTCTCTGCGTTCATGATATGCGTCATCGGTCCCATATGCGCAAACATAGCCATCTCTGGGAGGTGCAGTATCTTTGACGGAACGGTCTTGGTACTCGCAATAGCGATGGCAATCTGGGGAACAGCGGCAGCATTCATGTCTGCATAGTTCTCGCAGTACAGTATATACCTACATATATCACAGGAGTCTACGACGCAACGAATCATCACGCTTTTCCTGCATGCGAGATGATTTTCGACAGTTCTGGATGATATTGAGCAGGCAGCTTTGAACTCATGAATAAAACTCACGTGGAAGCTTGATATTTTCCTGTACTACAGTCGCCTCTATCTGGTTGTCGGGATTGGGAGGAATGTTGACAACGTTTCCAGAAGCGTCCACTGTCCAGCCCAATTTTTCAACGAACGCCACAACGTCAGAACCTGAGAATCTGCTTGAGACAAAAAGTGTTACAGACGAGCAATGCGCCTACCGTTGAGAGCCAGATACTGCTCAAGACGGTCGACGGTTATCCGAGTGAAAGTGGCTTTGACTGCCCGGACAGCGACGTTCCGTACGGCGTCATCAAATCCGACATATTCTACAGTGTAGTTGTCTCGTAATGACTCGAGTTCATCAGAGCGATAGACCTCCCAGAACTTTGGGAAACGACACCGGTAAAGAAGGTCGTGGAGAGTTTGGAGGATGGGCAAGAGGGCGGGCAGTGGATCGGGTTCATCCAGGTTTGCGTTGGGCGACCTGTCTTCCAGTAGAGCAATGCACAGGTTGAAGTCGGGCAAAGGAGATGCAGTGAGGGATTTTATGAGGATGTTGATCACAACATCTGGGTTGTAGAGGTCGGGATTGAATTGATATCTTGAAGGGCACGGATTAGAGATCGCTGCCGGTGTATGCGTGAAGAGACAATTACAGTTTTAGAATTGCCAAGTTAGCCAGGCAGTCGTATTCTTGGTTTCTCGTCTGCTGGTAAAGGTAGTCCTCTAGGATGGTGATGTTGGATGGGTTGTACCGATCTGTGCGTTAATTTTCATGAGATGGCTATCAGCACTACACGCGTGTTGGGACATACCGACGCCAGAGACGAGGTTATCAATGTGCTCCGGTCTCGTGGAGGGGCATTCCCAGGTTGAGGCCATCGTCGTCGTGGCGGCTTGGCGGTGTGAAGGTAAGAGGCAGACTTTTTTCGGCCACGTGCCGCGATGCCTCTTTCGATGAGCCCACGATGAACTCTCCAGTCGACAACGAGAAGAGGAATGGCCTCGTTCACGAACAGCAAGAGAGAGCGCAGTACAGCGCTCATCTTTCTCTGATTGGCCATACAAGGGCCATCTCGTCCCTCAAATTTAGCCCGGACGGCGCATCACTCGCCTCGGCTGGTGGGTACGCGTCCCACTTGTACTCGACAATGTCTGATTTCTCGCCGAAAGCAAGGCGCTGACAAGCTCATCAAGATCTGGGATACCTTCACCGGCGACATACTACGCACTTTTTCTGGCCACACGCAGGGTATCTCAGATGTCGCTTGGTCGCCGGATGCCAAATACGTCGCCTCGGCTTCCGACGATAAGACGGTCAGAATATGGGGTCTGGATACAGTGGGTGAAAATCATCGGCGCTGCGCTTGTGCTGACGCGTCCCAGGGCGCTGAAATCATAACGCTACACGGGCACACCAACTTTGTCTTTTGTGTCAACTACAACTCCAATTCCAACTTGCTCGTTTCGGGAGGCTTTGACGAAACTGTACGCATCTGGGACGTTGCGCAGGGTAAGTTCTGCATGCAACACCGCGTTTGCGAACCACGATTGACGCGCCTCAGGTAAATCCTTGAAGGTTCTCCCCGCCCACTCCGATCCCGTAACATCTGTAAGCTTCAATCACGACGGGACTCTCATTGTCTCCTGCGCCATGGATGGCTTTGTGTATGTTACTTTTCACCATTCCCGGTCTAATCATTCATCCGGCGCGTAGTCGAATATGGGACGTAGAGTCTGGTCAATGCTTGAAGACTATAACCGACGACGACAACCCAATATGGTGAGTATGAAATTGATATAGAGCTCATTGGTTCTTACCTTCTACCCCATAGCTCTCATGTCGAGTTCTCTCCAAATTCACGATTTGTCCTCGTGGGAACGCAAGATTCTACGATTCGACTTTGGGATTATCTGAATTCGCGTTGCGTCAAGACATACGCGGGACATATCAACCGGACGTATTGTCTCTTTTCCTGCTTCACAAAGGCTGGTCGAAAATGCGTAGTAGGCGGGAGCGAGGATCACAAGATCTACCTATGGGATCTGCAGACTCGTGAAATTGTACAGGTGCTGGAGGGACACACTGATGTAGTGCTCGCCATCGCCGTAAGCATCACATTTCTGATCGGTGAAATTGTTAACTCGTGGTTGACAGACACATCCGACGCGCCCAATCATAGCCAGCGCTGCATTAGAAAGGGATCTGTCCATACGATTATGGTCAGCGGAGACTAGCTAGGGTTATCGCATCATAGAGGGGGCAAATTTCTTGACAACGGCCAATGCTATTAGCTACACCGGAGCTCATGGTGGATGTAACGCGCAGGGGCACTCCGTTATTGCGTTGGTCGACGGGGACAGTGCGAACCGGACATGGCCGGGGTCAGAGAGCACTTCTGATCTGCAAATCAATATATAGCTGAGATATATTGTGTGGTTGAGGTCAGTTCATCAGTCGCTTACCGCTGCGTCTATAAGCAACTGAGTAAGGACACGTGATGAATCGCGTGCTCGCCACAATCTTGCTGCTGCCAGCAGAGTATATAAGGTAGACAGGACAACTGTTGGATGCATCAGCCACTCCCGCTCCTCCAATCATCTCGCTCAACACTAGAATGCCTGCCATCCTCTACACCTTCTCTGCCTCCGTCTGGAGTGCTGCCGCTGAGCTCGCAGTTGCCGAGCTTGGTTATCCGGCCGGTGCTGTTGAGGCAAAGACTCTCAATCTCGTCGAGGGACAGAATTTCGAGCCCTCGTTCCTCGACAAGAACCCCGCCGGAACTCTTCCTACCCTTGAAGCTGACGGCGAGATCTACAAGAACACCACAGATGTCGTGAGGTACCTCGCGTCGCACGCGCCTTCCCCTCTCCCCGAGCCCACATCCGCTCAGAAAGAGCTCATTCGTGTCATCCACGAAGATCAATATGATCCCAACTTCGCGTTGCTCCTTGTCGTACGTCGGTTGAACAGTCACTTCACTACAAGTAGAAGCTGATTGCTCGTTACAGCGCGACCCCGAGGAGCTCACTGCCAAGGCAGCTGCTATTCCCAAAATCTTTGTGGATGGCCGTCAAGCCACCTTGGAACGCCTTGCCGCTGACCCCGCCGCTGCCAAGTACCTCGATTTCTACAAAGCCAAAATCGAAGGAAATGGCTTCCTCGTCAAGATCTACAACGGCGAGGTTGCTCCCGAAGAGTTTTTCGCTGCCGGAAAGGCGCACTTCGAGAAACTGCGCGAGGTGGTGTACGAGATCTTGCCCAAGCAGTTGCAGGCGGAGAACGGAGAGGCAGACTTCCACGTAGTTGCCTGGTTGACCAGGATCGCAGCCACGAGCGGGGCTACAGGTGCCGGGGATGCAGTTGCCGCTATTGAGAAAAGCTTTGGAGCACCGTTGGATCCCGCGTTGTCGGCGTACCTGAACAAGTGGATTGCCAAGGATAGCTGGAAGACCGTGTACGCCACCGCCGGTCTTCACTGATCGTATACCACCCACTTCCCATGAGACTGTATAGATAGTGTAATCATAATTCCTCGAGGCTTTCCAGCGCTGTTATGGAGTCATTACTGAACATGTTCATGTTCGCCTGTATCAATTCTTGACGAGTTTCATCAAGTCTACAGTCGAGTCAAAACGGTGTATATGGAGTGGAAAGAGGAGAGCAACTGACGTCGTTTTGATTTCCTCTGCCGCCTCCCATCCAGTAACGAACTCTTCTTCTGTCATCTCCCTTTCGCTCAGTCTGGCCATTTGAATGGCCGAATCCCAAAGTGCAAGCACTTCCCCCTGCAGGAGCGGGGCAATGAAACGGAAGTGATGCTGCATTCTTGCGTGTGGTTTGAGAGGCGGGTGGTGCGGGATGACTTCCTTCGCAAGGGCGTCTATGGTGCCAATCGTTGAGAGCATGGTGCTGCGAAAGTGTACTCCCTCGAGAGGACCTCCATGCGCGCCCCAGCCAGGATGTGTTGCGGTATTGGGAACGGAGAGGGACGAAATCAGACACGAGCGTAGATACTCCCGAGTAATGTATTGGTGCACAGACTAATAAAGATCAGACGACCTCAACGAGAAACGTGTAGAGGGCGAGACGCACATGAGGAACATCCCCTCTACTTATAGGTCGATAGTCTTTCGATATCCGGGACATTCTCAATCGTACAGCGATCCTCCGCTTCGCGCAAAAGAACATGGATGCGAAGAACTGTCGCATATTACATTGAGTGCCGTATTTGGTGTAATGGAAGTGAGGACATACGACAAGGGTATATGCAGCGCCGATGACCAGCGCATTGTAGTTATTCTTGAAGGCCTGCCGAGGCGAATTGCGTACGGCCTGCACTATCAAGGCAAAACATGATAGCAGGATCACGCATGTAGAGACCAGTAGAAGAAGGAGGTAGAACAGGGATGATAGGACCCGCCAAGAGGGCATACCGACATGAGGGTAAGAGGCAAAGCCCTCCGATCTCAGCAATGATCGGCGTAAACACTGGACTTGCCTCTGTACCTGCTCATACAATCCGCCGAGAAGCAATTGACAAGATTATACAAAAGTACATACATACAGATCACAAGTACACGCAATAGGCATAATAAGTTAGGTATATGTAGACAGATGAGATAGATGATTAGTGCGCGGCCTGCGCTGATCCCTCGGTGTAGTGATGTGCACAGCTCATAGTATTCCCGAATCCCTCAGTGCGTTTTGCAGTATAGTCTCCTTGACGGCTGTGAAGACAAGCCGGATGTTGGCGGTATCAGTCGCCTGCGTTAGACTGCAGGTCGTGAGCACAGGGTCTCTCTAGATTCGGACGTAGTAGAAGTGTAACTTACTGTGGATAGACACTGAGCCGCGCTCGATTCTCCTTCATGAACCTCCACAGAATGTACTTGGCCGCCTTGTTGACGTCTCTCCCACCTCCATACTCCGGAAAGTACCTCTCCAGCGGGACCTTGCCCCGCTTGATCTTCTCCTTGAAGACGTCTTTCTTGTTCAGAAACAGCACGATACTCGTCCGCAAGAACCACCTCGAGTTCACCACACTCGAGAAGAGCACAAGGGACTCGGTGAGGCGGTTCTGGGTCTGTGACGGATCCTCCGCGGGGAGAAGGACTTGAGAATACTCGGAGAGCGCAGTGCAGAATATGATAGAGGTGACCGACTCGAAGCAGTGGATCCACTTACGCCTCTCCGAGCGCTGCCCGCCGACGTCAAACAAGTGTATCTCAAGGAGGCCCATCATAAAGCGCGTCTCAGTGATAGCTGTCGTTGTCGCCCGGGCGCGCAGGACGTCCGTCTCGTTCGGACGGTAGTTTGGCGCGCCGATCCGCCCAAGCTCGGCGAAGAAGTACTCGGCGCTGTCCATGAGATAAAAGTCACTCGCGTGTTCGTCAATTACTCGACGCACTGCGCCGTCCTGGGCGAAAAGGCGGATACCGCTGGCCAGCTCCGGGGTGAGGGCACCGCTGGGTCCATGCGCGAGCATTGTGTCGGCGACAGCCTGGTTGGCGTCATCTTCGCAGTTGATGCCGAGCTTCTGCATGACCTGCACGATGGCTATCGCGGACTCCAAAACGTTGCGCCATACGATGGGGGTGTATGCATCAAGCTCATCGTTCGTGAAACCCCCCTGATGTATGATCTTCATCTGCTTGACAATCGTCGATTTGCCTGATTCGCCCGACCCTACGGAAATGTCAGTGAGGCAGCGAGATGGAGTCCAGTAGCCGACACACCGAGCAGCAGGATTTTACTCTCCTTCCTGAAGCGCCGCCCGTCAATCTCGAGCTGCTTGTCGATGACATCGGACCGTGCCTGGTCCTGGGAGACAGAGGCGCACTGGCCCATGGGCACGCTTCTTCGTCGTCGTCTACGTTGGCGCTGTATGCTGTAGGAGAGAAACAAGGCACATTGGTCGTCGAGGACGGTGGAAGCCCTCCGTAACAGCTGTCAGGCGTATGTCACACTTCCCCATTCTCTGAACTCATTGACGTTCCAATGCCATGGCAGTCAAGCAATTCCAATTCCAATCCGCCTAACTGCGTCGTTCTGTGCAGCTGTATGTTCCTTTGACTACTGGATAACTTGGAGCAACCAGTCGCGACCGCTACGCGTGAAACTCCACTATATACACAGATACCCCGCATGCCAGAGAAACGAGAGAACGAAGGGTATCAAAACAACATAGAAGTGGCAACTTAGGCTTCCACGTTGTCACTGCGACCATGCATTCAGTCACTAAAGCTCGGTAGTAGAGAAGACTGATAGCTTACGCAATTTGGCCGATGACATTCCCAGCAGGTGAGTATTCACAGACATAGTAGTTGGCGTTCTGTAGATGGTTCAGTGTAGATCAAAGAGCACCTATAATCAAACGTACACCGTATTTCGGGTCGAAGATTCCAGCGCAAGACGCAACAGCACATCCAAGCTGTGTGGTTGACTTCCAGACCACTTGCGTGTAGTGGGAAGGAACTGGGTTTGAGGAATCATACTCAGACTCTTCGTCCGTCCATCCCTTGATAGCATTCGCGATGGTGTAATTGCCTGTACCCGCTGCCAGGTTCTCTCCATAAGGACCAAGGCTTCCACCGGAGTGTTGAAAGACGCAGCCGCTTGCCCACTGCTGGGCAGCCGACGCCAAATCGTCGCTCCAGGTCAAGGCGGGAGCTCCATGGGTGGATCGAATGTCGTTGTGGCCCTTAAGATAGGCATTAATATCCGACTGAGATGTAGCCACTGCGGACACGGCGCCAAGCGAGAGGCAAGTGATGATGGCGGTAGAGACTTTGTTGAACATTGTGAAAGTACCGTGCATAGGCTTGGAAATGCTAAGAACGCAGCGAGCGAGGGGTAGGGCTTGTCGGCGCAAGGATATCTCGCTTTTTGAGGGCTTGTCAGAGGCTTGTTTTACGTTCAAACACAAGGTTAAACTGTTTCAGAGAGGATGGAAATCAAAATATCACGAGAGAAGTGCAGTAAGAGAGAATGTGGAGAGTCTCGCGTGGTCTTCATTCCCCAAGATCTATCTGTTTCAGTCTTCTAGAGGAGATAGCATCGTATCACAAGAGACATTATGGCCAGAGGACTATCGAACGCATGCAGATGCGAGCGACTCGCGTCACAGAGTACTGAACCGTCCAGTCCTGATTGTAATCCCCAGACAGTACACTATGGTGCGGTGCGGCGGCGGCTAACTGGCCACAGAATGGACGCGACGCAGCGTGCGCTACTAGTAGAGGCCATAACTGTGAATGAGTCTGAGATCATAGACAAGCAGCAAGGGTAGGGCCCCGTCACCGTAGGGGATGGTCGAATTTATGCGAGGAGAAGACGTCGCGGCAATTCGGAGTCGGTCACGTTGATTTAGAAATTTCGCAGCTACTTCCAATGAAGTTCCAGGCGCATCACCACAGTCAGTATACTGGGCGCTGAGCGCTGAGCGCTGAGCTCTCAGCTGACAGTGACAAGGTTGCCCCTAGGTAGCTCCGTATAAACGGTCAATAGGTCGCATTCAGAGCGACGAACATAAGAGATGGAAGTGTTCAGCACACCTGCATACAACGGTATCCTGCGATCTTACGATCTGGGTGCATACTACCTTCCTCTTCTGTCCCCGTCCCTATGGATTGCTAAGACAGAGCAGCAGATTCAACGCCTTGAAGTTGCCCGTTCTCAGCGTCACTGGCAGGGCTTACATGCTGGAAGACCACAGAAAAAATACGACCAGACGAAGGCGGTCTTCCCTCTCTCCAGGAGGAAATCAACCTCCAATCTTCTTGATCGCTTGCCTTTTGTTACCCGCTCCTGACGTACCAGTTCCAGCCCATTCTCCGCCATGCGCGACGTTAATGTTGCTGATCGGAATTGACACAGAGTCATTATAAGTTTTGCACTAGAGTCCTTGTATGTACTTACTTTCAGTTTGAGATGCGTGCCATTCCGTGAGAATCTGGATATGTGTCTGAGATAGAGTTCATCCTACAATAAGAAGGGAAAGTCGGCGTACCCGATTGAGCAGAGGGAAAAACCATCTGGTTACCCATTGACATCCTGTGGAAGCCGCCGCTGTACGGGATGGACCAGCGAAACTCGTCCATCTCCCCACCTACTGACAATGACGGAGACAAAACTCGTAAGTGCCATCGGAGGACTATTGGAGGGTTCTGGATAAGGAGGCGCCTCGAGTTTCATGATGTATGAGAAGAGTGTCCGCCACCGCTGCTGGCAGAATCACTCGCCCAGGAATCAAGCATCACCCGGTTCCCCAGCACCTCCTCCCCCTCCTTATGGTAGTTCAGTACTCATCCACATCCCACGACCTTTCAACGACTCGAGTTGGCACGCGGCGACGTTCGCCGGCTTTGTGTAAGCGTCCATGTCCACGGCGACGTCTAGATCGAATTGGCGCTGGGACGTCATGTATATGAGGTAGATTACGTTCGTAAGAAAAAGATTATGAGCAGAGCAAGATGAGAAGTTTCAAGGCGTATACGTACCCAACCTTCAGGCAAGGTGACAGCCAAACTCAAACTCAAAGTCTGGTCTGAGCGCTAGCCTGGTCAAACCTGCAGTGGTCTCGACTCTCGACTCCCTCGACGCGGAGCCACGTGATGCGAAGCGTGCTTGGTTGCGAGGCTCAGGCTGACTCAGTGACTGCGATCTTGTCGCGCAACGACGATCGCCTACAACTGCGAAATGTGCTCAACTGTTTGCATTTTCCCTCTCCATCTCAGGCGGTCTGTGTGGCCTGGAAGCTTGCTCCGCGCGTGCTTGGCTCTCCGCTCTCCGATCTGACAGGGCCATAGCGACCTGCATGGCAACGATCTTACCGATGTTATTTAGCGGCCATGCCTAGATCAACGGGACCATCCCAACTTTTCTGCTTCGTTCCTCGTTCAGCACTTCACTACAGGTCGCCTTGACCTTGACCTTCTTTAGCCGTTACTCTCCTTCTTTTCGACATGATTTCTTTCCGCGTCGCCATCGTTCTTTCCGTCTTCTCTGGAGCGCTGGCTGGCCCGGCATGCGCACGACGACACCATGGTACCGACGACTGCGTGAAGCGTTGTCAGAGCAAGTGGGGTTGGGATGGCGTTATGATGGGCACGGATCCTTGGGGCAGCGTTATGTCTGCCACTAAACTCTCAACATCTTGGGATGCTACTGTCTCACAGGCTTGTGGTAGCGTGTACGTTTGGACCTACAGTATCTCGTGTGCTACGCCCCCCTCCTGACACTTAACACAGATCTGCTTCTGGGGTACAGGGTGGCGTTGTCACGGCTGCCTCTTCGAAAACGACGGCGTCTTTCTCCACCTCTGCTTCCGACGCGTCCGCCACCGACGCGATATCTTCTTCGTTTGTATATGTTCAATCATCTTCCTCTGTGAATGTCCAGCCATCTTCTTTTGTGGATGTCCTGTTGTCGTCTTCTGTGGCTTCGGCATCAACCACCACCTCAGCAGCAAATTTTGCTGCTCCCTCCTCATTCAATCAGGATGAAGCTTCTTCTTCCGTCTTTGCTTCCTCTGCAGCTGAGGCTCCTTCTTCCACGTTCGCTCCTGAGCCCACCACGAGCACGCAGCCTCCGCCCTCCGCCGCGACCAAAACCCATACCCGAATCCGGCCCACCTCCACCGAAGCGCCTGCCGCCGCTACTGAACAAGCTACGACCTCTGCCGAGGCTGCCCCCACAGAGTCATCTACTACCTCCACTTCCACTTCCTCTTCCGAGTCAGGAAGCAGCTTCATATCCCAGTCGGATATTGATGCCTATCTCAAGGGCCACAACGACATCCGATCCACGCATGGAGCTAGCGATTTGACCTGGAGCGACGATCTGGCGTCTGCTGCCCAGCAGTGGGCAAATGGCTGCGTCTTCAAACACTCCGGTGGAAGCCTTGGTCCTTTCGGAGAGAACCTGGCGGCGGGTACAGGCGATTTCACCATCGCGGATGGCATTAAGAGCTGGACGGATGAAGAGTCTGAGTACGATCCCTCCAATCCTGTTGCTTCCCACTACACGCAAGTGGTCTGGAAGGGAACCACGCAGGTTGGATGTGCTGTAGCATCTTGCGCTGGTATCTTCGATGCGAGCTTCGGTGTACGTTTGATCATAGGTAGTCATTGGTTTACGCTGATCGAAATGATTATAGAACGCCAACTTCTATGTCTGTGAATATTCACCTGCCGGAAATGTCATTGGCCAATTTGCGTAAGCTTTCTACGCTCCTCTACTGGCGAGCTCTAGTGACTGAATTCATGGTCGCAGTGACAACGTGGAAGGTTAACTGCACTTTTATGTTCATCATTCATACTCTTCTTTTTCTCGTTTCTCTGGCATCGGGAATGCTTGTGTACACACTGTAGCATCACGCGTAGCGGCTGCGCCTGGTTGATCCAAGTGTTTCGTTATTCGTACATACAGCTGTACAGCAGGTGGGCGTAAAACGATCTCAGTCCAACTTTCTCACCGGTACTCAAGACTTACAGAACGACTGAGAGACGCGGATTGGAATCATTTTGGAAACATCTGACTCCCATGCCAGCCATGCGTTCGATATCGCAATGTCTACAAGAGCGAAATGACGATATATTTTCGTTGGAAGTGCGTACTACGCGGGTACTCCTAGTTGCCTACTAGTAGTTGTGCGAAGTGCGAAACATTGCAACGTGGCCGACTCCGAGGCCATCAGTCGAGAGTGATCTCTGCTATCCACTCTACACTTGTTTCTTTTTCCCATTTACGATTTTTGCCTACAGCACATTGACACGCTGCGTCGCGTGTATCCCGTCACCGAATTCGAACGCGCCCCTTGGTACACTCCATGGGAACTTTGTACGAGGACCGGACCGATCAGTACTCCGTGATGCGAATGGCTCGCATTTGACGCACATCTGCTGGTTTTCTGGCCACATTGTTTCTTGTACTCAATTCGAATTTCACTTCTCTGAAACAGATAGACCCTATGGGAGAAACTCTCCAGAATCTCTGCCTCCGGTGTCTCTCGTAATTCGAATTGCCCTCCTCTCTGAAACAAATGAATCGTGTGTATCAAAGTAACACAAGCCTGTGAACAATCCTTCAAATAGGACACAAGGACTAGACGAAATGATATCGCTCCCACAAGCTCTACAGCTCGCTCGCTACGTTCTTAGCACCGTCTGCCTATTCACGGTCACTTCTACAATGTTCAACAAAATCTCCACCGCCATCATCACTTGCCTATCGCTTGGTGCCGTCTCCGTACTGGCTCTCCCTGCCAACTATAACACCTCGCTGGAGGCTCGCTCCTTCACCGGTGAAGGTGACTCTTTTTAAGTTCCGCATCTCGAGACTGAGTTACTGAACGGCTCTTCGCAGGCACGTATTACTATCCCGCCCTTGGAGCGTGCGGTATCACCAACGTTGACGCCGACTTCATTGTCGCCGTCTCTACCACTGTGTATGATACATACCCGTAAGTTCATCACCTATTGACGACAAGTCTACTCAATTGCTCACAATGCCTAGCGGCGCTACCGCCAACCCCAACTTGAACCCCATCTGCGGCAAGCAGTTGACCGCCAACTGCAAGTCTATTTCCTCCCTGGTGTTCCATCGAGTCTGACCAGTCACTTAGATGGAGGCAATTCTGTTACGGTCACAGTTACCGACCGCTGCACTGGCTGTGCGACCTACGACCTCGATTTCACCACCGCCGCCATGGCCCAGCTTGTTTCCGACCCAGTCACCGTTGGTCGCATCTACGGTGTGACCTGGGACTGGGTCTAAGTCGAAAGGAGACGAGACGACGCTGTCTATGTGAACGCCTTAAATTACTCATAGAGGGAAGAGTCCGCGGCGAGCCAATTATGATAGTCGAAGGGTGTATGAAGGGCTAGAGGCATGTGTAGATCTAACTTATACTTGTATTCATCTGACGAGGCCTCATTCCAATCGTTACATTTGTGCTTCATGTATATCAAACCAGTACCAAATCTTGGAAAGGGTCTCGGATGCGTTGTGAGCCCAGCATTCCATAAGTCTTTGCTACTTTTCCAGCCCAAACTTCAAGTAGCCATGTCCGCACTGTGATAAGCAACACGGGTCTGAGCTCCCTGTAACCTCGCAGAACTCGGCAATTGGCACTTGGTAGAGAACGGACATCCTGACTGTGATGATAGTGTCCATCTCCTCATTCTGCACCCAAGGACACACATGGACTGCTCACATGTCTGATACTATTTGTCGGTGAGCTTTTGAACGATACAAGTATGTTAAGAAGCGTAGCCTGGGAAACGTGAACGGTCAAACCGTCTATTTCCATCGCCCTTGTGAGGAATATATGGCTTCGAGTCAGATGCCATACCATCCTTATTATGACAGTCAACAATGTCATTTCTCGATGCTATTCAGACTGGATAGAATACATGAGCAGAATTATACGTATAACGCAAACTGACCGTTTCACGAATCGATGATATCCGATTATTCACTGCTGCAGTAGCGCTCCAGAGTCTCATGTCCATCCATGGCCGAGTCCATCTTCGGACCGAACCTCCGGGTTTCAACTCACACCATCATGTCGACGGGTTATCCATTCTATATTCTGTTTTCGCATTCAACCTTGTCTTCAGCACCTACGAACACGCTTGGCCATCCCAAAATCCAATACCACTATGCGGATGATTCACCCCTCCATATCCTCCCACGGCAACAGGAACACGTACTTCTAATGGACTGCCAATCTGACCCTACTTCACATCCACCCGTAAGGAGCTTTTCGCAGTCCATTGCAGTGACTGGTATCAAGGTCGAGGAGGCAATAGCAGTAGACGGCCGTAACGAGAGGATGTATATCATTGAGACGGTCGATACTCCAGATAGGTTAGTTTCAACTGACAGTGCAGCACGGATGCTCCTGAATGCTGAGTACTGAATTGTTCCTCTCAATAGTGAAGATACAGAAATATCAGACAAGTCGCCGCGCGAAATCCTAGCAGAGTTCAAGCAGAAGTAGGTCTCGAGCCTCGATCGTGTTTGTGATTCGCGTGCTTGGCTGACATGATGCGCTCAGGAATGCTGTCTTGCGCCGTGCGCTGCACTACCCGGAAACTTTGAGCCATAAGGCCGTCGACCCCTCTGCTCTCTCGCCCACGAGTCCCTTACCTATTTCGCCAGGTTTCTAGTTTCACTTACAGACTGTATAACAACGCCATCTTCTCCGGGAGCATGAAAGGCTTCCATTTTGTATACATATATGTACTTGTGCTTCAGTGGGTCTAGATTATCTCCTTTTCTTGCCCTTTCCTTTGGCAGCCGCTGCCGGCGAGCTCCTGGACGAGGACGATGCAGCAGGAGCTTCCTTGGGTTCCTCGCTCCCCATCATCGCCGTGAGACTGCACGAAACCCGCGTTTAGTACACATTGACCACTGACACACGGTTGACTTACCCGGACTTGAAATCACCGCTGGTTATCGCGCTCTGCATCTTGGCCATCTTGGCTTGCTGTTCCTTCAACTCCTCCAACGACTCGGGGTCCATGTTCTTCATCAAATAGGGCATGGCCAGAACCATGCCTCCGGTGAAGACCATCATAAGGACCATAGGACTCTTGAGCATCGCCAGCAGGTTGAATGATTCATGAGGTACGAAGTACGTGAGTTTGCCGCGGGGTATCAGAACCAGAGGGTATGCGAAGACAGTAGGAGAAGCCGGGTTCAGTGGAGTGGCAGGAGCGTACGGACGTGCTTCGACCGTGTCTTCCGATACATCGAGGCGCAACTGAACATGGGGCATGAGGTTCGGCGTTCAATGGTCCCTTGTGCGCTTACTTGGTCGAAGGTATGATCATGCGAGGATACCGAGAGAATATAGACGCCTTGAGGAACATCGTATCTACATTCAATCAATTCAAGAACGCGCGCAGGCATACGTGTGACGCACATCGTAAAAGTCCCGTTCGCGACGACACCAGCACTCAATTTCCCGCTGTCCAATACTACTCGAGCACTCCCCAAGTCTTTGGGTCCTGCGAGAGAATACACTCAGTCTTCGGTTGTCCGGTACGCAGTGTGCATTTACCAGGACAGTGCGTATTCCATTGTATGCGGCCGGTGACATCGACGGCCTGTATGATACTATGTTTGATTGGGGGGTTAAGATCAATGTATTTGTGCTGATATTCATTGCGAATACCTGACCAGACTAAGCAGGAAGAAGAGGAATAAGCGTGCCATGGCGGGGAAAGGGAGAGAAGATCGGTTGCCTTTTTGGGCAATGCTGTGGCGGGAAAAGGAATCACTTCTCTCGCCTTTTTACCATCATCGCTCACCACCTCACACTGCCACAATGCGGCAAAAAAGAGCGAAAACATACAGAAAGCTTATGGCGCTGTACTCTATGACTTTCGGGTTTCGCCAACCTTACCAAGTCCTCAGTAAGTTGATCATCTATTTCTGTAAATGTTACTGACTTTGACAGTCGATTCTGAAATGTGCAAACACTCTATGAATTCGCAAACCGATCTCGTCAAGCAAATATCTACTGTCCTTCATGGGGAAGTCAAGCCCAGTATGTCTACTTGTCTTTCCATATCTAGTAACTTACCTGAATTCGAAGCCCAGTGATCACTCAATGCTGCATACACGAACTATATCTGCAAGGCAAGACACAACAGGGTGCCGTAGATCTCGCCAAACTATTTGAACGAAGAAAGTGCAATCACCGAGAACCCATTCCTGGGGATGAATGCCTGAAAAGTGTCGTTGGTGCGTCCACCCCTTCCGCGATGATCGACGCCACACTCATTTGACCAGGTGATTCTAACAAGCATCGATATGTCATTGCGACACAGTCCCAGCCTCTCCGGGCGAAACTACGCGCTATTCCTGCTGTTCCTCTTGTCCATATAAATCGAGCCGTCATGGTACTAGAACCGCCCAGCGACAAGACTTTGCAATCGAAATCCATGGTATAGTTCCTTCCGTCTCATGCCTCCCAAGTCGACTGAGTTGCTTTACAGGCCGAAGAAGAGGCTCTCAATCCAATAACAGCACCTGACAAGGCTTTGGTCGGTCCAAAACCAGAAGAGCCGCCGAAGAAGAAGAAGAAAGGTCCAAAAGGTCCCAATCCACTGAGCATAAAGAAGAAGAAGGCACCCGCGCCCACTCCGTCAGTTACATCGCGCACGTCGGGGGAAAAGAGGAAGAGAGACGATGGAGATGAGCGGGATGGTGGCGAAGAACAAGAGGCCGGTCCCAGCGAAGCTCAGCCGGTCCGGAAGCGAAAGCGGAGAAGAAAGGGCGCTGCTGTCGACGAAGGCGGTCAAGATGACGCGAGTTAGTGTGATTCATCAGCTGTTCATCAACAGTCTCCCGTTGTACCCGTTCCAGTGTCCGTGGAATCCGCTGTCCAACTTTGACGCGCAAACGAGGTAGTGAGAGGCATGCGGGTCTATTCAGTGACAGGCCGAGGCATTCTGTTGACCAGTAATACATTAGCAACGCGTTATTGTTACCTCTGCGAGAATGTTCCACTGATGTCGATATCATTCTTATGAATCATCCAGCCGAGGCGGTGCGGACCCCGGACTCCGGAATATAAAAGGGAATTTAAGCCACTCCCCAACTCTCTCCGTAACCAACATCATCTCTACCGTTCCACTCCACAATGTACGGCTCTTCCTCTTCACTGTTGATGCGCTGCTGACTCTCCCGAAGGCAAATCTTCGTAAAGACCCTTACCGGCAAGACCATCACCCTCGAGGTCGAGTCCTCGGACACCATCGACAACGTCAAGGCCAAGATCCAGGACAAGGAGGGCATTCCTCCCGACCAGCAGCGTCTTATCTTTGCGGGCAAGCAGCTCGAGGATGGCCGCACTCTCTCGGACTACAACATCCAGAAAGAGTCGACCCTCCACCTTGTGCTGCGTCTCCGTGGCGGCATGCAAATCTTCGTCAAGACCCTTACGGGCAAGACAATTACCCTCGAGGTCGAGTCCTCGGACACTATCGACAACGTCAAGGCTAAGATCCAAGATAAGGAAGGGTACGTTGGCGACGCCACTGTACAGCTTGCTCCTGTCTAACCTCGTGTTTCCTAATCAGGATTCCTCCCGACCAGCAGCGCTTGATCTTCGCCGGCAAGCAGCTCGAGGATGGGCGCACACTTTCCGACTACAACATTCAGAAGGAGTCGACTCTCCATCTCGTTCTTCGTCTGCGCGGAGGCATGCAGATCTTCGTCAAGACCCTCACGGGCAAGACGATCACTCTTGAGGTCGAGTCCTCGGACACGATTGACAATGTCAAGGCGAAGATCCAGGACAAGGAAGGGTGAGTGTGATGTGTCGCACACTTCCCTACACTCCGCTGACTCATTCATAGCATCCCTCCTGATCAGCAGCGCCTCATCTTCGCTGGCAAGCAGCTTGAGGATGGCCGAACCCTCTCCGACTACAACATTCAGAAGGAATCCACTCTCCATCTCGTCCTCCGCCTTCGTGGTGGCATGCAGATCTTTGTCAAGACTCTGACTGGCAAGACGATCACTCTCGAGGTCGAGTCGTCTGACACCATCGACAACGTGAAGGCGAAGATTCAGGACAAGGAGGGCATCCCTCCGGATCAGCAACGTCTCATCTTCGCTGGCAAGCAGCTTGAGGATGGTCGCACTCTCTCCGACTATAACATCCAGAAGGAATCCACCCTTCATCTCGTCCTCCGTCTGCGTGGTGGTATGCAGATCTTCGTGAAAACGTTGACCGGCAAAACCATCACCCTGGAGGTCGAATCGTCTGACACCATCGATAATGTGAAGGCCAAGATCCAGGACAAGGAAGGCATTCCTCCCGACCAGCAGCGCCTCATCTTCGCGGGCAAGCAGCTTGAGGATGGTCGCACCTTGTCGGACTACAACATCCAGAAGGAGTCTACTCTCCATCTCGTCCTCCGTCTGCGTGGTGGTATGCAGATCTTCGTGAAAACGTTGACCGGCAAGACCATCACCCTCGAGGTTGAATCGTCCGACACTATCGACAACGTGAAGGCGAAGATCCAGGACAAGGAGGGTATTCCTCCCGACCAGCAGCGCCTCATCTTCGCCGGCAAGCAGTTGGAGGATGGTCGCACCTTGTCGGACTACAACATCCAGAAGGAGAGCACGCTCCACTTGGTGTTGCGTCTCCGAGGCGGAAACTGATTGATGATGTCGCGTCTTTACCCACTGTAATCATTACTATCACGCATCCTGTACACTAGATCACGTATACACTCCCTGGTTGAGCGTTCCCTCGACGAACAAGGACCATTTGTAAGGCAGATAAGATATTAAGATCGAGATCGTACATCGTGCGCTCCTTCATCTGCAACTCGCATCATCCCCAGGATGGCCCCATCACAGGCAGATATGGAGGAAGGTGAGAGCAAGGATGCGCTATGAACATTCCAAATAATTCTAGCAGAAGCGCGGCATTTCTCGAACGTGATGACGGTACGCCGCGTCGCGCTGTTCGGGAAAAAGAGGGCTGATTGGGCGCTCAGACTTTCCAAAGCTACTCTCAATACTCGGTGGGACTTTTATCTATATCTTGGTCATATCGGGAATTCAATTGCGACCAAAGCTATCTGCGAACAATCGTAGGCGAAGGGATCTGTTCAAACTGCCAAAGGCTGACCAGGAACTGCTCGTGGCGTTGGGCTACCGAGACAAGCTGAATCTGGTTGACGAAGCGATATTGAAGAATGCCGAGTTTCTGGAGGGCATTGTCAGCGGACCTGGGATCTTTGGCGGCGAAGACGACGAAGATGAGGACGAAGAGATGCCTGACGAGCCCGAGGATGAGGCGGCAGAGCCTGGTACGTTTCAACAGCGGAGCGGCTGTCGCGCTGTCATTGCTCACGAGAGCATAGATCACGCATCGCACGATGGCGGACACGGCCATTCGCACTCGCACGATCAAGCATTGCACTCTCACTCGCACGCGCAACCGTCCCACGCCCATTCGCACAACGAGCCCTCGCATTCCCACTCGCATGAACAGTCTGCGCACTCCCACTCCCACTCGCATGATCACTCGGATCCCTCGCGCTCCCACGGATTCCACTCCCCGTCCCCAGGGTACAAGTACAAGCCTACCGAGTTCGACATGGACAAGCTGCGCTCCACACTGAAGCAGTTCGTCCGGGACTGGAGCACAGAGGGACTGCCCGAGCGAGAGGCATGTTATACCCCGATGAAGGACGCGCTTCTGGAGCACTTCAAGGACAGGACGGACGAGGACAAGGCCAAGTTGCGAGTACTCGTTCCCGGGACTGGTCTGGGGCGCCTCGCATTCGATGTCGCAAATCTGGGTGCGTCCGGCTTTCGGTTGCGCCTACTCTCTGTCTCAATCAACATCTCGTGCTCCAGGCTTCCACACTCAGGGCAACGAGTTCTCTCACTACATGCTTCTGGCTTCATACTTTGTCCTCAACCGAACCTCTGAGCCCTTCAGCCACTCGATCTACCCGTACGTCCACACCTTCAGCAACGCGTACGACAGACAATCTATCCTGCGCGAAATCAAAATTCCCGACGTCAAAGTGGAAATTCGAAACGGGACACGCTTCGAGCTCGTGGCGGGCGACTTTGAGGAAATATACGGATCGCCTGATAGCGAAGAGGACGAGGTTCACGCTGGACAGTTCGACGCCGTACTGACCTGTTTCTTTATCGACACCGCCAAGAACCCGCTTTCCTACCTGCGCACCATCCATCGCATCCTTGCACCCGGTGGCGTATGGATAAACCTGGGGCCGCTCTTGTGGCACTTTGAGAATAACCAGACAGGCGACGTGAGCATAGAGCTTGATTTGAGCGAGGTGAAGGAGCTGTGTAAGACGGTAGGGTTCGATTTGTCGGTCAGTCTGGCTCCATGCCATGTGTGTCATATGTACTGACTTGGAATGATTTCCAGAACGAACGCGAGATCCATACAACGTATACGAGCAACTCTGAAGCTATGCTTGGATATATCTATCATGCCCAGTTTTGGACCGCGACCAAAAGGACATAGTCTAACGCGGACGGGTAATCTAGTGGCTCTAGCAGCTTGAACTGATCTGTATCCCTATATCGACAGAATCTGTCCAACAGTATCTTACTCTCTCACCTCAAGCACCAAGCCTTAGAGACAGTTGGTGGTCTTTGTTGTCTGTCATGTGACACCATCGTATTTGAGTGGCTCAAAGGCCATACGCAATCTCTTTATCTCGCACCACCAGGATGTCGCCACTCCCAACGCTGCCGCCTTGCAGTGAACTGTTCGACAGTAGGAATGGTTGCAACCTCCTACCCGCAAGACATTGATTTCACTTTCAGTCGCTGATTCGAACGGAACACCTCACAACAGGGACTCTCGAAAGAACGAACCATTTCCTGTCTACTTGAGAAGCCGGTCACGGGCTCCTGGTATAGTGTCCAGCAACGCGTCGACTTCCCATTCTTCTATAGACAGTCCTACACAAGATCGACTCGCCCATGCGCCATCGACTTTGCGCTTTCGAAGCTCAGAAGTCTTGTCGAATGACGATGACATCGCAACAACGTTGGGATCAGTGGCCTCTAGCTACTCACAGAGATCTTCTCTCAAAGTCCCACCCCGCACGCCGCCAGAGTTCTTCCAGATCTACCTTCCGAGCAAGATTTCCTCCTCTGATCCCGCCGTCAAAGCTCTGAAAGACTCCATTGACTGGGACACTTGCAAGGTCAAGGGCGCATGGCGTTGTTTTCATGTTCCCGATTGTCATATATCCAACAACGCGAAAATAACCTTTTTGAAACATATCCAGGAAGAACATCGTGGTCAGCTCATTCCTGAACGTAGCAGGAGTTCCGCTGAATATCTGCTAGGTTTATGGCCTATAGCAAATTTCTTGCCTGGAAAGGCACCCGTCCAGGATGTGTCTTGGAAGACTCCCTGTGGTAGAGTGAAGTACGACGAGAGTGACTACTGGGTCAAATTTATACCGGTCCCTAGCTCGATGTTACTGCGCCACTCAAATAACAAGGCTTCTGGTATGTAATGTGATACTCAGGATCAAGAACCACTTTTGACGAACCATTTCCAGTTTACAAATGGATTACAGTTCCCGAGCCCATCTCAATTCCAGATTCGTCGTCTCATAACTCAGGACTTACTGATCAATTTGTAGGATCGGAGCGCGGCACCTCCATCGCGAGGACGGAGGACGGCACGTCTGGCGCCTCTTCCTCTTCTACGGCAGAAGAGCTTGGTTCGCTCACGTCACCTCTCGCTACCGCAGTAGATGCCCCAAAGACATACACGTTCGTAACGCATGTCTTCAGAGGCGAACGAGAGCATCGGAACGATGATGAGCATCAGCAATTAGCTCAAAGTGGGGTGTCAGAGCGTTATCAGAGACAGTCAACTGATCTGATTATCTACATTGACAGTCCCCAAGAGATTGCCCAAGCATGGTCGGTACGGGCAGGGCTCCGCTCGCCGGGACATAGGTAGCTCTTGTGAATTCATTCTGATCCAGAAACTGAAGGTCTTGTTGCAGGATCGAGCACTGGTGGCCTTGTGGCCATTGACGAGAGTTCTATTCCAATGGACAAGCCTCGCAAGGGTGAGTGACCCTCCACCCATGACAAGCGTACTCTTCACGTTTGCTGAGACTCCTCAGCAAAACGTGTGCCCCAGCCCCAAGAATCCGATACTGGCCGAAAGAAGCGTCGCAAGACGTCGCTGTCAGCACCAACGGAACTCGACAACGAGCCCAACGTTCCACAATATGTCTATCCTGAGTTATCAGCCGTACCATTTACTGCGACATCCGACTCTGGTATGGCCGATAGCCAGAAGGAGAGCGTTGATAACCAGAGTCCGGACGTAGTTTCAGAGGGGATAGAGTAAGGGACGGTAGCTTTCCTCACCGACCGTTTTCCCTCACAGAGGTTTTTGTCGGAAGGTTTTGACGCACCCGTCTCGAGCTCGAGGACTAGCTATAGAATGAAATTCTTCTGGAAATGTATCACTTACTAGGTCCCATACACAATCAGGACGCATCGTTATTGGAATCAATTACTAGAGCCTTATGCTTGAGTTTACGGAAGACATCTTCGGTCGAACAGTGACTGAGCAGGTGCTGAGCAGAGAAGAGTATGTAGAGAGCCGCATTCAAGCCGAGGCCAGATCTGTGGGGATATAATTTCAAATGGGACCGCTTACTTTAAAAGCCCACCATGATCAACCGGGTCCAGGTCGCATTTTGCTTAAGCCTCGTCCTTCCCTTTTGCATTCTGCTCGTTCTCAAGCGCGCCATCTCCACGTCGCTACACGCAAGGGGCATATACATCTCTGACCTCATATTACTTGGCTCACCTGGTCACGAAATGGATTTCAATTTCCAAGAGGTGGTAGCGGCATTGCGCGCTGTCGACATTCCCGGCGTCGGCCCCGTTGATTTTCTGTCGCCTGCAGTTCTCGGGACGGCGGCTGTCTTGTTCGCCACCTTTATCTGGACCACTGTCTTCCATGAGGGTACGTGTCACATCACCGCCGGACAGGTCGCGCCATATACCAATTTTATTCCAGGTCGCCCCAAGATTCTCGACCCAACGAAATGGCAGAGCTTCCCGCTCATTCAGAAGACCCAGATCTCACCCAACACTGCCATCTACCGGTTCGCCCTCCCGACGCGCACTGCCATCCTTGGTCTTCCCACTGGCCAGCACATCAGCGTCTCCGCCGAAATTGCTGGCAAGGAGGTGACACGGTCCTACACCCCTGTCTCTTCCGACGATGACGGCGGTCACTTTGACCTCCTCATCAAGTCGTACGAGAAGGGCAACATCTCGCGTCTCTTTTCTCTTCTCAACATCGGCGACACCATCAAGGTCAAGGGTCCCAAGGGCCAATTCACCTACTCCCCCACCCTCACGGACAGCATTGGCATGATTGCGGGCGGTACTGGCATCACCCCCATGATTCAGATTATCAGAGCCGCCCTCAAGAACCCAATGGACAGCACGCGCATCAGCCTCATCTACGCCAACGTGAATGAGGAGGATATCTTGCTCAGGAAGGAGCTCGACACGCTGTTGGACACCCACGGAGCCAACAACCGTTTCAAGATCTACTATGTTCTCAACAACCCGCCACAAGGTTGGACCGGCGGTGTTGGCTTTGTGACCAAAGACATGATCAAGGAGCACCTCCCGGAGTCCGGAGTTCCTTCAAAGATCTTGATGTGCGGTCCTCCTCCCATGGTCACCGCCATGAAGTACGTGTCTTGTGTCGGTTCTGGACCTGGACCTGAAACTGATACATCAACAGAAAACACCTTGATGATCTCAAGTTCCCCGCACCTCGTACAGTCAGCAAGCTGGTTGATCAGGTATGTACATGCTTGGCGTGAATTTCGTATAACTGACGCGTCCGTACAGGTCTTTGTTTTCTAGAGTAGAAATTTGGAGGTGGCGTGAAGTGAAACAATATATTCATTGATCTATATTCGGAAGAAGTCGATTAAACCAACTGCCCGGCGGCTACGGAACAGAGACTGATGCGAGCAAGATGTAAATTACGGCTAGAATACTCAAGACTTTGGCAATGATTCCCCACGGCACATATCGAGTGAGTCCCAAAACAACGTACGCGAAGGGTGCCATGGTAAGCCGCCAGGCCCACTTTCGATACGGGTGAGGCAATAACGCGAGACCAGAGAGTGGCGGGGAGAAGTAGTAAGGCGTGGAATAGTACGCCGTGGTTTGGTAGAAATGCGACTTCCATCCTGCGTCGCCAGGAGTTTGAGACGACGCCGCTAAGAGGAAGAAATTGATGATTATGAAGGTGATGGCAACACCGGCCATGAACAAGAACGCAGAACGGGTCTGAAGGGGTGCTGGTATACTGGCCGTGAAGTGGACTCCGGTCAACTGTAGGAAGGTATCTTGCAATGACACGGACATCAGAACCAGCGACAAAAGTAACACTGGTCCGAACATGGCCAGAGGCTTCAATCGCGCTGCTGCAGCTCGTAATCTCCACGCTGCCGGCAACAGAGTCTCTGGCAGGAGTAGCAGTGGGGATGGCGGATCAGATGAGTGTAGCTGAAATGTGTACACCCCGAACGCAACCAACAGCATCCCGAATGCAGCAGTGTCCGGTCGCGCTATACCGCCGCTGACAATGAATGCCAGAAGTGTGAGGACAGATACAAAACGCCTTCTGATGTTCAGCAGTATCAGGAAGACCTCGCGCACTCCGAACGTCAGAGACAGTATGACGGCTCTATCAGGGGGGTTCAGGATGTAGCTGATGAGGAGCGCGTACGCCGCCACGAATCCCGCCAAGTCCACGATATGCGCTACTTTTGGGGGCATAGCACCTGCTGTATGGGGTCGGCCATTGTACCAAGTGGAGAGAATGGATGCGTGAAAGAGTGGTTCCGGATGGGGAGAGTGGAGAGCGGGTATGTCTATCAGTGCTACCTGCCTTCCGCTACCAGCTTGGGGTAATTGGGTGAAGAGAGCATCATCCAGATCTGCATCTGAGCAGTACTCTTTGGCAAACTCGCCCCAGAGTCTCTGCACCTGGGCATTGTACGCCTCTTGCTCGGCAGCGTGGTCGCGCTCTTTTGCAAGGCGATCCCATGTGCTAGATGACGGCGGAGAAGAGTTGGCCACTGTATTGGGAGGACAGATATCAAGGATGGAACGCGCCAGTTGTAGGCCACGAGAGGCAAGAAGTGGGGTTTCCTCGTCACCACTGGTTTCACCGTGGTCGTTCATGTTCAATCTTCAAGTGTTCGTATTCACGTGTCGCATCTCGCTAAATACCGTACTTAGTCTCCCAACAGTCTCGTGTTTGTTGTGTACATACTTCCCTAGGTAGTCGTTGTAGCATTGCTTGCCACCGTTTGCATGAGTTTGCAACGGCAGCGAACTTGACTCCCACTTGGTGATTCGCATTGCCAAGAATTCAATAGTGCCAGGACCATTTGGATATACATACAACCCCTCAAGTTCACTTGAACATCCGGCCAACACTGCTCTTAACTGCGCCCGCCAACAAATTACCGCCAATGCCTCCAAATCCGCCCATGAACGAAGAGGACAGGTTGTTGGCCCACCGTTGCTTCGCGTCGCGGTCGGCATACGTGAATCCAACGGCATTAGTTATGTTGAATACCTGAACCGTCTTTAGAATTAGCCATGGAGTGAATCGAAAAGACAAACTAGAGCCAGAATAACGATTGGTATGAACCTGTGAACAGAAAGACTATGAGGATGCTGTCTCGCATTACCATGCACAAACATACGATATGGATAGCTTCAAGAAGGACACTATGAGGAGAGCACCCCATAGACAAGGGAACACGTATAGTGCTGTCCAAAACATCCTGAAGACACCATCAATGAGACGTTGCATGAACAGCAGCATGGCTATGCGGCACACTTTTCATCGACCTTGTTAACCACACCCCGCGCAGGATCCCGGCTCTCAAAGACCCAATAGCTTTCTCCATCATCATCCACCTGGTTCCAAAATCGCAATCCCACCAGAGTACGTCCAGCCACATTACGCGTGTTCCAGAAGTCGGCAGCCAGGAGCACAACGACGAGGACGGTCGACAAAACGTAGTTCGAGGTGAAGAAGCCGCATAGAATGTAGACAAGTATGGCAGAAATACGGAAGAGATAGAGCATCAACAACGCGAGTGGATGTGATGACTGGCGGAATATGGTGGCAACCGAAGACTCTTGTTCTTGGGAGGATGATGAGGAGGATAGCTGATTGGGTCGAGAGGTGGAGCGGGATTGAGATTGGGTGACTGGGGGAGGAAGCGTGTCCGTGTCCGGCTCTATGAGCGGTTCGTGGACGCTCATCGTGGAAGTGAGAACCTAGACACGTGCACTGCAGACGAAGTGGCATCGGAAGTCGGGCCGTTCTGCTTTGCGTAAGGCTACTGTAGTCTGTCGTCGTGTTTTGTCTCTCATCGTGTGAAGCCAGCATAAGCCCGAGTAGCAACCTGCAAGAGCCGAGTTCTGCAAAGCAAGTGATTCGATCAATCCAGCTCCCGGTGATAATATTGAGGGGAGACTGTGGCAAATGCCACGGCAGTGATTCCGAGTGAGTACAGAGAAGTAAAATGGAAAAAAGTCAAGCGACAAGGTTCATCTGGATGAACATGATGAAACGTGTAAGTAGCGACCGTCATGAGGAATTCAACGAACGAAACGTGATAAAAACAACAGGTAGAAATACAACGCATAACGATAACATGTAAAGTCAAGTGTCAATGATGCAGAGGAGAATGAAGGAATGGAAAAGACGGTCCACTTGATGCAACGAGATACTGGAACCCAAAACAAAAGTGAAGGGAAGCATATAAGCATAGTGGGCATAATTTACTCTCCTACTTGGAGATACCCTCGGGCATCGACCTTGGAAAAGGCCGTCGTAGGGGTGGGCGGCGCCGCGATACCGATGAAACTCCTCGTTCTACCGTGCGAGCGAAAGGTCGAAACGCGCGGAGTGATAAGGGGGAAAGGAACGCCTCCAGCCAGATTTGAGAGCGTCATCGTAGAAGGCGTACGCGACGTGGGTAGTGTCGGGGAAGGCGGGAAGACGAATAATGTTTGAGACGGCGTCTGGAGGGCTGAGCTTGTAGTTTTTGAATTGGCTTTTTGCAAGACGGAATTTCGTAAATGCAATGGAGGCGGGGCAGGTTTCCGTGAGTCGCTCCGCATGCGGAACGAGAGTGAAGGTTGTCGGGGCAGGGACGGGGTTTTGGAATGTTCGGGAGATACGGTGTCCACGACGATATTCGTCGGAGAGGAAGGGACAGGTGGTAACAACTGCGGAGGTCGTCTCTTCGGCTTAATTGCACCGAGTTCGAAGGTCGCCCGGGAAGCCGTCGCCGGTGGAGGAGGTAGATTGAAAGACGTTTTCCAAATGGGAGCGCTGGGTGGCGGATAGCGGGATGTGCCATCATCGTCCGGTGAATTGGCCGATGACAAGCTGCCACTCTCGTCAGTAAACCCTCCACCAACGCCGAGCAGGGAGCGCTCTTCATCCACCTCAATCAGATCCTCGCTAAGGACGCTGTTGTTACTGGTGCTGGCGATAGAGCCGGCGCGCTTGCGATCAGAGCCATAGCGACTACGCCAAGCGGCACCCATACCGAGCGAAGACGTGCTCGACTTGCGCGAAGCAATGCGGTCTTCCATGGCACGGTCGAGAGCACGAGCCTCTTCCATTACCACGGTGCTCTCCTGACCGTCATCCTGTTCCTCGTCCATCATCTTCCTCCTCCGCCCCCATTCCTCCTCATCCTCTGCAATCGAGCTGCGCTCCGAGTCGGTGTTCCCGCCACCCAGTTTCCTCTCGTAGTCCAGTAGTTGATAAATCAATCTAACGCCAAGCCAATCAGCAAGATGCTATCAGAGAAAGATGGGAAGGAGACGCACGACATGTTGGGCCCTATACATGTGCTTTTCTCCTTAACGTAGTCATAAGCAGGTTGCATGCCGTTGAGAGTCCAGACGTGGTCCGGAACGTGCGGCGAGCGCATCGCCGCTGCCCGCATCACCAGTGCTATGACCATGGTCGCTGAGCGCGAGATACCGCACTGGCAGTGGATGAGAACCCCGTCTCCGCGCTCTGTCGCGGCGTCCACAAAGGCCATGGCCTCGGGGAAGCCGCCCTTGACCAGATCCTGCTGCCCGTGGCTCCACATCAGTTTGAGATAGTGCATGCCCGGCCGGCCGCTGGCCAAATGTGGCGGGTAGTACGTATTGTCGCCTGCCTCCTTGGTACCAGTTGCGCTCAGATTGGGCGTGGATGCGACTGAACGGAGAGGCCTGATGTTGTCGAAGGGCGATGCTACCTCCTTGGCGACGTTCAGTATCGCCTTGATCTTGCGCTCGCCAAGGCCCTGGAAATCCCGTGCGTTGTCCTCCGATCCGAGCCAGACACCAGGAAGTATTTGTATGGGCCCGTCAGCATAAGGGGTATTTTCTGGGTCGACATTTTCCTTGCGGTTGATGAGGGAGGCCGTTTTTGGGGGCAGCGAGACCACAGACGGACGGCGGAACCGGGGACCAGACCCTCCAGGAGTTGGAGGCGGGTTCAGCGGCGCCTTCGGGGCGGCGGCGGGGACGGCGCTGCGCAAGCTTAGGCCACTCTTCACGCTGCTCGTCGGGCTGCTCTGGGCAGACAGATTAAGCGAGAGGTTCTTCATGTTTCTGCGCGGCTTCTTGTCCCCATCAGTCAGGCCAGACTCTCCCTCCTCTCGACCGACGATTTCATTAGGTTCCAATACGAGCGTTGTCGTGGACGAAAAGGTCGCGTTCGAGGGCGTATTGATACGGAGACCAGCAGGGGCTCTTTTTCTGAGTGCCATTTCGAAGAAGAATGAACACCAACACGCCCAGCGTGCAGAGAGTAAGAGGGGAGAGAGAACTGAAGATGTGGCCCGAGTTGAGACGCAGTTTCCAACTGGCCTGTGTTTCCGCCTGTTTGCACACACGTGAAGCGGGGCCGGGTACTGACCCACGCTGACGCTGCAACCGCCGTGATGCGCGGTTTCCTCGAACAATCGCCTTGCTGGCGATACCAGGAACACCAACACAAGACGGCATACCCATCCAGTGCCAGCATCTCTTCCGTTTGTCGTACCTCAATCCGCATTATCCGTCTCGAATCCCTCTCTGAGTCTCTACATGGCATGCACATGTGCCTACTCACCTTCCGCATCATTCGGCCTGCGCAATTTCAATCTGGGCAACCCATGCTTCAACTCTATGTAATCTGAAACCTCCAGAAGGAGGGCCGAAACTCAGTTCAGGCTTTGGGTCTTCCTGTGGTCTTCCTTGGCTGCCTTGAAAGCAGCTTGGCGGCTTGCGCGAATTAATTATCAGTCAGGCACAGTTCAGGCACCAACTGTATTATTGATCGCTGACTTCATAAGTTACCAGCCCAGTGGCCCCAGCCGCTGTGCAGCCGTAAACCATAATACATCCACCTTTGAACACTGCCAGGCGCTGTGTCTGGCTACGTTGGCTAGACCGTGATGCCACCCCAGAGCCCTCCACAGGCTCTCCAGTGCCTCTGTCCGGGCTATGTTACTGCTATGTTACATTGACATGGCACCTCGGTATGCCATGGCAACGCGCACCGCGCCACCGTTGCACCGGAATCCGCTGCCCAATCTGCAACCTTATGCAACCTGCGTTGATGTATAAGAATAGCTCGAGCTTAGTCTTCCAATTTTCCTCCGTTACACAAGGCTCATACACACGGACGAACGCACTGGCAAGGAGGAGCGGTGAGTTCCGAATATAGATTATGTCTGGCAATTTGATTCCGGAGCCGCCGGACCGTTTCATGATGGCGCGAATATGATGTCAGCAGTACCACTTACCAACAGACAGCCATCTTCGAACTTGCAGCCACTGCCAGCCAGCGTGTTTTATGTCTTCCAGACCTTCCAAACGTCAACGGACTGGAGCTCTAGCATTCGGTGCTCCCTCTGAAGCCGATGATCCTGCAGCGCAGTTGAATGCACCAACCTCAGCTGCTTCGTCGACGCGTGCGCTTCCAGTATACGAGGTTCCCCCACTTCTCACTCTATGCGGGCGAGTTTTCGCTGCAAACTTTGTCAAGCTTCACGAAAACGGGCACGTCTGGAAGCGAACGGCTGCCTACTTGGGATCGGTGCCTGATAATCTCATATCCAAGCTGTTTCGATTGTTGTGCACGACTTGCCCGACATTTCTATCGCATGAAGTCATCGTCACGGTTTAGACCATCTTCCTACTATCATGATACAGATCTCAAGCTTATCTCAGCACTTCCTTCGTGGATACTCCATCTCATGGTCGCGAGAGCTGCCCGGCGTCACAAAACATACTCTGAAAGCCATTCCACGGCTCAATACATCTTTACAAGAACTCTGTATAACTGGCTTCCAATTCACAGATGACATGTTTGCGTGGGTTGTATCGCAGCTGCCACAATTGAGAGTTCTAGCCCTCCGGTGAGTATGCAACTCAACCCTTGAATCGCTTGACACGAGTGCGTCTCTTTTCATGTAGCGAATGCAAGAGCGTCGGTACAAAGACTGTCGGTGCTGCCGCGCAACACTGTCCAGAACTTAGAGTCGCTAACTTCAACTATACATCCGTACCGCCGTCGTCGTTGGCCCCGTTGTTTGTGGCATGTCCAGAGCTCCAAGTCTTGAAAGTGGCCAAAGTGTCCAACTGGGTCAGCCCATTTGTTTTTCGTCAGTCGCACTCTCTAATCCACGTACCTCGAATGATATATAGACCGATTCCACCTTTGCCAAGTTTCTAGCGTCGGTGGACTCTGATTATAGACACGTCAATATGCTTACCTTGAAGCTCCGACAAACGGCCTTGTCCGATAACTCGATTGCCGCTCTGGTCAAAATTTGTCCACATCTACGTCGCCTCGACGTCTCCTTCACACACATTCGTCGACCGTCTCAATGGCTTACGCCCGAGATTGGGTCGCAATTTGAAAAGCTATCCTTGACCTCGACGGCCATTTCGGGTACTGAGTTACTGGACGTCGCTGCAGCCATGCCGAACCTTCAGACTTTGTCCCTTGGTGCAATGGGCGGAGGGACGAAAACACTCACTGATTCGATATTACAATCCCTTACCGCGACGCTTGCTCAATGTACAAGACTGGACTCTCTCAATCTGGTGGGTAACAGTAAACTAGGACTTCTTAGCAAAGGCGGTTCCATACGCGATCTGATATCGAACGTTGGTCGTGATTGCAAGGTGAGCCATCAGCACCTATTCCAAGAGATTTCGAATGAACCGTTCGACCCTAGTATCTCAACTTGTCGGGCATAACGTCGCTTCGCTCGAGAGACTTTGTCGGTCTGATTCCCGACGAACGGAACGGACACAAGATTCCGTCACTTCAGGTCTTGATACTCAACAATACTGGCATTGATGACGATGTCGCACCGTTCATTGCGCAATGTCGGAACCTCATAACATTGGAAGTTGGAGGATCGAAACTCACAGGTCTGTACTTGACTCAGTCACTGATACTCCGCTGGACCTCTTCTTTTCTAGAACGAGGGCTTTTCATCATCCTTGACGGGTGTCCTCGTCTTTCTCAGCTCGATCTTACCAGCTGCAGAGGAGTGAGCGTCAATGACCGACGCCGCTTTTTCGATGTAGGAGGTCGTGTTCATTGGTATCATGCACTTATGCCATATTTCAGGTGTGGGCGGAGTCAAAGAATACATAGGACCCTCTTTGTGTACTTAGCAGTGTCAGTTCACATCAATTTTCTCAGATCTCCGACCAATCTCTGCACCTTAGCTGGGTACACATTGAGAATAGTCTAAATCACGATTAGAGAGATAGGTACACGAGAAGATTGACCACTCACAGTCGTTGCTGTACTTGCATGTATAGCCGGAAACACAAGTTGTAGCTCCAGTCCAACCCGAACCTGTATTGAGCGGATGAGATGGCTTGTCTTTGTCGGAAGATCAGTTGTACACACCGCCACATTGTGCGTAGGCACTAGCTGTACCAGTAGAGGCCGGTGCGCTGGACGTCGACGTGACAGTAGTTGATGTTTTACTCGTCGTCGTTGTCGAAGAGCTGGCTGAGGTGGTCGAGGACGACTTGGTTATGGTAGAAGAGGAGCTGCTCGCAGCTGTCGTAGAAGCGGTACCCGTCGCATCTCCGTAGAAGATGCCTCTTCCATTCGTTCCTATGTACACCCTGCGATATTATGTTAGCCCATTTTCTCATCGAGAGATGAATATGTTATCATCCTTACCGCCCGTATATGCGAGGATCACCCGACAGGACAGCGCTGCTCGCCGCGCCGAAGCCATGAGCCGCGTCATTGATCTGAACCCAGTTTGCGCCCGCATCGTCAGAGCGGAAGTAGCCAATGCCACCAATGTTCGCCGCGGCAAAGAGGGCAGGATATCCACCGGTCTACAAGAGCATCATGCACTGCCTGTGAGGATGACATGGATTTCTTACGGTAGCAGGGGCCCCGAGAGCGATAGACCAGGCCTGTGTAACGCCACTAATGGCAGTGAACGATGTACCGTTGTTTGTTGAGTGGAAAAGTCCCTTGTCGGTGGATACCCAAACATCTCCGGTGACCCCAGGATTGACAACGATTCTTACCGGCGATGTAGATGAGCCCAACGATCCTTTCACAGTGAAGGTTTTGCCGGTGTCCGTGGAAAGATAGAACGACGACCCAGAAGCCCCGTAGAAGATGGAGTTGAGCTTCTTGTCGGACGCGATAACCGCATTGGATGGGAGGGATGAGACAGCCGTGAAACTGGCTTGGTTTTGGGATACCATGGTTCCATTGGCGCTCGTACGCCATAGCACGGTATCAGCGTCTGCCGAGATCGCTACTTTGCCGCCTTCGTGGAATTGGTCAACGCAGCGCCCAGAGATAGATGAGAATATTTAGTAAGCACCTGAGACGTTGTCAGCAGCGGCGTAGTCCTGACTCCTGCAATCGACACAATGAGACAAGAACCGCGTATGGTGTGTGAAGCTCCTACCAGGAAGCTCCCGAGTCCGACGAAAGTGCCACTTGTTTACCGGAAGAGCTGTGAAAGATGTTGGAGATGAATTCCTAACTTGATGACTGCCTAACCTAGTACCAGTCCCGATGCGAACGATATTTGTTGGCTTGTTACCTGCGAAATCGATATCTGCCGAGGTTGACCACGATGGATTGGTGAATTCCGTGCTCGGAGCAACAGTCAGGGAGTTGTGAACGAACCCTGGTTTTGCAGAATATCCTGATGAGAAAAAGTCGAGACTCGCGAAGTGGACTCACCGCCGAGGTCGCCTACAGCCGAGAGTAATGGAGGACCCGTGGGAGGAGAGATCAGACCTTGGATAGATGTTTCCTCGATTCCATCCGCCAACGACTGTAACAGGATGCTATGGGAAGTATCCCACTGGAGGAAAGGTATATATGAAGATTTAAAAGAACAGGAGGAATTCCGTACCGACTTCAGCTTTCGACTTCCATAGATAGTAGCTCCTGTACCGTACAGGAAATGATTTGAGTCGAAGGGATCAATGCTCAGCGCTGTCGTTACAAGAGATCAGAAATCTGTAATTTCCAACATGGAGGCAACGACGCACATTCCATCATCCATCCTATTTGGAGGTCGCCCTGAGTGCTATCGACTGAATTGTTCCCAAGCCATGGGGCCAAGCTATCCGAGTATGTGTAATACTTCGTGTACGTTCCTGCTGCATTGTATCCCCAGAGCTGCGACCAGGTGGCACCGCGATCGACAGAGCGGAATATCTGACCATCTAGGGACCAATGAGTGGACAGAGAAATTATCGCAGAGAGCAAAGAGGCAAACCGGGCCACCATGAGTTCAATGCGGCTACCATTATGGTCCCAGGCGTTTGAATGTCGACGGAAACACCACCAAATCCGAAGTACAAGTTACTGCCACTGACGGGAGTTATGTCCGTCCCTATAGATTTCGGATGAGCGATGGACGGACAGAGAACGCTGAGGAAACATACATGTTGAAGACGTGATGTTATACTTGGCTACGGTTCCATTGGTTCCGTCGTACGGACCAGCACCATCGCTGTACGAGACGTACAAAAGCTTATCAGAGGGCGCCAACACGCCCTTATGAGGTAGGAAGGTCGTATTCTGTCCGGGAACGGCAGTCCCTGCAGTCATTGTCTACATTCAAAAACGATGAATGAAGTACATATGAACTCGAAGACTCACAAGTGCTCCCGGCATCTTCGCTGACGAAGATATTGCTAGCGCCTTTATTCATCACGCCAACGAAGATACGAGGAGTCGCACTGCCTGTCGTCCCAGAAGTCGAGTCAAACGTGACCCAGGAAATACCTGTCGAGAGCTCTGATGAGTTCGACACGACAACCCTCTGAGAGGAAGTCTACCGATGATATCATTGTTGTAGCCCGTAGTATCTGTCGAATCTGGTACATAGGTGCCTAGAGAAGGAGCTCATTTTGAAGAACGGACGGTAAATTGGAGAGATACTTGCCGACACTAGGAAAACTGGTTACTTTTGTCCATGTCTGGCCGTAGTTTGTCGACTTGTACAACCCATTGCCGCTTCGCGCACCAAAGAAGAGAATGGAGCCGAGATGCGGATCGACGGCAAGGCGCTACAGTCAATAGTCAGGGATTAAACTTCAGTCCTCAGTGTGTGTGTACTTCTCCAATCCCGCGACCAGGCATATTTCCCCCGACTTTGAAGGGTAGAGGAGAAGCGGTGAAGGTTGCGCCCCGGTCGGTGGAGATGAGGATGTTCCCGTTATTGGGGTCCCAACCTTGTAGGTACCAGGCTTAGCAAAAGGGACATGGTGACGAATGTGACATGCTTACTGTTGGTATACATGCCAGTCGCGAGATAGAGCCCTGGATTCAGGAATCAAATTGGCAAGATGGATGAAAGTCTCAAACTAAACCTTACGCTGGTCATTTGAAGGGTCGAGGGCGAGAGCGTCTACGCCCCAATAGTCCCATCTAGTGAGGAGAGAAAGTCAGTCAAAGTAGACGTAATAGAAGGTCTCTCCATTAGTACTTACCTAGCATCATCTGCAAAGTCAAGGAGGGGGGTCCACGTGTCGTCAGCGTTGAGCCGATAGGCGCCACCAATATCTGTGCGGGCATACGCTACGCCCTAGTCAAATCAGACTTCGGAAAGAGTTGGCAAAGTGGCAATTGTACCTTTGTGTTTGGATGGAACACGATTCCTGGTACAAATCCGCCGCCGCCGCCAATTTTGACGTTCTTCCACGTGTAAGTTTGAGAGGTAACCGCCAGCGCCAGCGGGACGCTTGCTAAGAGGGCGAAAAGTCGCATGATGTTAGGCTAGCAACATACTCAGGTCGAAGGGAAAGCACTTATATACACCAGCCCCGTCGTCCGAAATATAAGCGGCTGTCTACCCGAGAATGCAGCGACACGTAGCTCTAAGGGCCTGTCGCCAGTCCCAAGCTTGGTCAAGAAACGGTGAAAGACAACTGTACCTTACCGGATCACGTTGCGGTCCGCGGAGGCTATGGCCACGCGCCAGGATTGGCGTATGGCCTACCTGCCTGGGACAAGCAAAGATGACCCTATGAGCCTCCACCAAGGCTCAGCAGAGGACGTATTTTGCCGAGGATTTTATTCGGGATGGGTAGATGACGCTAGACTTGGAACGAGACACAGATGCGCCTGAAAATCTGGTCCTGTGAACGGGCGGCCCGGTTCAACATTGATTTACCAGAGCATCTATAAACGATACAGTGTTTTCATTTAGACGTGCATGGCCATCGAAATAGACGGCCTTTTTAGCTCCACGTGTCCGAAGCCCAGTTTCTCCAGGAGACGACTCGAAGTATTGGAGGGATACACCTGAATCTATCCGAGGGAAGAGGTCAGCCTCAAAATATCTGCGAAGTCCTTGGCTCATCAAAGGCACATCTGTATCGACCAAACGGGCAGCGCTGGAACTAACTCATTATTGAGAAAGCGCATAGAAGTTTGGAGGATCCGTTACCCCGTTGTGTGGCCGCACGTACTAGTAGTCCCGAGCGCGTCCACAATAATGGTTTGTGAAGCACGAAGTATGAGTGACGCGAAATCCGCGGGCAGACGTCAGCAATTCTCGTTTTCTGGTCCACATGCAAACTCACTCACAAACAAGCCGTGCACCGATGGGAAGCTGTGTGCCAAAGGAAACAAGACTTGATGTGTCCTTGAGCCCCAAACCGAAGACTCCTTCTTTGCAACTCCGGACAGCGCCAGTTGAGTGGCCTGAAGTGAGTTGGGGCAGTGGATTTGACGGACTTGCTGGAAAGTGAAATGGAGCAGTCTGCCGATCTCAGCAAACATGATTCCAGTTTCCGATGAGGCGGTTATATTTCTGCTGGCGGTGAACAAGGGAAGGAGTGGTCACCTTTCCGTTTCCGAGGCGACGCATCGGGTCGGTACTTGGGCTCATTGCGATCTGACGGCGGTAGCACTCGAGATTGTCATCCAGCTCTACTCAGGATCTGATTCATGCCCAAAAGATTGCACAGATTCTCTATTGGACAATGACACGGATATAGGTGAGGGCGGAGGAGTTGAAGATAGAGGGTGAGTGACTTCGGGAGCGGTGGACGGACTGAATTTGAAGGACTTCGACATATTTTTCGGCTGTGCAGTTCGAATATGAGCTATGTTTCAAGTATACAGTGAAGAGACAAATTACCTGTCCCGAAACTTCTTTGCAAGATGTTGGTTTTTGCGAACCGACTGTCCAGTGTAGCCCGACCCGATCTCCATCGTAATCCTCTATTTCTTCTTTTCCTCTTCAAGAGGTCGAAAGCTCGCAGTGCAGTATTCGAGCGTGTCAAGATCCGTGAAGTGTTTCTCCATAACGATGTTCGGATTTTAAACCTCAGTGTTCGGATTGAAAGGCAGAGTACGGGGAAGACATTCAGCAAATGGTTGAGAGTGCCAGCCCAGTTGCATTGTGTGTATCAACCGTTGTCGTCCACTATAGTCAGCGAACCGGGGCGGGGCGTGAAGTGAGAGTACCGCCATTATCATCAGTGTCGTCGGCCACGATAGTGCCTGGGGATGGGACCAGAGTCTGGATTTGATTGGCGGGCCAGTGTCGTACGCATACAAGCGCATCCAACCTTGGGTTTGGCTCGGGCGAGAACTGGCATCGGCTGGCATCCCAAACCGAGCATGGTCCGATGCTTGGCAAGCAGGTCCTTGTGCCCTCATATCAGCACATAGCCTTTGCCAGTTCCTACTAAGACGAAGGAATGATGGGCAGGTGCGGATACTAGTTAGCAGAGGCCAAATGGGTGGTACCAATCCGTTTGACCGGCCATAGCCCCGCCGGAGCAGGGTGTAACAATGCAGTCAACTTACTTCCCAGGGGCTCCCAAGACGCTGCGCATGCCTTCCCCTGCAAGTGTGCGACAGCTGCGACCTTGCTTCTTGGGGATCGCGTATTCTACGACATCGGCTTCGACTCCATCATCCATGGTGCCCACTCTGCACGGAGCGTTCTCGCCTCCAGCAATGCATGTGGCGCCGTCGACAGCTGCTATCTTGCGCTCAAGCCAGAGACTTGAACGACACTTCATTAGTCGTTTGTGTCTGTCTGAGTTAGCGCACCCACGTGGAAGAAAGAAGTGGATGAAACTCGAGCCAAGGCTCATACTTGATAGCGCGCGAGCCATCAGTGGATCTATGGAAATGACGGTGACGCTACTGATTCAAGGGTTTGTGGCGCGCGGCGCGCTTACTAATGTTGATGGTGATGTTGTGTTCTCTTGGAGGGCTCGCAGGAATGAACCATGACGTCTCGCGCAAGATTGCAGCATACCGAAAGCAGGCCGCCTGGATAACGATCAAGATATACGGTCAAGGACCAGCTGTCTTATGCTAGATGCTCATCACATACTAAACTCACCCAGGAATTGTGCCTTGAAGCACTCCCTGAGAAATGCGAAAGGCCTGGTGGAAAGCATCCAGGCTTGGCAGCACACGACTCCCTCCTAACGTGTTCCCTGCACGTTCCCTGTGTGTTCCTTATCGATATCTAGCGGTGCGGCTATATTTAACCCAATCGCATCATTTTTGTCGTCCGCCCCTGCCCACCCGCATCGGAAACATGTGGAAGGGTGCTTTTAAGTTGTGATGGCCAGGGGGTATATATAAAAGCTCAGTGGAGAAACAGAGGTCCTTTACGCATTTGTTCTGCTCCACCATGCCATCCGAGAAGCAATCGCATCTTGTCGACACCAAGGGCGCGGATGTCGAGTCGGCCAACGAGTTGGCCCCTACGGAGGCCATCGCGGGCGGCAATCTTGTGCGCCAGTTGAAGAACCGTCACATTGCTATGATCAGGTGCGTTCATTATACGGTATTCCACCAATTCATGCAGATGTAACTTTTTGGCAGTATTGGAGGTAGTCTTCTTCCGAATGCCACCGAATCTGCACAGTCTGATCCAGAACAGGTGTCATTGGTACTGGTTTGTTCGTAGGAACTGCTACGGCTTTGAGAAATGGCGGTCCTGTTGGTGAGTTCAGGAGGCTCGACCCTACGAGCTTAATTCTTAACAGTGTCCCAGGTCTGCTTTTGGGTTACTTGACCATGGGAACTATCTGCTGGAGTGTAATGGTCAGCTCTTACTCTCGCATCGGCGTATCGTCTAGCTACAACGTTCGCAGGTTTCTTTGGGCGAGATGGTCGCATTTCTACCTATACCTGGTGGTCACATCAAGCTGGCAGAACGTTTCGTGTCTCCAGCGTTCAGCTTCACTATGGGATGGAACTACTGGTGCGTGTATAGCATTATAGTCACGCGCTATACCCATTCTCGTTAGGTACAACTGGGTCATCATCTTGCCCGCCGAACTCAGCGCCTCTGCTGTCCTTATCAACTACTGGAATAAGAGCGTCAATAACGCAGCCTGGATTTCGATATGCATGGTCGTCGTTATTGTCATCAACCTGTTCGGCGCCGGTGTGTATGGGGAGTGCGAGTTTGCATTTGCGTATGTGGTTTCATCTTGCGGCCTGGACTTTAGTGCTAACGACTTACCTCACTTCCTTAGCTCCATCAAAGTCATTACCATCACCGGCCTGATCATTCTCGGTATCGTCCTGGATCTCGGGGGTGAGTTCAGATGCTCATTGTGAGGTATACAAATGAATTCCGCCTTCCAGGTGGTCCCAATCACGACCGTCTTGGCTTTAGGTATTGGAAGAATCCTGGGCCATTCGTTCAATACAATGGCATCTCTGGCAGCGAAGGCCGTTTTCTAGGATGGTAAGACGGCTCCCGCTGCCTCCTCTCATACCTCGCTCACCGGCGCTAAGGTGGTCGGTCATGACTCAAGCCGCATTCTCCTTCATTGGAACAGAGATCGTGGCTGTGAGTGCAGTTTCAGCTCCAGAGATGCTCGCAGATGTAATTCTTTTGGTGTAGATTGCTGCGGGCGAAGCTAAGAACCCGAGGTACGCCAAGTAACAATTACATGGCCGTTTGTTCAGGCTGTTGGTCTACAGGCGGAACCTCCCCAAGGCCATCAAGCGTGTCTACATTCGTATTCTCTTATTCTATATCGGAGGTAAGTGCCATAGCCGTCCTCTATAGTCGTCTCTTGACGGACATCCGCAGGCACCGCGGTCATCGGCCTCCTTGTGCCATCGAACAATGAAGGTCGTACGTCTTCCTGTCTTTTCTCCCTCCCTCCCTCCATCTTGCTCTCTCATCGCCAGTGAACCTGTCCGATGGCACTGCCGCCTCCTCTCCCTTCGTCATCGCTATCAAGAACGCTGGAATTACGGGTCTGCCGTCGGTATGTAGTAAGCTGTCATTCGTCTGATTACAATTCTGACTGGTCGCTGCCTCCAGGTTGTTAATGCTGCTTTGTTAACTTCGGCGTGGTCCGCGGCCAGTTCCGACCTCTACACTGTATTTCATTTTCCGTTCTCTTTCTTTTTACCTAGCATACTCACGTCGTCTTCCAGTCCTCGCGTGCTCTATGTATGTGCTCCGATTGATCATCTTCCGCTAGCGTACCAATAACATTGTCTAGTCGGTTTGGCGGTTTCTGGTAATGCACCCAGAATCTTCATGAAAACCACCTCTCGCGGTCTTCCTCTCCCATCCATCGTGTTTTGCTCCTTGTTTGCGGCTTTGGCATACATGGGAATCAACAGCGGTTCTGGAGAGGTTTTCGGCTGGTTCGCAAACATGACCGCCGTACGTCTCGATCGTCGACCATCTTCACCGTTGAGCTGACCAATTTTCAGGTTGCTGGATTGATGACTTGGTTCGGAATCTCACTGACGTATCTTCGATTCTACGAGGGTCTCAAGGTAAATACGTCCACGTATCCAGGACTAATGAAGCTGACCCAAATTACCACAGGTTCAGGGCATCGACCGCAAGACAATGCCTTTCGCCTCATTCACACAACCATACGCGGCTTGGTACTCCATGATTGCTTGCGTGATTGTCTCCTTCGTATGTGTCAGCTGCAGCTACATCTCCTTGATTCTCATCGACTCTGCAGTTCAGTGGTTGGTCTGTATTCCTAAAGGGCAACTGGCACCAGGCCACTTTTGTCACGAACTATTTCCCCCTGATGTTGTTCCCCGTGCTGTTCATTGGTGCACGGCTCTGGTATAAAACCCCCTATGTCAAAGCGGAAGACATGGACTTCGTCACGAACATCGCAGAAATTGAAGCGGAGACGTTAGTACAAAAGCATCTTTACTTCGAGCACCAGTCACTTATGAATTCGGACAGATACGACGAACCCCCACCGAGAAACAAGATGGAGGCATTCTGGCAGTGGCTTGTAAGTTTGTCTTCTGCTCAAAAATTCGTATACTTAAACAGGCATGACGCTACCTACAGATGTGAAAGGAAGACTATACCTACACAAACCTCCAGACGCATCTCTCGCCCTCTTCCCCTTGTATGTATGTAGCCTCGTAATATTGGAATGACTCCATCGAGCATGTGCATCTTTCATTGCAACCAAACAGACGATGGTTCATCTTCAACACAAGACAACAACAACAACAGTGCCATTATAACATTTGTCAGACAATGAAGACAATGAGTGGAAATGGAGTACAGAACAGATGAATATATAAGTGAGCACAGCAAAAAGAGGGGATGTGAACGATCAAGCAATAGCACTCCTGCGAGCATGACAAATGAGTGACTGCCGAAATAACTAGAAAATAAAGTGATAGATAAGAAAGAGTCTACGTCTTCGAAGCGGGGATGTGCAAATTTATGGCTAGAGCGGGAGCATCTGTTAGTCGCAGTACGAGTGCCCACACGAGGTCCTCCTCACCTCGGAACCAATTGAGAGCATCGGAAGATGACGGCGCGTCGAAGTACAGGATTGCCTTATTGTCAACAAGGCGAAGTGCTGGGAGACATTCAAAATATTGTTGTAAGGACAGACACAAGAACGAACCATTGCCGTGAACGATACTAGCAGGTTGGGGCAGTGTCTGCATTCGTAGAACCGCCCAAAGATCCACGGACGACGCAGGATCTTGGCCATCAGATGGATCTCTGCATAACACCAGGAGATCGTTGCACAGTATACCCACTAGCGGCCGAGGCGTCAGTTCCGGAGCTAGACAATCAACTTGAACCGCGGAAGCATCTCCCTGGGCGTTGATGGCCTCGAAAGAAACCACTGCCTTCCGTACTACACGAGTAAGCAAAAGTCTGCCGTCCATGATGAGACGCCTGTCGTAGACTGTAAGTTAGGGAATTTGTTTGGATTTGCACCAAAACTGACCGATGGGGCTGCACCAGTGGACTGGGGAATTTCCCTCGTATCCGCGATTGCCATTGCACTAGTTTTCGACGTGACTCGGACTCTCGCTTTCCTTCATTCATGTTGTTGGCTAGCAGGGAGATCTCGGCCAGTGCGCGGTCCAGAGGGTCCTCGACAAAGTCGTATGTCGGTGGTGTACTTCGCAGCAACTCCTCTAGCTGCAGGCTGGTCAACACTACAAATGGCAAGAGCTGATTGGCACCTACTAATAGACGATATCGTGGTATGCGCTGCACAGGTAACAAGAGATAGCCCTCCAGGTTGAGTTGCGAATGCCGAGGATTTATTCTGCAGCGCTTGAGATACGATCGAATCCGCTTACGCTGACTACTTGTCAGGTTAGGCAAGCCCGCTGGACCAGAACTACTGTCGACTAGGCTCGGCGTCGAAACAGCAGACATGGTCAACCCAAACCCAACAAGTTGGGCTGTGCTGGAAGAGGGGGATAGTGTATTACTGGGACTGGAAGCCCCAGACTGTTGTCGCTCCGAAGTCCAGTACTTCACCCGTTGCACCGAGCTATCAAAATTACTGAGAAGACATAAGTCATGCATCGCTGCTCGGAAGATGGATATAGACATACTTGATGTAACTTGAATACATCTTCATGAAAGCAGCATGTTTCACGAAGATGTTACCGACCGCCTTTGCAACACTCAAGGACAACTGCCCATCCACATCGGGATCTTGAGCTGCGCTTGTCTTCATGAGAGGAGCAGCAGCCAACTCGAGAGCAGGAAGGAAGCTGTCCTTGTGGAAAGAGAACAGAGCGTCGACGCCGTTGAAGACAACTTTACGTTCGGCGGGTGGAACGATAGTATCCTTGCTAGACCCCACTCCCGTTATCAGGTTTACCGGAGCACATCCAGGCTTGATGTAGATGTCCATGAGCTCTTGCAAGCCCCTGACATACGTCCGCTCCGTTCTAGATGAAGGTAAGTTTGAGAGCAAACTGAGAACGATGAATACCTACGCGACGATCTCGCGTACAACCATGGACCTCTTGCCCTTGTCGTCCTTGTACACGCGCTCTTCGTTCGAGCCGGTGCTATCCGTTGTTGCTACACTCATCGTTTGGAGTGAACCACCACTTCGAATACCAGACACGGATTCACGAGGGCGAAGGTGGCTACCTTCCGATGACACAAGGGTGGTACCGCTCAACGCCATAGACACCTCTCGTCCGCCATCCACCAAAGTCGGCCGTCGAGATCTTGTGGTCGTGACAGCTTCTTCAGAGACTGGACTCGAGAAGGTGTTCGGTTGTTGTGACGCACCCAGGTCATTCATATCCTTGAGATATGCCATGACAGAGCGCAGAGCACGCATATATGCCTCTCTAGCCCGCTCCTCTTCCCGACGAAGAACCTTTTCGTTGTCTATTGCAGGGCTAGGGGAGCGGGTTCGGGATTCAGGATCGTCGTCATTAGTCGCTGTGACACCTAGCACGAAGGTCGAAGGTTCGGGAATGTTGAGTGAAATGGGTGTGTCGAAGGGCAGGAAGCTTCGTCGCTTTCCTGACCGTGGGATAGGAGATGGAGGGGCCAGAAGGTTTGAAGATGATGCTGGAGGTATGGCTATGCTGGGCCCTAACTTTTGTGAGGGCGCTAGCATTGGATTGTGCGATAAAGGAGGAGACGAGGGGGGTGAATTAAAGGCATCTAAGTTACCCGTCGTGGAGAAACGAACGTCAATCTGGGGACTCCTGCTCACTCGCTGATGAGGTGCAGAGCTTAGTCCAGCACTTGGTCGAAGAGGAGGTCCGTTACCAAGACGCGCAGGCGAGTCGGGCTTCATCTTCCCCATAGACATCTTTTTCAAGAAGCCCCATCGACTACCTTTCTCTTTGCCATCTTTCGTTTGACGCGATCGATTTGTACCCTTTTCAAAAGAGTCGTCGTGACCGATCTTCGGCGACGATGTGAGCTCGGGAACAGATGATATCCGACTACCGTGACTCGCATCATCATCGTCCGATATATTGTCCCAAAGCGAAGCGCTTAGGGCTGGTCTGGATTTATCGCGTGGCGGACTATCCCCGAGTGCTGTCGAGGCTCCAAGGCTTGCAAAGCGTTTGACCGGCGGTCGTTCTTGAGATGTGGTGTTCATACTGAATAGATTTGAGCTGGACGCGGCGAACTGAGTGAGAGGTGGCCGGGCCGGCTCTGAAGGCTCTTGTAACTTCCCTCGACGCAAGTCTCCCGCGCTCTTCATTCTGCGCACCTCGCGATCTCCAAAGTATCCCGTGTCATCTGGAGAGAAAGAACCTGCCGGCGACAACGACTCTTGCGGTGGAGGTACCGTGCCAGTGCTCTTCGCCCGCGACTGATCATAATAAGACCGACTGGGCGTAGTCCTTGTTCTGATTAAGGGTCGAGACGATGGCAGTTCCGTCGATATTATTGGTGTTGGTGGAAGTTTGGACTGCACATTTGCTACCTTGATAGGCATAATGGTGTCATCTTCGTTCTCGGGAGTAGCGAATTTGGTGTGTGACGCCGCGGCGCTAGGCGGATCTGAGCAGTCATCGTCGAATTCCTCAGGTTCGGTTTCATCTTGGCCGTCGAGGCCAGCGGACAAAAGAGGGAACATCGGCGTTGAAGGAGGATAGAGAGGAGTCATTGGCGTTTTGGCCAGCAAAGGTTCCACCAGAGCCTTCCAAGGTCCTTGAAAGGGATTTCCATCCACGCAAAGTGTTTGCAGAGCAGGTAGAAGGCAAAGCCAACTAGGCAGGGCAACCATTTTGTTCCTGCGCACGCTGATGGTATGGAGCTTGTCGAGATCGACCAAGGTGTCCGGCAACGTGCTGATGCCCGTGGAATCAGCGATCAAGACGCGCAAGTTGAGCAGGTCGGCGAGGAAGACTGGTAGCACACGCAGAGGATTGGAAGCGATGTTGAGTTCCTCAAGGTTGACGCATAATGCGAGAACGGGGGGAAGTGCGCCGAGATAATTGGCGGATATGTCCAAAGCTAAGAGCGACATAGAGATTTGAGGGACGTTGTTGGTCAAAAATGCCGGCATCGCGTTTGGGTTATTAGAGGACCCGATGAGAAGATGTGTAGTTTCTATAGCTGCGTCAGATGGCCGCTTCGCGGAGCGCAAAAGTTGAATCGCACCTGGCTGAACAGAAAGCTGGGTTAATGGTACACTATTGCCCTGTACAATTAGTCCCCGCCCTTCTTCAGCTATGACGGCGGCAGAAGTCCTATCCTCGTCGTCGTATTCTTCATCAAGCGTGGGGTCGTCCTCATCTGTCTCCTCATCTGTAAGCCCAACTTCATCCCTCTCGTCCACTGTGTGCCATCCAAGGTCAAAATCGGGTTTTTCGTGAAGCCTTGAGAGATAGTCGTGGCCATGCGGGTTATTGCCGAGTGAAGATGAGCGAGACCGTACGCTGCCCTCAGACCACCTGCTACGATCTACAGGCGCCCGAGACTGCATGGCCGAAGATGAAGGTGCGAGCGCGTCGCCAGCCAGAAGCTGCACCACGGCATCGGACGTGATCCCCACTCCCACAGACGCATCGTCTTCGCCTGACGCGACATGGACATGGCCTAGGTCCATGGAGACCATGGGCGATGCGGAGCTGTTGAAAGCGGACGATCGTGCAGAGGTGGAGGACGAGTCTGCAGATGAGAGGCTTGGCGGCGACGACATGAGGGAGTGCGAGGGACGGTAGGGGTATGGATCGGAGAGCGGGGAGGCCACCGGGCCCAGGAAAGATTTAGACGACCTCGAAAGTGATGGTGACCGACTGGAATCGGAGTGAAATGAATGCTCGCCCTCGGAGACGGAGCGAATGAGAGGCGAATGAAAGGACGGCCCAGGCGAGATATCGGGCGATTGTGGGGAGTTGAGGGATACGGAGGAGCCTGGGTAGTTTTCCGTCAGCCCCAGGCGACTGTCCGGCGAAGCATGCGTCCAGTGGTGGTCCTCAATAGGAGCGACCGATGCAGACGTTGTGTGTGCCCTGCTGCGAGCATAAGTGCCGTTGCTCATGGACGGCAGCGGCGAGCGCGTGGCAGACGGGTGGTCGTGGAGATACTGAGCATCGAGGTCTGCTTTAGCGCGGTCAATAGACGGAAGGGACGACAACATGAAGGAAGTAAGCAAGCGAAAGCGTTGCTATTTGCGGCTGGCCCCTCTTCGGCGCTCTTACGGAAGGCGGATACTCACAATTTCTGCCCGCCCGCCCAGGCGGGTACACTACTCGGCTTGCGGATCCATAGTCTTCTGTATCCGAGTCGGATTCTAGCCATGAGCTCCGGAGGCCGCCGTAGTATCCCTCGTCAGGCATGGGCGGTAGCGGCTTGTCGACGTCCACTTTCGACCTGGCGGAGGCGCCTTCGGACGGAATGGTGTGTGGTGGTGAGGTACTGTGCAAATGGGTTGCCCTGCCGCCGCCGCTAAGGAATTTTCTTATCGGAAAACAGACTGCTCACATTTGTCTTGCCGGGATATCTCCAGATTTTGATCTACAGCCGACCGGCAGATGGTAGCCACCTGCTCAGACAAAAGGACAGGAAGACTAGTTGAAGTAACGAGATGAACCTCCAAACCTACCAAGATCCCTCTCCGAGCTGGCAAGTCATTTAGTCTTTTCTCCTCTCGGCTTTTCCGTATATATCTTCGACTTATGAGATCAATGACATGCCGTGAATTGCTGGGACACCATTCGCCTGTCTGTGGACAAACATCTGAATCTGTATCAGTCTATGATCTTGACAAGTCATACATGGTATTGAGTGTGCACAATACTATTGAAATTCACAACCGTCGAAGAATTCGCATTGACCCCGTAGCGCGTCCGTGTACAGTGAGTAGAAAACGTTAGCCTGGTCTCCCACTCCCACTCCACGCGGCGACCACACTTGCGCGTACGTCTGTATCCCTGCATGATATACTTTGCATGTCCCGGCATGTCCCCGTCTTAGTGTCGTCCCCAATACACGAAATGAGTTACCACGCGCCCAGGTAAACATGACCTCAATCACAAGTTCGCATGTTTCCCCAAGCAAATTCCTGCTCCGACCATCTTGATTGAGTGCTGTGATCTGTTCCGCTTGTACCGCTGCTGATCAATAGTCATACAAGTCCGGGCGATCCGAGTGAAAGGCAACCCGCTTCTTGGGTTTCTTCACTTTGGGTACTCGTTCCTCAACGCGATTGCTGTCATCAACAGAGAGTGGCACGGCATCTGCTGTCGCCGCCTCAGGGTCGTCAAGGCGTACATCGAGAGAGGCAAAGGCGGCTTTAGGGAGTGCCACCTCTTCATGGGCATGATCATCTGTTTGGAGATTGGACGGTGCTGTACGACGTTCACCAACTCCGCCTTCTACGTCTAGGTGCAAGGTCTCAAACACAAGTCGCTTCCTAGTGCATTTGAACGCCAGATTGTTTTCTCCACTCCCTCCTGGAGACGTCGCGGCTGAGGAAAGCCCTCGCAACACAGAATGCTTGTCGCTGGAGGATAGCAACGTGTGCGGCGCTGGAAGTGCGTGGATATCGACGAGACCGTGATGAGACGGCGAAAGAGAGGTCAGCGCAGGATTTGCTACGGTGACACGATCAGGCCCATGCCTTGTTGAAAAAGATCATACCGCACCGCTGAAAGCCGAGAGCGTGATAAACGCGTCGACGAGCCATCCAAGCTTCTGGGACCAACCTGGGCCGCCCCAAGAGTCTAAGCCAACGTGTGGGGCAAGACTGACAGATGCACATGCATGAGGATAGCGCCGCAGCGTTTCTCGAAGTTTGTACAGGAACAGTGCTATATCCTGAGTGGGACAGTCAGCCACGGAAAACATCAGAACAAGGTCTGAACCATACCGTACTGGCAATGTCACCCCAATCCGCTGATCCAAGGGCTGGAACGCATATGCGAAAGGGGACAGATGAGTTGCTCGCGACCAGCGTGCGCTCAATGTCTCGAACCACAGAAGGAACAGCGGTCAGTCCGGAGGCACAGTCGATGTCTAATGTCTGCAGCTGTTTCTTTGCCCTGGCGGCAGTTGTCACGGAATGCGGGATCCGACAAGTCAAATCGAATGTCGAGCAGAATTCTTCTGACGACCTGGAATAGATTATTAGCACAAAAGTGAGCGAAATGGCCCAGATAAACGCACTGCGCAGACACGGTCGTCTGGAACTGTTTCATCTCCTCGTATCTCCAAGCAATTTTGATCTTAGCATTCTCGACATTATCCGCATCATCATCATCTGTCTGGACGCGAGGGCTGGTCAGAGAATTGGAGATCCACATGCACTCCTCAGCGAAAAGTTGCGCATCAGGGTGTACTATGAGCAGATTTTGATTTTTGATGAGTCCTTGGGCAATGAAGTACTTCTGTACTAGTTCGGCATACGAGGAATGAGGATCTGGGGCTGCTATCAAGAGAGAGCAGGAAAGAGGAAGACCACCGCCAAGAATATCGTCCAAAGAAGGGATCCCGGAGGACACAATGGATGTAGAGGGCGATCCAGGCGACGGTTGAGTGCCTGGTGCGACTGGCTTGGTGGGCGTTTTTCGTTTGAAGGAGGACATGAACGTCTTGGGCTAGTTTGGCCGATCACAGATGGCCGTCGGCTTGGCACGACGGCTGCTTTCAGACCGGGCCGGGGTTCCTTTCTGACAACAACGCTCATCCCATGTAATGAAGCGGGGTCATATCAAGCGACCCCAACCTCAAAACTGGCGCCAGTCTTTCCTTCTAACGCGCTTTAGACCGCTCGACGCAAAAATCGCCACCGTAACTGTCGCGCGGCTACTTCTTGCTGCAAGTGACCTTCGATGCAACGAGCTCGCTAGACAACTTGACTTTTAGGGCGTGAATGCTTTCTGCGCTGCCCACCTATTCGTAGATCTGGTTGGTCGACCAGCGCTGGTGCGTCACATCCGACTCATTACAATCAGCTGCTCAGCTGGGCGTGTAGACCGACGGACCATCTATGCTTCCCACTTTGGCCGTGAAAGGGGACTTCGTCTGGGAGGAGCGTTGGTCTGTACGCCGCGATCCCGTCACGTTCACTCGCGGGGAGCTGGTCACATTCAAGTCGCCACTGAACCCTTTGCGCATCGCGGTGAAACGAGTCATTGGTCTACCCGGCGACATTATTTGTGTCGACCCAATGGGAGAGTACGCTGCCTCGACGGAGCATGTTATAGTTCCACAAGGTCACATCTGGGTCAATGGTGACAACCTGGCTCATTCTCGCGACTCGCGTCTATACGGCCCGATACCGATGGGGCTCGTTCAAGGACGAGTCACGGCAAAGGTGCGAGTACATTCAACTAACATATCAAGTCTGCTACATAAGGATGCGCTACAGATCTGGCCCTCGGAGAGTATCACCATGTTCAAGTCGCCTTTGAAACCATTAGATTCTTGAGGCTGTCGACGTTGTGCGGTGGTCATCGATTGAAATTCATGGAATACCCTCCTTGACCGTTTGGAGTGAACTGGAAGTTATCGGTGGATAGTCCAAAGTTTCCTGTGATGGATTGGTAAGTACGGAACGGCAAGCGTGTGGTAATTACTCGCCAAGAATACTGTTACCCAGTCCTTTGAGTTTCCCGAGCATTTCTGCAGTCTCTGCCTTCTGTGCGACCTCGATGCGCGGTGCCAGTCGGGATATGTTACGTTGGATTTCAAGCCGCTGTGGAGAGATCTCCGGAATTGTTTTCAGCAATGTGTGGTAATCTAGTCCAGAGACTCAACGACCAGTCACAGCAATCAATGAGAATCAAACCTTCTTGCGCTGAAGTGAGGGAACTCCATGTATTCAATATTTCGTTCGATGATGCGCGCCGTTGGAGGGCTTTGATGTATGCAGGATCGTCTCGTAAGGCTTCAACGGTTGAGATAAATCGACGAATGCCGAATGACAACGCTTTCTGACCTTCTGTACACGATTCCACTACATGTTTATGCTCTCCCTAGCGCGTTCTGAATATAATGGGGTGGTGGACTTGAGTTTACTCACAAGTTTGAGATAACAGGCACTGATGTTGGCATTCAAGACTGCCCTTGCTTTGGCGTAGGCTATGTCTGATTCTGAAATCTCTTCGTCCTTCAGTCTATCTAGATCGACAGACTCTTTATCACGCTCCTCGTCGGTTTGCTCCTCGTCACTGTGTTCCTCCGAGGTTGCTAATTTGCTGACAGGCTTACGTTTGGGCAACTGCCCCAGGCCGGATAGATAGGACACGAGCGCTTCATTCCATCTCGAGGCTCGGAAATGATCGTTCCCTTCGGCCTTCAAGTCTTCAGCATTCCGAAGACGTGTCTAAGAGGGTTCAATCGATGAAGGCAGGCGTTCTATTGGAATGATACCTCTGCGTCGGGCTGGCCAACTCGTTCGAGTTCCTCGGAAGCAAGATGGGCGTTCGGAAAGTCGGACATCGGGTGTTGCCGAGAATTATGCCAAGACCATCGGACTCGGAAACAGAAATTCCCACTCAGAGTCAAGTTGCTTTCCACCTGCACGCAACCTCCCCGATTCCCGTTGGCTATATATTCGTTGGGCCCGGCAACCCTTCGCAGCTCTTCTGACAGCTCACGACATCTAGCCGGGCAATCGCATTGAGTCACTGACTCTGGCAGATGCGAACGGACGTTGAACAGACGAGCGATGGCCATTCAATCTTCTGATTGGCCCACAAGCCTCTATATGTTCCCGCAGGCACGACCGCGACACACGAGACACTCTGAGTGTAAGTACACGAGTGAGATGCAAGTTGGACGAATACGACACGTAGTCATCTGGTACATCTGGACAGATCGCTGGATACATATGTGTCGAGGCCTAGATCCTGCCCACCTGGCGATCTTGTTCTGTGGACGTCGATAACCAATTCCAAGATGGTTTCCGATACTGAACGGTGTGTATACATAATACGACAGGATCAGCCATAGCCTCTCGAGCAGTCAAATGTGTGCGTTGCGTATACCCCTGCACGTTGCATTTGGTTCCAACGCCACAATCCTCGTTGACCTGTCTTTGAGAGTCGTTCATGGTAACCCACCGTCCGGCCATAACTTGGAAACAAGCTGCCATTGACACAAAGTGATCGTTCCCCATGATTGGAGCTTCTGAGATGGCTTGAGAGAGTTACTGATCGGATATGACCGTCCCATTGTTCTACATGGAGGAACATGCACTGATTCATGATGGTTGCTGTGTTGAATATGTATCTTTCTGGTAGTGCGTAGAGGCGGGGAATGGTCGAATCAGATTGACTAGGCGCTTGGCATAGGCGGTCGCAAGGTTTGGACCCAACATCGCGAGGACGGAGACGTTGCTAGGGAGCTGCTGTACAATTATATAAGGCATTTTGTGATTGATGGGTCCTTTTGCCTTCTCGCAGCTCGGTCTGCTTATTGTTCGTCTTTCTTCCTTCCTATCAGGGATCCGGCCAAACCCTCTCTTCCTTCGTTGTGTGCTGGTCGCGCCCTTTGCAGAACTCAAACGCTCATTCACAATGGCCATCGCTCTTCCTGTTCCGCAGATATCCATCTCCCCCGCCCCGCCCGAGGAGAGCTTTGACGAGCCGTTCTCGCCGTTCCCCTGGTCTCCCGTGCCAGACGATGTCGACAGCTTCAGGCCCAAGCATCTCACGCCTCCACTTGCATGCACAAAGTTCATTAAGCAACAATCGCCGCTGCGCCCGGACGCACCGAAGGCGTCGCAGGGCAAAGGTCTCGAGCCAGAGAGATTCCAAGCCCTGCTGAAAGCCTCGAGGGAGAGGAATGCCGCTACGGTAGGCGTCAAGCCTACCGACTTGAGGAAGTCTGTCGCTATCAAGGCCCATAGAAATAAGCAAAGTGCGCCACAATCGCCTCTTTTCTATCGTGTGTAGTCTGACCCGTGATTCTTGTAGTTGAGCGCCGTGCGCTTTTCCTGTCAAAGGTCGCCGCCCCGCCGTCACCCACAGCCACAACCATGCCTAAGACCCCGCCTGAGTCCCCTGCCATTTTCCATTACACACTTCCTTCCCCCGGGCTCGTCTCACCCCTCGCCCTCTTTGATTCTCTGAACAGCGACAAATCTGGGACTGGTCCCTTGTCGTATCCTAGAGAGCCATGGGTTGAGCAGGTTGACTTCCGTCTTCCCAGTCCGCCCAAGATTGCCGTTACCCCCGCCGTCCCTCAGGAAGGAGCTGCCGTGCAGGAACCAAAGCCCCCGCGCTCGCTTCCCTCGTTGGATCAGATCTCTGCGCGCCTGCAGAGTCACGCCGGTTCGTTTCAGGAGACTGCGCCTCGCAGCACCCGCCTGCCTGCGTTCCTTGCGCAGTCACACACGCCGGCCCAGACTGAACGGCCCACGCTCTCGGTCGGCCGCCTCCAGCTGCCCATCAATTCGAAGCGTTCTTCCCAGCAGTCAGCGCCTTTGCCATTGCCAAAGTCACCCAACCCTGTCGTTGTACCTGCAATTGAAGTAACCACGATACGGGTCCCGCGCTCAAGAAGGAACTCTTCGTTGGATCTTTCCGAGAGCAACCTGCTTGCACTCAACTCTCGCGAGAAGACTGCCAAGGACATGCTTTGCACTCTTCGCAGGCGTATGCTCCCGCTTGCGGAGGAGCGTCCAAGCATCGACGAGCGCAAATGGAGACGCCACAGTGCGCCTGCGGACCTTTCTGGCAAACCCAGATCAGGATTTGAACATCCTGTTCTCTTGCTTGCGGGCGGCTTTTGATCAAGCACGTAAATCTTCTTCTTTTCGTTCACTCCTTACGCCCTTATAACGCCTCTTACTCAATCGGCGATTAAAGAAAAGATCAGTCACGTCTTTCGTTTCCTACTCTAGTGTGTACGATAGTTGGACGATGGGGTTTCGGCTTTCTTGTTTGTCTTTTTCTTCTCTCTCTCGAACCTCTTAGGCTGCAGCGCAGAGCTTGAGACATTGCCTCCTTCGTGGGCTCTACATTCTTTAGTCAATGGGCATCTTCCCTCCTAATTTATATTTTCTGTGACTCCTTTCACAATTCGTCGTCAAGTAGTACTACTAGTACCACAAGCACAATAGATTTGACTTTCACTTGCCGCTGGTACACAACATGGTCCATTTTGTGGGACTTGCGTCCGTAATTACTCATACACAACGAAAAATACAAGTAGATGGTTGCAATACAATGACATATTACAGTTGCGCTAAGGAAGCCTGGCCGTGTAGAAATGCTGTTCCTGGGGAGGTGTAAGATCAGGTGTGGGCGGTCGACCACGTATTCGCGATAGAACATCGAGGCGGCGTCCTACTGAGTTCGCTGAAATTAATCCCACAAACAACAGACGATACTCACTATAATCAAGAAGGAGATTTTCGTCGGGTTTCTCCTCATCAGAGTCCGCAAGAGGATCCGAGTTGAGGGCCATATGAAAGGCTTCTGTGGGTGAAACGTTAGATAGATTCCAGAATACGTTCAAAACATACGTTGGACAATCGAACGGCTTTCCTCGTGCTCCCGCCGGAAAGGCATGCTGGAAACAGGAGGCAGTGTACGAGAACGGGATGGCGGAGGATGTGGATGTTGTCTCTGTTGCTGAGATGTACTCGGTTGGGGTGGACGATGTCGATGATACTGTAACGTCTGGCTGGAGTGTGGTTGGTCAGTGTGGTGGCGGCGATGCCGTTGTAACTCTGAGGGAACATGGGGAGTATCTCCAAACTGCCGTCAGGCGGGTATCATATCAGAAGTACGTATACGTACCACTTCTTTCACTTGTATCTCTAGATGGCGTTTGCTCGCGACCGGGAACGTAAAACATGAACGGAGCATCATCCCTCGCCGCATCTATCCCTCTTCGTTGACTTGTCGAAGAGGTGGGTTCTGATGGACAAGTAAATGACCGTCCACTGCCGTGATTGACTGAACTCACCTGGTACAAAATGAGGCGCGGCCGGTTTAGCCTTCTTATCGCTTTCCATCGAAGACACCAATTTGTGCAGAAAGAGATTGCGCTGATTGGACATCATGTTTCCCCAGATGATTTCGTCTTCGGTGTCGACGTTTTCTCTGGCGGCCTCTCTCGCACCCAGTGGCCTGATGTGCGGGGCCATATTTGCATTCTTCCGCGAGAAGTCATCGTCGAACGGGTTAGAGCCCGTCGGGGATTCCAGATAATGATAGATGAACCATAGAAAGGCTCGAGCTCGATCTGCAGAAGCTAACGGCTTCGGAAGAAAGAAATCCAAAAAGTTAATCGAACCATCAAAGTGAATCCGTGCCAAAGGCTAGAGAAATGCGTTTTCAGTACGTGTCATGCAGTAAAGGCATGCATAAGACACACGGCGGCATGATTTGACAAGACAAAAATCAGGTTTACGACACTTGTCGGAGGTCGCTTGCCATCTCTCTGGAATTGATTATAAATGTAAGAATCGACCCAGGATAAGAGAACTTACGAGTCTGGAAAGGATTTCATCGGGGCTGGAGGGTGGCAGCGTTTTTAGTTCCGAGGGTAAAAGTGCCGCTTTGAGGCAGTTCTTGATTCGGGGAGCATCCTGAGCGTTCCCGTCGGTTTTCTGCAGGGATGGAACGGGGTGGTAGGTGCGGAGGGCAGTTTTCATTTCGGGGAAGACTGTTGAAGGGATGCATGATCAGGATAGAGTTCGATGGAATACGATGAATATTCTCACAAGCCATCGTGGTGTTGATCCTGCCAACATTGGTGAGAAGACAAATCTTCGCGAACTCGAGGGCGAAGGCGGGCGTTTCGACCATTTTTTCCTTGAGGACCTTGGAGCATTTACTAGAGTTGTAGAGCGCATTGACGTAGAGATCGCGAAACGTGATCTTGGAGGACTTTCCGGGAGTTTGGGGGGTGAAGACAGCTTTGCCATCGGAAAATATATGGTTGAGGAGATCGTATTGCACGTCCTCGCGCGTGAGAGACTCTGCATCATTACGTTTAATTGGAAGGGCTTTCCGACTGAGGTAACCAACACTGCAGACCGATGAGACGTGGGAGGCACCCATGGAATCGAACAACGTACGGGGGGACGGAATCGGCTGTAGACCATGTCGCTGTGGTGGGCGCGGTAGATGCCATGAAGTAAGAACGGTCGGAGAGGAACACGAGGCAAGATGGCCACGCGCGGGAGATGCAGAAATACAAAGAGCTGAACCAGGAAGCCTCACGTGTATGGATGGGTGGAAAGAGAGGCGCGGCTTGGGAGCTTTGTCGTAACGAACGAAGAATACAATACTAAACTGGGCAAAGCAAGGGCCAATCCAGGACGAGAGTAGGTGGCGAAGTGCCAAACGGACAACAAAGAACAGCTAGGCGGTGGGACCGTCGAGGGCAGCCATGCAAACAAGCGATGAGTAGCGGAGGATGGCTACGTGATCTTTCAGCTGGAAGTGGTTACTGTGAACCTTCTGGATGCATTTTCATTCATTTTCTGTCCTCGGCTGCCCCTGAATCACCAAAACCGGAATCAAATCATGGCCGGCAACGCTAAAGAGCCCGTGCTCCTTGGTCTAATACCACCATCGAAAATACTATCTCCGCCTCACTCAATGGACACCTTTGATCCAGCAACGCGCGTCAGTCTCGACCCTTCTTCCGCACCCGCTGTATACTTACGCGGGCTTTCAAGAGAGAGCTGGATGCCTTTTTGGCGCGAGAACAAGCTGCCGCCAAACTTAACGCTACCGTCCACAGTAGGTCCTCCAACGTCTCCGCAATAGCAGTCAGTCGTAATGCACGCTCTAGATATGACCACCATGTGTTGGGACAAGTAAGTCTGGTTCGACTCGGACACACTCAACCGACGGCGGATCAATTCATTTTCAGATGCATAACCTCTACGCCCTCCAATAAATTTTCCGGATCCGAGGCCGCGTGCTTAACATCTTGTGTTGATCGCTTCATGGACACCAGCATGTTTCTAATCAAAAGCATTCGCGACAAGCAACAGTCGCACTGATGATTGAATGTACTAGCCGAGACATTCTACTATCCACTACCGTATGTTTGCGACGAACAACACTCTCAGAGATTTACCGTCATCTGTCATCTTACATCTTCGGCAACCTCTTCATCAGGGTACGCTTCCAGAATCCAGAATATCCTCCCGTCCGTGTCCTACACACGGCCTCTCGTAACGCATGGCTCTCGCCACCGTGTCGGACAGCCTACCCTCAAGAAAATCTCAAACAACTCCCGATACGCACCCCGTAGATTTTCGGGAGACCCTCGTGCAACCCCCCGATGGCGCTTCTCTCAGAGCCGGGTGTCGGTGACCAGACATCCGCGCTCTCCACTGCCGTCTGCAAGGCCCCGTCTCGGACGTCTGATGAACCTTCGGGTAATACTCGCGAAAAGGATACAGACAAATGGCAATGCATCTACGTGTCATGAAGAGTTCGAAACAAAAACAGCAAACACTACTTTTACATCATCATCTACAGATTACAATTCACGGCGTCAATGCCCATTGACAGCCTGCATGAACGCGTACGCAATAGCTGCCGGCAGGAAAAAGCAGAAGGCATCAAGGATTTCTTTCCTTCTGCGTAGTTGAACGGGAATCTTTGTGGACCTGGCCTTGCTGAACGACCCGTCTCAAGAAAGGTGCCGATCCTCTGGTCCTTGACTGACCAGAGCTTCCTCAACCAGAGGTCGAATTCGGCCTTATCTGCTTCGGAAATCTCTACCTCTTGTCCAGGCTTGGTGGTGGAGATATCGCCAATGGGTACGTCGCGCGGGACGTCGAACATTCGCAGGTGCATGTGAATGACTGGCGGAGGTACACCATTGAAGAAGACTGAACGTAGCGTGTAATAGTCTTGGCCATAGTGAAGCGGTGGTATGCCTAAGTCGATGTTCAGTGGTGTTCGGGATGAAGAAAGACACGAGTACCAGGATATACCACAGTGACATCTAAAAGCTTCAGATCCCTGATTCTGGGTGCAAGGGATCTGAGACTATAATGCAAACCAGTCGACCTTGGAAGCAGTGTATATGTCAAGTCATCCTATGCAAAGTCAATCAGAGGTGCCATCTCATCAACGGCTAGTATCCTCACGATCCCCATCTTGTCCGCAAACTTTCGGCTTATTGGACGCGTGTCCTTGCTAACCAAGGTGCCCTCGGGATAGAGGATGAATGCAAACGGATTGTCTTCTCTTTCAGCGGCGGACGCGAGTTTGGAGAGAGAGGTCGCCAATTCTACCCGGTCTGACGCCCAGGATCGCGCAAGGAATATGAATTTGAAGAATTGCATGCCCTATTTGACGTTGCTGCGACTTCTTGACACAAAACAAGCGAAAAGACATACCCAACCGATGATGGGTACCCATCGAAGGCTATTCTTCAATGTGATATACACGTGTCGATGGACGCCCTCTGGTCCTATGAAGTACAATAAACACCATTCGTACAACCAGTCGAGATAAATCTGTCTGGTTACATGAGATGGGACGCGCAATCGAATGACGACGTACCTGGTGATTAGCTATCATGACAAACTTCGTAGGCAAGTTCAAGGACACGACATTGCCATTCTTATCCTTAACGAGAATGTTCTCGACGTCCTCCTCGGAGAAGGCTCCGTCGCCTTCAGTCTCGAATGTGATAGACAGCGTGGTCGGGGCAAACCATTGGCAGGTAAGGACTAGACACAGGGGTGTTAACGGTTCCATGAAATAGCTCCATTCTGACGCACTCAAGAGGCATCCAAAGGCGCCCTTCGTGTAGCCTATGCCATAGTCATAGGATTCACGCGCCCAAGCGAAAGGAAGGAGCCGCATCGGTAAGAGGAAGACGAATTGAGAGGCATTGACCATAAGACAGCCGAGATTGAAAACAATGAAGTATAGTGTGGCTGGGATGAGACGACTCCAAGATCCAGAGCCTCTCTTGGATATGGGAACATGATGAAGACCACCTACGGCCATAGTGACATGGACGTTGGAAGGAAGCGGCGTTATGACCGTTGATGCAGTGTGTCAACATGTGTTATATCACGTAGTACTCTGGATCGGCAAACATCTTTGCTAGCAGAGGCAGATTTGGGCGCAAAACAGTATACCCAAGCACAGAGAATAGGTTACGCGTCTGAGTAGGCTACATAGACTAGACCTAATATGCTCAAGAACAGGTGAATGGTGTCCCCACAGTGCCAGCCGCGTAAGCATCAACGATCAACTGGAACAGGAGTCGTGAGAAAGCGGTTGATACTCGCACAAAGCTAGGCCCACCTTTATTGAGACGTAGGTTCCTGCAATACATATGAAAGTGCCGGCCAGAATGGTCAGAAAGGCGATAGTAGCCTGTATGGGCCGACTCTTGATTCCAGTCTCGGAATGATAGGCGTCGTGAAGCCAGAAGATGCCCGCAACTCCGTAGGTGTACCAGGATGCGAATAAGGCAGCGGCAATGCCGATAAGATATGAGAAAATGGGCACAGCCGTTGCGAGAAGGAAAGCAACCGCAACACCGAGGAAGCACAAGACTACCCATACTGACCATCCTAAAACTGTGTGCTGGTACATGTGATGCGACTTCCTGAACAACCTTACGAACACGAGTTTCGCCGCTGTATGAGAATAGAGACCACCAGCACTTCGATACGCGAGTCCTTCAGTTGCGGTCTATGATAAAGAAGGGAAGACACACATCAAGAAATTGGCCAAGGCAATTCCGAAAGTCGCTTTGGCCCATTTAGTCGGTAGGGACAGCAGTGCCGGAGACTGGACGGTGTTTCCGATGTACACGTATCTATAGATAGTTCAACTCCAGTCTCACATGGCCAGCAGCTGGCAGCCGAGACGAACATGACCACGGAGAAGATGACATAGAATATCGTTGCGAAACCCTGCAGACAGTATGCCGCCTGAAAGTTTCCCTCAACATTCAGACGTATCATAAAGTTCGTTGAGACCACCTTCATAGCATCTTTTGGCTCTTTCATCTCAGAAATCAGGATGAAGAACCTATCAACAATCAGGGTCTAAACTCTCCCAGGCAAGTGAGAGGGTTTCCCACATGAAATGGCCTAAAGTGAGTCTCAGTTAGAGATGACAGATGATTCAGCATGACCCGCATACCAGCATATGCGAATACCTGTGGTCGAGTAAAAGAAGGTCCCATATGGAAATACGTGGAACGGCTTACAGGATTCGTTACCGCGACGAACGCAGTAAAAAAGTCAGACGCAATAGTTGCCTGAACTACCCGACTTGGTGTGGGATTCGCACCAGCGCCAACCATCGCAACGATACCGGAGATAGTGATCAGTAGGGCACTCACGAGGCCCAACCAACTCAAGCGGTCGAGCGTACGAGGCAACGCCACGCAAAGTGTTGCCACAGAGAATATGATCAGGAGATCCATGCTACAAAGACCACGATCTGAGAGTACGGAAAGGGCCTGCTGTCCTGACAAAAGCTCAGAGCCCTGCAAGCCAACGCAAAGTCTTTCAAAAAACTGGACGAGCTCGAAGAAGACTACGCACGGTGCCAAACACAGCAAAGATAACGGTGCCGGCGGACAGTATCTCTCGAAGAATAGGACCGCCAACGATGTAGCCAGCGTCCCCCCTTCATGGAAAATTATTAGTAGTCACAAAAGTTGCAAATTTGCACGATCCTTACATGTTGTGTACGTTCGGATGGTTCAGCTTGAAGTCAATTAGAAGCTTCGACGTGTAGAGCGCAAAGCATCCTTTCATCGGTCATGAACGTTGCGCTCTGAGTGCGAAGGATATGGCACACACCGAGGAATACGATCAGAATGACGGCGGGTATGATACCTACAGTGCAAGGCAGAATTAGTCACGAATCGGGAAGGTGCCATCCAGACCGATAGAAAGATAAGGATGCGCACCGACGACAGCGAGGGAGGAGGGAAGGGACAGCATGCCGTTGCTGACAATCTCTGCTATCATGAGCAACGCGACGAACTATGGAGCTTGAGAGTCCGCTCTTGAGATACGAGGGATGTTGGCGATATACCTGCCAAGACAGCGTCTTGTAATGAATATCGTTGTCGGACGTCTCGACAAAAACATCATTTTTGTCTTCCCCCGATTCTGGGAGGACGGAAGAGGCCTTCTCTACGTTGAACCCATTGGAGTACGCGCTGTTGGACATGGTGCGAAAGGGAAGGAAGAACAATCAGAGGACGATGGTGGGATTTCGACCGATCGGAGTCTGAACGCAAAGAGGGAAGTAGGTGCGAAAGGAGGTCAGATCCATGCTACCTCTTGGGTACTTATCTTTTGAAATTTGAAGCTTAGCGTCGATAACTGATAACTGTACGGTTCGTACCCGCGGAAGCCGAATGTGATGGCCGGGGTCAAGCAGTGGTCGGACCCAGGTCAGACCCCGACTGTGCCTGACCTGCCATCACACGCGTGTCCGCTCCTCCACATCCCCACAAACCATAATTTGCGAACCATCTTATACTCAGTCAATACCGCGCGCTGCATGTACGCCTCGCAACGCTCCTTCATGCAGAGCCAATCACCCCGCGACGACCGTCGTCCTCCCTTCGTGGCGGACCTGATTCCGCTCGTCCTCGAACTCGCGCATTGGTGGCCGCGCGACCTCCTGTCGCTGTGTACCGTCTCTTCTTGCTGGCTCTATTATGTCAGGCGAGAGCTATACCGCACGCCTGCTCTCACCTCATACCCCTCCTGCTCACTTCTATCCCGGACCCTCAGAGACAATTTGTTTCTGCGCCCACTGGTAAAGGGCATCCATCTACGCCCCACCCGTCTATCCGCCTGTCATGGCCGTATCGTGTCCAGAGGCATCGCAGATACACGGTCTATGTTATGCGTTCTAGATGGTCTCTCTCGTATCACGTTTGGGGGAGACCTAGCCGTAGGTGCAGAAAGGTTACTGAATGCCCTTCCCAATCCAGAGATTGTGACCTACCTTCACATAGACGGCACATCGAGCGATGAAATCTGCTCGACTGCTGCCTCTCTCGAGTGGGATGAAACGCTTGCCTACAAATTCTCAGCGCTGCGTACGCTCAAGCTCTCGCACCTCGAGCTGGACGTCGTACTCCCGCTAGCCCCACTCCCAGAAGTCGTCGATCTAACTTTGGATCACATTTCTCTCTCACACGACTCTCTCATCGACATGTTCTCAGGCTCTCCGCTAAAGAAGCTTTCCATCATGACAGACGGAACGGTCAGTCATGTCGAAGAACAAGTGCAGCTGCTGCTGGAATCATCGTGCATTGAAGAATTGCACTACGAGGCTCAGTGGAATAGAGCCCACGCCCTTTCATTCATGCCTCCAAATGGCGTGGTTGGCACGTTGCGACGCCTCAGTCTGGTGGGAACTCATACATGCGCGGGCATGGTGGAGACTCTCGGACGGTGTTTTCCGCGCATTCGGAAGCTCTTCATTTCCGGGCGAGCAACGTGTATCACCGCGGAGGAATGGGAGAATGTTTTGAAGTCTTCAGTGCTTCCTTGTCTGCAAAACTTGGATATCCCGAACGGGACGTCTCATCCACCTTACAGGAAGTGGGGTGTCATGGAAGAGGCATTAGTCGCCCGGCAAAGTGTACTTCGAAATGTAACGCTGTCGTTCACTCCACTCTAATGCTTATTGTCAATATGAAATGAAATGGTTTCAATCATCCGGCATTCTTTCCTCTCCTTCTTCAATTGCAAGTTGCTGTCGATGATATTGTACCAAACATATCTTGTAATTTTACTCGTTCAATCATGAAATATATGTTACTTGTCTATACAGAGACCCCAGTGATGCACGCGATAGCTTGCATAATTAAATGATAAGCTAGGGGTGAGCCAATTTGGGTGCCCTCACATACTAGCCCTGAATGTCCTCTGCCTTCAACGCTGAGCGCTGAGAGCTGACTCCGCCAGTCCTCTCCTTTCCCGCCCTCTCTCACTGTCTATATATCGCGCTTGTGTCCAGAGGACCATTTGCCGGACCGCTCTTTTTACTGGCGTCGCCCCAACACTCCGCCCGATGCACACTGTGCTATCTCGCCCACAGCCCCTAGGCTCAGCGCCGCCCTCTCATCATGTCCCTCGAAAAAGCGCCTCTTTCCTTTCTTTGCGGCAGAAGAAAGAGCAAACGCCGACTCACCAGGATCCGCACGCCGCCAGCCAGGACCCCTCTCGTTCCAAGTCATATTTCGATGCATATCCGCGACCCAAATCGGCCCATGCGCGCTCTCACCAGTTCCGGGGACGTGAACCTCCACCGACGCCGCCTTCTCCGCCCGCAGCCGACGACGTCTCGTACTCTGACCATACGCTTCGTGAGAAGAAGCGCATCGCTGGAGAATCCTCGTCGTATCAGGATTTGGCCAGCGTTTTCCCGAGCACAGACGCCGCCAGGCGCGCACCGGACAGGGCAGGCTCGTCTGGAAAGCCGAAGCCACGATTGCGGTCCAGGACGGGGCCGTCGCACAAGCCCTCCGAATGGGATGACCCGCCAGGCTTACGTTTTTCTGGATCTTCGACGCAAAACGGAGAGACGCCACCTGATACCCCCGTCGACTCCTTCTCGTTTCCCGACTTCCATGTCTCAGTCGCTGCACCCATCTCTGGCGTCGAGACAATGGATGCCCTGGTCGACGGCATGAATGGCGGCGACGATATCAGCTTCAGCCGCTCGCGCTTTGGATTACCCGGTCATCATCCACTCTATCAACCACCCCTCCCGACGCCGCCACCGGGCGTCGTACTTGGAGGCGGAAAGGCGAGAAAGGTCAGAAAATTGCCCAGGGCCCCGCCACTTCGTTCCAGTTATTCCGGCGATGAAGAGGACGAGTCGCCAGCCCCACCTGCGCCTCACAAAAGGCGTCCGCGGCCTCCTCGCAGCAGCTCTAATGCAACCATCACCATCTCATCGGCCGGTTCTTCTGAGATGCAAGCAAGTGAACCATTCCCTGTGTCCTCCTTTCCTCCCTCTCCAGCTCCGCTATCTCGCCGTTCCTCCCGTGACTCGTTCAATACACTGGCTACGCAGGAGCGTCCTAAAAGCATTGCACCGTCCATCTCCGACATCATTCGTGCGTATGCTCCGATAGAAGCCAAGGCGCGCTCCCGCGTATCACTTCACCGCGCACCATCATATGCCCATAGTCACGATCATGCCGCAACTGTCCAAGAAGAATCTGAACCGGAGCCAGAACCGTTGACGAAAGAGGAAGAGGCGGAGTTTCTATCTAGGTCTTCCATTGATAGTGTAGCCGACGAAGTGCAACGGACACTTCGCAACCAGATAGCCATGAAGTCTCTTCCATCCCCACCGCCACCACCTTCCTCGTTTTCCAAGAGGCATTCCACAATTTCAGATAACGCGAGCCTCTACTCTCCTCGATCAGATGGGGGAAGCGCATCGATCTATTCCATGTCTGCAACCTCCAGTTACCAACCTCTGTCACCATTCGATTCTTCGCACCTTTTCACGTCGCTCGCGAAACCTGCTTCTCCTTCTCAAGCTGTGGCACAGTACTTGCGCTCGGCCCGCTTAACCACTCTTCTCAAACTTACGCGTTCTCCCCATGCTTCGCAGGACAACCCGCTCACAGTCAGTCTGTCTGACCTCGGGAGTTCATCTGGAATCCCGATTGTCGTCTTCCTCGGGTTGGGATGCGTTCGTCACATCATGGGCCTTTACGACGAAATGGCCGAATGTCTTGGTCTTCGTCTGATAACTATCGACCGGTGCGTTTTGTCTGGATCAACTGATTTATCCTTCTGACCTGGATCAATAGCTGGGGGCTAGGTCGCACTGAACCGAGATCGAAATCGGCGAAGGGAATCATGCAGTGGGCATCAGTAGTCGAAGAGGTCTTGGATCTACTGCATATCGACGAATGCAGCGTGATGGCGCATTCTGCCGGAGCACCTTACGCTCTCTCTTTTTGCAACAAGCTTCACAAGCGCATACGGGGGGACGTATGTTTACTAGCTCCATGGGTCGGCGGTAGTGAGAACGGTACGCTGAATCAACCTTTCTCAGAAGAGACTTGGCTCATCGTGACATTGTATAGGAGGGTACAAGTGGTTGAAGTATGTGCCCAACGGTTTACTTAAGACTGCTCAGGCCGCAGAATGGAAACTGCAAGCCTGGATGATTGGAAAACCGCCCACGATCGCCTATGAAGGTATCGGATTCAGCCTCGAGCCTCCTTCCAAGGCACCGTCACGTAGCGCTTCTCCTCCGGCTAGCCACGGTGGTCTAAACCCAGTGTACTCCTCGGGCGACGGCAGTCTTCCGCCGCGCCCAAGCATGACATCAAGCACCTTCAGTGAATACGACGACCTTCGAGACTTTGATGGACGTTTCGAGAGTCGCAGCACTCTAGGTGTTGAATTGCGATCAGGATCAGGGCGGAGTGAGAAGGTTGCTAAGAGGAAGAACTCCCGGGGTTTTCTAGATCGATTCAAGGCAACCCCCTCGTCTCCTCCAATGTCGTCCACGATAGCAGTCCGGCCTCATACTGCAGGTGGTAAGCTCAAGGCGTTGCGCTCAATGAGCTCGTTGCGGTCCAAGGCATCGTCGACACCGTCAAAGTCGTTCGAGCCGACGAGTCCTCAGTTGCCTCCTGCGCTCAAATTTGACGTGGGGCTTGGTTTTGATGACTTGTCGTGGTCGAAGGCCGGAGGATCATCACAGACTTCTTTGGCCAGGAGTGGCGATCAGTTTTCCTCCCCGGGCGACTACTTCACCACGGGGCATAGTCCGTCCCGCGTTGATAGGCGACGATCATTGTCTTTCAACTCACCTCCGGGACCGTTTTCCCTTCCTGGATCTCCGCAAGAGACTGAGTTCTCGTCGAACGCGTCCACGGCTCCCAGCAGCGACCCAGGGAATGGGCTGACGACGCAGGATCGCTATCAAGCTGCGTTGGCGAACGCTTTACTATCTGCTTCCCACTCTGAGTCGGCAAGGGGGACGCACAATGATCTTCTGCAGATATTGAATCACGATAACCATCCTTGGGGCTTCTCGTACACCTCGTATCCGCATGATGTAAAAGTGTGGTATGGAGACAAGGACGAAAAGATTGCTGAGAACGCTGTGCGGTGGATGGAGAGGGCCATGGGAGAGGACAGATGTACTGTCAACGTGGTGAAGGGTGCTGATCATGGCCTGATGTACAAAAGCAGTGTCGTGGTGGAAGTTTTGGAACACTTGTTGGGCTTCTGGCAGAATGGTGCGTTGTATGCTGATGAACAATGACGAATGACTGACAGCTTGAACAGAGTGATGTAGTGCGCTTGATATTTATACGGGGTAAGACGTGGATTCCCCCTTTTTTGATTTCTCTTGGATCCATTCACTCAATGTACTCGTTAGCCATTTGCACTTTTTTCGGTCCGACTCTTCGAGAGTACATTCTTACTTATTATACCTATTCTTATCGTTACATAATCCAAGAATGACCTGCCCTTTGTTGTAAGTAGAATGTAGTTTCCAATGGCTCTAACAATGCCCACTTCACTACCCGTCTTTCTTGAGTCTGTTGGATGGCCAATTAACTCCGGGTTGTGTGTTACTTAATACAACATGAGTAAGTACGCTGAATACATCGTTCGTCGTACACTACGTTATTTCGATGTTACACTATGAGACCTGACCGGTTTACACCTGGTTCCCGGAAATTGGTCTATTCAACCACAAATTTTGGCTGATTCTCGAGGCCGGACTGTCCGTTCGTTTGATCGGAGAAGGTTCAGCAGAATCGTACTGCCGACGCGGTGGGGGCATACGTCCAGCAGCAGCGAGCGGGCCAATACTGGTCTCCTTCATGTAGCCAGTCGACGGGCCACCCGGCCCAGATTGCGGACCAAATGGATCAGTCCATCTCCGGTCTTTGAACGACATGGGCTCAGAGATTCTCTTCCGTATGCGTCGATTTCGCTTACGGAAGAAGACAAAGAGCCCTACCAGGAGGGAAATGAGTCCCACGGCGCTTAGTGAGACGATGACGGCTATGAGGGAGCTGGAAACGCCCTTGACTGAAGTCCCGTCATTGGCAGAGCTCCCAGTGCCTGAGGTCCGGGCCCCGCTTGGGTTGGAAGTAACAGTAGTCGAAACTGGAGATGATAGGGATAGTGATGAACACGTTATGACTGTCAATATTGATGAAGATGAAGATGAAGATGCGACACCAGTGTCGCTCGCTGGATAGAGATGAGCATGCAGCGTTACGGTTGGCGAACGGACTGACTCGATGATGGTTGTGTGGTTACGGTGCTAAGAGCGGTGGTGGTCGGCAGAGCAGCTACGCCTCATCAATGACGGGAAGTACTCAACGAATGAATGGGCTCACAGGTGACGGAGGTTTCATCATCTATATCAGCCTGGTAAGTACGCTGCAGGACATCAATGTTGATGACGCACTGCCTTCTACGGTGACTAGGAGGGACACTAAGGTGACCTCACTTGCGCCGTTGAAACGACTATCCGGGAGATTGAGCATTGTCAGCTCATGCTGCGAGGCGGGGTCAAGTGAGGAAGAGAACAGAACGACCTGCAAGGGTCATAAACATACAATTTATACGTTGTGAAGGGTAGGGCATACCGGCTCCGCGAGCGTCTCATTGGCCAACGTGGGGTCGTTTCCATCCACGATAACGATTGAGGAACCATTGGACTGGCCATTGCAATCAATACAAAAGCCGTAAGCTGATCCGCCGGAGCGCTTGAGGCCAATGTAATATAGATGCGACGCTGAGGCTAGGGATAATAGAATCACCGACGCGTTGACGAGATTGACGCACGGAGAAACTCATATAAGTACCTGGAAGCGACGCCGACAATACTGCACCGAGGTCGTCCACAAGGAGAAACTGTCCATTGAAGCCGGTCTCCCATCCGGGGGAAAACATAAGGGAGTCATTAGGAGGGGTTATGGAAAGATTGGTGGCGGCAAGAGAAAGGTGCGCCACGAAAAGGAGGCCGAGGAGGCGCGTGCAGAAGGTCATGAAGTGGCGGAGACGGCGGCGGCGTCGTCGTCAAGACATGCGCTGCATGCCGCGACGTCGGAGAGAGTGGAGGCTAAAGGCAAATGGTCGAGACTCAGATCATGATGATGCTTGTGTCGGATTCACGTGCTCCCAAGTCTGAGGTTTCATTCTGCGCGGAATATTCCCATTTTCGGCTATCGGTCACCGACTCTGGCCCTGGACCACCACCACTCTTTCCTTTCTGCTCGACGTGACTGGGCTCAGTGTGCGCCCACCGTTCCATTCGTTTCCTCTCTCCGGCTCTGGGCACCGAGGGTCCGCAGCATCCTTGGATCCCAGACCAGGTCCTCTACACCACCCACCCTGAGCAGTTCACAAGAGGTCTTCTCGTAAGGTGCTTGAGGTGGACAGCGTCTATGTCTAGGCGTCAAAGTCCCTTTCCCAAAAAGCCTCTGCCCATCAAGCGCAACGACGGCGAGCCCCTCACGCGCGTCGACCTCCAGTACGACTTCCTCACCTATGTCTTCGCGGACACGACACCGGCCTTCACCGACCCGCACACCACCCTCCACAATATGCCCGCCGGCACGCGGGTTTCGTTTCGCGATCTCTATGTGAATGCTATCCTCCACTCGCCCAAGGCAACAAAGGGCCTCAAGGACTCCATCATCATGCACCAGGATTTCGCCACCGACTTTGCCATGCTTGCCCTCTTGACAAATGTCGGCAGAGTCCACACCACCATGAGCTGTGGGTCCCGCCGTTTCTCTTGCCCGTTCCAGGCACTGATACCGGGTCTTGTAGTCTTTGCGGAAAAGAAGACGGCGGTCAGGACATACCATCCCATTCCGGCGCTCGAACGGGTCGAGGGCAACCTGCAGGACGCTCCCCGAATCAAGGCACTTCTCAAGGCCTGTCTCTTGCCTGGAGAGGACCCACGATATGTCCTTGCAACACCGAACGAGATCCTGGCGCGTGCAGTGCGTCCTTTCGTACTGCCTCAGCACTCCCAGCTAACCGGCACTGTCGAGCAGAGGTCCGGCCACATACCGCCGACAAGTATGCCCAACATTATTTTCGTACTCACTAACCACTCTCCGGTACGTGTCCTTTTCGCGCCCCCTTCGCGTCTTGTCAACATGCCTTCCTTTCTGTAGGCCATAGCTGAAGAACACTTTCTCCACGAGATCGAATTTATTGATCTCTTTCTCCCACTTGAGATATCAAGCTACTCCCGCGCGCGCGCTTTCCTGTGGTTGTGCTACCATTACCATGAATCCACCTCCTCAACTTTAGAGGACGATTATGACACGCAAGTAACTCGTCCAAATCCCTTTTGTGACCCTCATCGACCGGGAAAGGCGCCGGCATTTGTCATGCTGACACGAGCGGAAGCTGAGAAGGAAAACGTCGATACCGAAGAAGAAAAACTTCGTGCACAGGTTCTCATCAGTCGCCGAAACGAAGTTGTCAGCAAGAACTCGCGCTACACGTCCGCACAATCTACCCCCATGGAGGAGGGCACCTCGTCATCCAAACTTTACACTAAGAAAGTGCGGATGCCAGCTCGACCCAATTTAACGCCTCAGGAGAAGAAGGAGAGAAAGGCACTATGGGATCGTCAATACCGAGAGCGCCAGAAGGAAAAGGCATTGTTAGAGAAGACTAAGGAGCAGGAGAGGATGCAGGAAGGGCAGTCGAATGACACTCCGCTCCAACCTGAGCGCGAAGCTAAAGGCACGCGCCAACCAACGAGGAAGCGGGCGGCGCCCAAGCGGGAAGCTGTCTCATCGGACCAACAACCGCCCTCTCTTATATTCTTGGATAATTTGGAGAGTAAGCATCCATGCAAATTTCCCCCATTGCTGCTCCGCTTACTCCGCGTACAGTTCCTCCCGCTTCACAGTCAAATTTTCGCATTCCGAGAGCCTCTCTCAACAGGGCGACTGACAACGCTGATGATAGTCGCGATGTTGGCGAGCTCGAGTATGATGATCATCCTGATAGACCGCGCGCTGCTCGCAATCATCGCCGCTACTCGCCGTACAAAGTGAGTCGCGCGTCGTCCGATGCATCGCATCCCCAGAATGCCGCTCGCCATGTCAGCCGGGGAGTGCCCGTCCATCGGGGACCCCCCAAGACCATGCTTGAGCGTGAGTGTCGTTCTTTTCTGGCGAATGACGCTGCTGAGCTTCTGACCATACAGATACGTGGCACATCATCAACTGTTCCGACCCCCTGGTTGACTCAGATGGGGAGTCGGACGTCCACGTCCATCACGACTATTGTGAGCGTGACAGTCTCTTTGAACTTGCTATATCCGTCCTTATACGCTCTTCTAGCACAGCGCCTTCGTATCATCACTCGTCTCCGCGGCAAGAGCCCCACTCCCGAACCAGAACTACCTCCACCTCGAGCCCTTCCTTGAGCCTTCACTAAAGGCTTTAACACTAGTGTTACTCCTTCGCGTCTGTTTTTATTAGTAACTTTATCCGTATATACTTCGCTTTTCTAGTACTTAGGTTCTTTTATTGATGTTCCCCGAAGCATCCTGTAATCTTACTCACTGTATATATGTAAATTAGACCCCGGATAGCCGTCGTGTTGACAGGCCATAATCGCACATAGTATTCCACGAACTTCTCTGCTATCGACTCCCAAGTTCTCATAGCTCGAATACTGCAAGTTCCTGTCAATGAATGTCACGTCGCGTCAGTCATCGCCTCTGGGACCGATATATAGGTGCGAATTGTCGCCGTGTATACTGGTGACACGTTCAATTCAAAAACGTGGCGTAGATGGCACACCAAATGGTCTGAACATTTATTGCACGATGTTACAATCTCTCAAACAAGACACACGACGCGTGCGCATCTTGAGAGGAAGCAAGTTCAGATCCTTAGGAAGCTCTACGCATGATGAATCGAAATGGCAAAATCAGTCAAGGTCGGGAATCAGTCTACATAAAAATAATACAAACAGTATCTCCACAAGAGTCTCCAGCATGTTCTCCAGCAATTTACAAACGGTGCAACAAAGTGCGAGGGATCGCGCAACCAAAGCTAGGTTTTGGAGCTGATCACCCGAATCACACGTGAAAGAAAACAAAAGAGTACAAACCACGGATATAATCGAAGTACGGCAAGGTTGCGTTTATTCGGCGAGCCATTTTTCGCACTTCTTTGCATACTTGTCTAGGAGCTGCGACAAGTCTCGGATGACGAAGGTCAGAACCACCGTGGCGAAGAATTCCGAGCACCGCCTCAGCTTGTGGTCCGCAGCGTGCCGGATGTCAACAGGGAACGCCGCGTACGCTGGTGCAACTGGATTTGAGGTGATAGCTTTCGTGTGCTCGTCGAGGAGCTGCGCATGAAGGAAGAGTCTCCGTAGGCCTTGTACATAGGCCGCGGGTGAGTCCAAACTATGAATATAATGTTCATACCCACAATCAGCACATACTGGAAGGTCACGTACTTCTTGCCATTGATGTATTTGTCGAATCGCCGACCAAGTTTATCGCCCCATGTGGTCTTCTTGAGCACGAATCCCTCGCCAACACCAAGCTTCTTCCCGAAGTTTGCTACGACACCATCACAGACAGTGGAAAAGTCCTCCAGCTTCGAGATCCAAGCCTCTCCTTCTTTCCTTCCAATGCTTCCAATACCCAGTGCCATTCCGCTGCTCACGTTGCCTGCACCAAAATGTTCTGAGCTGCTATTCTGTAGGTCTTCTAGGGCCGAGCATAGAATCCCAACGACGCGAACTTTCTCGGGCAGATTGTTCAATTTGGCGCCGCCTTGAGACCATACTTCTTGCGGAACATGCAGGCGACGCGTGACATAACCGCCGGTGGTTGAAGTCATGGTAGTCCGGAGTAGATTCATCAAGTGGTAGGGTTTCCTTAGTGGATCCGGAGGTGCTGCCGGAGGTAGCGGTGATACGGGTGTAATTGGCAAAACACTGGAGAAGGTCCCCACGGGGGCTGGTACCATCAACGGCGACACGAAAGAGGGAGGGAGGTCTGTTTGAACAGTCAACTGTATCTGCTGCGAAAACGGGTTGAGCTTGGAAGGTTGAGATGTCTTCCTGCCATTCGCATTGAGTAGTGGCGGTAGAGGAGGTCGTTCCTCGGGGACTGACACTTGACCACCAATGATAGACGGGCGGCGTCCTGGCTGCGATGATGATCGTGACCGTGCGCCAGAGTTAGACACGCCCGAGTTTCCGGGCAAAGATGACGCGACAGATCGCGGGTAGGAACCCACAGAAGCTATGGATTCCGATGGCGAAGACGATCTTGGCGTTGGTGGATTAGAGGTCTTCTTCCTTCGTTGGGAGATGGTTCCTTGGTTGATACTGGCATTGATGACGACAGGCTCTGCTCGAGGAGATGCATGCGAGGAAACTCTTGGCCTAGGAACAATGGTATTCGCAGAGACCGAACGAGGTGAGGACGGTGGTTTCGTGACTGTAGGGTTCCGTGGCGTACCCGGCGAGCCAACGGGAGAGGGTAATGGGGGCAACGGCGGCGATTCGTTTCGTTGATCCACAATAGTCGAACGAGAAGCAGATCTCATTTCCTGGTCCATCATATCGGCCTCCGAAAATTCTTCAAATCTCTCAGCCTCTTCCTCCAGCGGCATCAGTTTACTCCCAGAGCCTGTCCTTCGATGACCCACGGAGTCACCTCTTTGCCGAGTGACAACATCCAAATGCTGCTTCGACGCTTGCGGCCGTGTTTCCAAAACATCCGGCGCGGGTGGAGGTGAGCTAGAAGGTGGTGGCAAGGCAGGCGGAAGAGCAGCAGACGAGGCCCGCGAGCGTCGAACTTGCACAGATGCACGGTTCGTAGGGGGCGGTGGCTGACTGATATGAGAAGCATGCGTTACTGGAGGATCGTATTGCGCGCTGGCATACGGATGAACTGAAGGAAGAGGTGAAGGTTGCTGTCCCGGTGGATGAGGAGCTGTAGGGCTAGCCAAATCCATGAACATTGCCGCGCCTATGGCTTCCACTGCGTCCGATGATCGCCCAGACGACTCCAGAAGGTCATGCGGTGAATCGTACGGATGATCATCTTCCTGGGTATATGTTATGGGTGGTATCGGATCTGGTATTTCGAAGGCTGGAGACTGGGCGGGAGAGGTCGACGCGGTTGATTCCGTGGAGGTAGAAGCAGTGGAGTATACGGACACGTTTGAGTATGGGATGGGAGGAATGCTGTACACGATACTGAGTATGTTCATGCGATCCGCGTAGGTGTCGTGCTGGGAGGCGATAAACGATGATCAGGAGACGACATATTGTCGCAAAAAGCGACACTCACGATTCGTTGCAACCTCCTGACTTCCTCCTCCTGTGCGACGCTGTTCCTTCGACGGCCGTTCCGCCGCCGTGGCTCGGTGGTATCTTCCCCTCGGCGTACACGCTCCATGACTTCGCTCAGCAAAGCAACGCTGCGCCCATAGGCCATAACCGCCGCTTGCGGATCATCGTTGCTTGAATCCAGCTGTACTGCCTCCCTGGCCAGTTCCAAGGCCCGCGTAAGAGCACGTCGCGATGATGGCGGCCGAGTGTCAGCTACAGGAGGCATAAGGTGCTGCTGGTCAAAGTCCTCTGCAGGTTGAGATCGTGAAGACGAGGGCGGCAATATTGATGGGGGCGGAGGGTCAGAAAGGTCATCCACGGAAGAAGACGCAGGATACTGCGGAGCCTGGAGTGGACCATGATGGGAAAAGGCGGCCACGGCAGCCAACGAAGGCGAGGGGGCTTGTCTGGCGAATGAATCCGAGCGAGCATTACCATTCACGTATGGATGTTGTGGCGGCGAGTCTAGGTGGTATCCGTCCTGCTGATGATACCCGTTAGTCTGGACGAGGCCATTGACCGTCGAGTAGTCGGGCAGGCTTGGAATGGGAAGGTTCGGAGGAGGAAGAGATGGTCGTATATGTGCTGCAGATGACCGACGCCGCTGGGATAGAGAAGATGGCGCTGGCGCTGGCGTGGTGCTCGACGGCCCCGCTGCTGGCTGCTGGTTCCTTTCGTTCCAGTCGCGAGAGTAGTCTCGCTCTTCCATGGGCGCCGTTGGAAGTGATAGGGACGGATAGGCAGCGCTGAGCAAAGGGTGCGGGGGAACCCTGGTGGTCGTGGTGGTGACCGCTATGGTTGAAAGCGTTGAGACTGTATCTCGCAACAAGCGAGAGACAGGCGGCGTTGACGAAGAAAGATGGCGATTGGTGAAAGTGAATCAAAGCGGAATGTTGGCGTTGTTGTGGTCACTATCCTCGGCGCTGCCACGCTACGACACACTGATTTACTTTGATTTTTGTGTTGCGGTCATCGACCGCGTCGTGGAGGGTCCCTCAGTCGCCGTCGTTGTCGAGGTGTGCACTGAGTGGTAGCGAAGTGCAGGGATCAGGCCTTTTTCGGCTTCATTCTGGCCCAATTGTCCCGACGAACAAGAGACTGCCGCCTGAGTGCCGCTGTCGGCTTCTGATGAGGTCTGGCCCACGCCACTCAATCGTAAGTATCAGTGGCACGCAGAATAAAATGGCAATGGTAGGCGACGTATGTAGTGAATTAGAAGGCAACACTAAAGAAATTATCCCAAACAGAAGAAATGAATGTCTCGCCCAGGCGGGGCTGGGTAAAAGGAGCATAATCGCGACAGCTCTGAAGTATGATGGGGTATATCTTGCTGGTTCAAGTCCTTCCAGTATTTCAATCCCTGAACTCTGACTGCGAACCCTGAGCAGCAAGACGGCTCTCGAGGTTACTGTGTACCAGTGTCAATAGGATGAACAACACATGAGATGACGACTTACCGTAGAGATTCCTCTTTAGCCAGCAGTTCCTGCCGTTTCTCGTTGATCTCCCGTTGGACTTTGATTTCAATCTCACGAAGCTGAAAAGACGTTGGTATGTTTACACTGTGAGGACAGCTGTTCACAAACCTTCTCCTCTTCACGACGGAGTTGCTCTTCCTTGAGGCGAACGCTTTGGGAGGCCATTTCCTCAGGCAGGATGGAGGAGTCCCTGTATGGAGAGCAGTCAGGGTGGCACATGAGAAGCATGATCGAAACATACGTGGGATCGGAATTGACGGTTCTGGAAAGTTTCTCTGTACGGTAAGTTTCATAGAGGACATCGTGAGTCAAAGATTTCAGATCAGCAAGGTGAGAGCTGGTGAGCAGTTATTAGAAATCAGCATGTTGGACAAAACTCAGAAGATGTTTACTTGAGAAGCGCGCTCCTCAGCCTGCTGAAGTCTGAATGGTTTGGGTTGTCGACCTCGGCAATGCCCCACGGGTAGATGCGCGCGCGAACAGGTTGACCGTCGATTTCAATCTCCTCTTCAGACCCGATGACAGCGAAAGGAAGCAAAGCCTGGTTATCAATATCATGAGTGGGGGTGTGAGTCAAGTCGCGAAGAAACCTACACGAAGCTCGCTGTTGTCCTGGATTGTCTCTTCATCATCTTCTTCGACATCGTAAGGGAAATTGTAGACGGGGATGTCATAGTGTTCGATGTCTTCCATGATCTACGGAATCTGTGAGCAGCGGCCTAGCACGAATGTACGTAGAGCTTATTACCCTCTTCTTGAAGCCTCGGAGTTCGGACGGCGTCAAAGAATCAGCCTTGCCTACAACGGGAATGACGTTGACGCGGGGGGAAAGGCGGCGCATGAGCTCAATATCCATTTCCCTCAAACTGCGAAACGTGTCAGGTCGAGACTCGTAAGTCCAGGAAGCGAACGCACGAATGGCCAGTGGGTGGGATGAAGTACAAAAGAGCGTGGACTCGGTTGTCCCGGAAGCGAGTGTTGCGCTTGATGCGAGACTCTTCGGACAGAATGTCATCGTACTGGCGCTCGAGGTGCCCGACAATCTCTTGAAAGCTTGTATCGGTGGTCAGAGGGGTGCATAGCGCAGAATGTCGGTCGCCTTACGCGAATTCATTGTCAATGTTGTCACCAAAGCCAGGGGTATCCACAATTGTCAGTGCAATGCGAACGCCGTCCTCTTCAAGCTCTGCATATGACGTTTGGATGAGCCAAGACGAAGCAAATATCATCGTGGTGCTGCATACCAACGTTCACGGGCTTGATGCGGATTCCTTCCTCCTGATGCGCGGTGCCCGGGTTGTCCGAGATCTTGTGGGCCAACACTTCCGACTCGCAGAGCGTGTTCACAAAGGTGGTGCGTCCAGTGCCAGATGCACCTGGGGACAAGTATGTTAGCACACCGCGCGTCACGCAGCCGGTAAGCAGGCTAGCATACCAACGACCATCAGAGTGAACTGGACACCCTTCTTGACCTTGTTTCCTCTGCGACGTCCAGCAAAAGACATTTTGGCGGAGAGTATGCACTTGGCGTAAGAACAAAACTCGGACTGTGACCCTGCCTTCCACCCTCCCGTTTTCAAAGTCCGACGACTCGCGGCCTGCTTTGAATTGACGGTCATGGAAGCTTAAATTCTGGGCTAACTTATAAGCCCAGCATAGGCTGTATGGTACTACTGCCTCGTTCGTTGCGCTCCTCGGTCCTTCTTGCTCGGCGAACTCGATTCTTGGCGACACTCACTGAGCCTGCCGCAGGCGCGTCTGTACAGGGACAGCTCGCGAAGGCGGTCAAGACGCGGATGAGATATGAAGAACTTCCAAAATCTCGCGTCCTTCCTGACGGGACGCTTGCTGAACCGCTTGGAGAGTGGATAACTGGGGAAGATCTCGAATGTACGCGATTACTGTGAGGCTGTGAATGGCCTACTTACATACACGTCCACGCAGTACCCGAATCTCCAAAGCGTATCAGAAGAAGAACTGCTCATACAATGGATGTCGATACCGAGGTGATTGGTCCAGTAAAGACCAAGCGCTCTCGGAAGAGTAAAGGAGACGCCGACCAAGTCGAACCCACTGTCACTCCCCCCGAGATCAAAGTAAAACGCACTCGGAAGAAGAAGAATGAGGTTGAAGTGGCCGATGAGGACGGTACGTGTCATTTGCCCTCGTCCAGCATTCTCCTGACTTGTCTTCCAAGCGGCCAAAGTCATCAGCCAACGCCGGGCTAGACGTCCAAAAGAAGTCTCCGAGGGTTCGTGATACACAGTTACGAATACTGACATGCTCTTCATGGTTGCATTAGATGACGCGATCAGCGAGCCAAGGACGACGCTGGCTAGAGAAATATTGGACAATCTCGCTCGATTTCCACATTGCTTGTTACTCACTCGTGTCGGTCAATTTTACGAGGTAGTTACTTCTCGGTGTCTATCTCAGGTGTTCTCATTCTGTTCCAGTCATATTTCGACCAAGCCATCGAGATCGCACGCGTTCTCAACATCAAGCTCACAACGCGTAAATGGGGCCAGGGACGTGTCCCTATGTGCGGGTTTCCTATCATGCACCTCGACAAATACCTCAAGATCATGGTTGAACAAGAAAAGAAATTTGTCGCCATGTGCGAAGAGTTTCCGCAGTACCAGAAAGCCGGTCTCAAGACGTTCGAGAGACGCGTTGCTCGAGTCATCACTCCGGGAACGTTGATCGACGAGTCCTTCTTGAACCAATACGAAAACAACTATCTTCTTGCTATAGGGCTGCCTGATGGCCCAATGTTCATTCAGTCAAGTCAACCCGTCGGACTGGCATGGATCGACGTCTCTACTGGAGAGTTCTATTCCAAGGCGTCTACTATAGAAAGCGTTCGAGACGATGTTGCCCGCATTGGGCCACGAGAAATCGTGCTTCACGCCTCCTTGCGACAGAACCGCGAGCATCCGATTTTCACGGCCTTGAACGAAGACGCGAACTGCATCTCTTTCTCAGCATTGGCCGAATTAACGACATCTCCGGTCTTCGAGGAGGGAACGGAACTCGAGGATGTCTCGACTGACTCGAATCCTGAGGTCCCATTATTGGAGTCTCTGAAAACGTCTTCCTCATCTATTCCAGACGAGATCACACAGACGGAAATACCGGCACCTGCTAGCTATACGCCCGAAGAAACCCTGTCAATTGAACTTCTGACAGGTTATCTCAAGGCACATCTCCTTGAGCATATGCCAACGCTTTCTCATCCCAATCGAGAGAATGTCAGTGACAGAATGCATATCGACTCACATACAATCAAGGCCCTCGAAATCCGGGAAAGTATCCGGGAAGGGGGTGTTACCGGCAGTCTTCTCAGCACCATCAAACGTACGACGACAACTAGTGGTACCAGACTTTTGACGAGATGGCTTTGTAGGTATTCCTTGTTTTGACCGTTTGAAGATGCTGATGTTGCACAGGCTCGCCCAGTACCTCAATCTCAGAGATCAATGCCCGCTTGTCTTTGGTGGAATTCTTCCATTCACGTCCATACTTCCGGGAAGACCTTGTTGAGATGCTACCCAGACTGGAAGATGCCACCCGGATCGTCCAGAAATTCTCATTAGGACGAGGGGATGCCAGCGACCTTTTAGGCATCAAGAACACGACGGCCGCTTGGTCTTCTCTTAGACAACGGATAGAACGCGAGCGTCTAGTCGAGATAAGAGAGAGAACGGATTTCAGAGACGAAGAATGGACCAGTCTGGATTCCCTTCTGTCTCGAATGGTAAATCTCGATGCTCTATATACTAGGATTGATTCTGCGTTGCAAAAGTCCGAAGGCGAGACGGATGGATCCGAAGGACCTGAAGATGAAGACTCGACCGCAGAAACCTCCAATGCTGACGCATTTTCGAGATCCTGGCGTTACAACGTTAGCAAATGGACGATCAAAGCCGAGTAAGGGTTCTGTGTCCTTCGCAGTATCCAGATAGGGTTTCTGATTGTCCCAGCTTCTCAGATGAGCTGGCCAGACTTCACACGGACCTTGCGCGTCTTCTTAGGGAAAAGGAAGACTTGCAGTCAAGGTTGCAGTTACAATATGGTACGCATAGTTCACATAATTGATTCGTCCTGATTCGAAAACCAAATAGGTGCATCTTCGCTTACTCTTCGTTCGTCCCCTGGTATCGGACTGCACGTTCATCTCGCCAAATCCAAAAGAGACAGAGGTCGACTCGACAGTGACGCCGAGTTTGTACCTGTTCACTCAAGCAACACGACCATTGCCTACTTCTATCCCGTGCGCTTACCTCTCTTTGTATCACCATCGTGCCAGATCTAAATTCCTCTCCAGCAATGGTCCCGCCTCGGGGCTGAAATTTTCGAGACATCCATGTTGCTTGTTGCTGCAGAGAAAGAAGCCTTTGAGACATTACGACGAGAAGTGAGAATCATTGGTATCTATGTACTATCGAGTGACATTGCTTTCAGGTCAACATGCATGCACCTATGTTGAGACGCAACTCTAGAATCATCGACGAATTGGACGTCACTCTAGGATTTGCCATCTTAGCATCGGAGATGAACTTCGTGAAGCCGACGATGAAGGACGAGTAAGTGACCGCGTCAATCAGCCGCCCACATCTGATGTCCACCCATTGCAGCATCAGTTTCACTGTCGTCGATGGAAGACATCCTACTGTCGAACTGGGACTAATGACTTCTGGGAGGATGTTCACCTCCAATTCATTAGAATTGGGTGGCCCATCGCGATTACAGATCATTACTGGTCCCAACATGGCCGGTAAATCGACACTTCTGCGTCAGACTGCCCTCGTCGCACTGCTTGCACAAGCTGGGTCTTTTGTACCCGCAGAACGCGCAGAGCTGGGCATCGTTGATAAGTTGTTCTCCAGGGTGGGCGCAAAGGATGACCTATTCCACGACAGAAGTACCTTTATGGTTGAAATGCTTGAAACTGCTGAGATCCTCAGGAGGGCTACACCTCGAAGCCTGGTGATCATGGACGAAGTCGGGCGGGGAACAACGGTGAAGGATGGATTAGCTCTTGCATATGCTTCGATCCATCATCTTGCGACGATCAATCAGTCTCGGACGCTCTTTGCGACTCATTTCAACGAATTGGCAGACATGCTGGGATATTGTGAAGATGTTCCTGTGCTGGGAAATCCATTCGACAAGGTTTCCTTCTTTTGCACTCGAGTAGAAGATCTAGAGGTCAGCCCCTCGTCGTGTACCATGGTCCCGCTCATCAGATGTACTGTAGGGCGGACGATTTGCGTATTCCTATCGTGTACGCCCCGGAGTCAACAGGGACAGCCATGGGATGAAAGTCGCACTCCTCGCAGGTATGCCTCCGACGGCTCTCAGCGTTGCCGAAAAGACTCTAGAAGTCCTGAACACCAAACAAGAGGCGAGATGGCAGGCCAGCGACTTCCCACACATATCGTTGGTATGATTTTTGATTATTTTGTAAATTATCTAGTGTACTTTTTATCATTTGGCCATGACGGAGCGGATATGATTCAGCGCAGAACCTGCCTGCAGCCATTTGAGCTGGTCATCAGACATAGTGTGGCGGGCGGTTATGGTGAAGGCTTCGCCGACTCGAGGTGTTACCTTGATCTGAACGGTGTTTCCAGTCGACTGCCCTCTCAGAAGGGCATCCAGGCCGACAGTCTCGACAGCGTCTCCTGCTCCAATTCTGCTGTAATCGGCCTTATCTGTAAACCAAAGCGGAAGAACACCTTGTTTCTAATTTAACACATAAGCGAAAGAATGCGGACTTCCTACATTCAGCACATACCTTTAAATTCGTCTCGTGAATGCGAGCGAAGGAGCGTGCGAGGATCATTGCACAACCTGGCACACTTATCAAGCATCTTACAAAAGGCCAAACTGGGCGGGCATACCGTAGAATCGAGGCTGTAGCGCAGCATGCTCACGAGCACTTCCTTCTCCATAGTTGTCGTCAACAATCAGAGCCCAAGGCTGGTCTCTCGCCTTGAGGCGCTTCGCAACGCCGGGGATCGTGTCTTTCACGGGCGTGTTTCCGGCTTCGTAATCGAGCGCGACATTTACTTCACCACCTTCATCGTTCATAGCCTGGAAAACGTTAGTGGCACCGCAGTGCAAGCTAATGATAACATCACAGTGATTACTAGGTAAAAATAAGTCCATGAGCGACAACGGAATGATGTGGGGTCATCTTACAGAGATTTTCAGATATGTTCGTCAAGTGGCCCTTGTACTTGAGCCAAGGACCCTTCGATACGATCAGCTCGAGATACCGACAAACAGCAGTTGACTCACCGCAGCGGAAATATGATCAGTGGTGCACTTGCCACGGACACGCATTAAGACCTTCAAAGGAGGTAGCTCGTAGTTCGAAGGATCAGGGAAGGGCGAAGGGAAGGGTTGAAGAATCTCCAATCGTTGAGAGTCCTTGCTAATCACAACCTCTGTCTCAGGCTGAGGTTCAGGCATGGGACTAGGGTAATATGTGATGTCTCCAGGAGTGAAGCCGTTAGCGGGAAGGTCTTGACCTGACGGTGGTGCAAATTGAAAGGTCTTGCCCGATGGAAGCGGGATCGAGTCCGTCAATGGGTTGAAGGACAGTTTGCCAGAAAATGCCATGGCAGTAACGATGGTAGGTGAAGCCAGGAAGTTCATCGTCAGCCGGTTGCCGTCATTGCGGGACTTGAAGTTTCTGTTGAAGCTAGTCAAGATCGCATTTTCCTCCTCCTTGTTGTCGTTGCGCTTCCACTGTCCTATACAGGGACCACAGGCATTTGCGAGAACGACGGCGCCGACATCCTCCAGCGTAGAGGTGACCTCATCTCGTTCCATAGTAGCGCGGATTTGCTCAGATCCTGGCGTACACAAGAAGGGAACCTGTGTAGTCAATCCCGCAGCTTTAGCCTGGCGTGCAAGGTCCGCGACACGGGTCTATAAGTGTTGTGAGAAAAACAGGTATATTTGAGTGGGATATCATTACCATATCTTCGTACGAGCTGTTGGTACACGACCCAATGAGACTGGCGCTCAGTTCATCCTTCCAGCCTTGCTCCTTAATGAACGACCCAAAGTGCGAAATCGGGGTGGCCAGATCAGGTGTGAATGGACCATTGATAGTTGGTTCCAACTCCGATAGGTTCTGATCATGGCAGATATCAGAAGATTCCGCATTTTGAGAGCACTTTACTCACAATTGATATAACCTCATCGTATTCGGCACCTTCATCAGGACGTAAAAACCCTTGAGATGCGGCTGCATCAGCAGCGCGCGCTACAGGAGAGCGACCAGTGGCCTTGAGATAAGCAGCCATGTTAGAAGAATATGGGAAAGTCGACGTTGTCGCGCCGACTTCAGCGCCCATGTTGGCGATGGTTGCCAGACCTGTGGACGCGTTTTTAGATCAACACGTAGTCAAGTTGGGAGAAGAGTATGCACCTGTACATGACTGCAATTCAACTCCCGAGCCAAAGTACTCCAAAATACGACCAGTTCCACCCTAAGGAGATGTTCGAGAGGTACCATATGATCAGAAACTATGGGGCATACTCGGACAGATAGTTTGCCGGCAACATGGAGAATGAGGTCTTTCGTGGTAGTCCATCCGTTCAATTGGCCCGTAAGATGTATACCTACGTAGAAAGTCAGGCCAGAAGCTTCTCCTAACGAATAATACTAGAAAGTGAGGACACGAACCGACAATCTGGGGTGCCTTGAGTTCCCAAGGGGTTCCAGTCATGGCATCAACTGCATCGGCACCACCGACACCAATAGCAAGCATTCCAAGACCACCGGCGTTGGGGGTATGTGAATCTATGCGTGACGTTGAGGCTTTATGTGTTCAAATAGATGGGTGTAAAGACCGAACCAGTTCCCAACCTGCGTGAAAGTCAGTGCAATGTATAAGGACGGTGATGTTGACGTACATAAGCATTCCCGGCGCGGCGTAATTCTCCAACACGATCTGGTGAATGATACCAGACCCTGGCCTCCAGAATTCAATCCCGTACTTGCGAGCAGCACTTTCGAGGAAGTCAAAGACCTCTTTATTGGAAATGATAGATTTCTGCATGAAGTGAGTAATCGTACTGCTTTGATTCAGATTGTCAATTTGCACAGACCTCCAGGTCCAGTTTAGCTCCTTCTATCGCTTGTATAAGATGATCGCAATGTATGCTGGACGGGACAGCCGTTCGGTCAAGGCCCGCACTCATAAATTGCAACCTAACAGGGATAAATCGAAGAGTCATGAAGACATAAACAGAACATCATACAGTGCCATTCTACAGCAATGGTCAATTCCCAGCATGCCCAGAGTGTTTTTGCGACAAACTTACTGCGCCGAGGCATCCTGCATCGCTACTCTTTCTGGCCTGAGTTGAAGATAAGTCTCCCCTCTCACGAGACCCTTGGCCAGTGCGCTCTCCGAGTTGTACAGATGGCTGTATAGTATTTTCTCCGCAAGTGTTAGAGGCCTTTTCAGCGCATTCCGAGCGTGTTCAAGGTTGGCTATCAAGAGGTCGTAGGGCGGGGTGATACTGGCGCAGTTCTTCTCTGGCAAAGGCGCATAAGTTGCGTAACGCGCTGTCCGAGGCCAGGCGGCCCTTTGGGCTGCATTCCTGAGCATTTTGTGGGGCGCAACGCGCCTGCTGGAAGGAGTCAAGTGGCTTCGATGCGGATTTCCGAAAGATCGCCTTCCAAACCTGGGTTCGTGTATTGGTGGCTTTATTCGGCCGATGTCATCCGGGACTCGATTTGCGCACTATTTCTGCTCAATGAGTCGCTCAACGCTGAGCGCTGAAATCTGAGCGCTGAGCATCCAGCTAGACTAGTAATGATTGATTTTCTGGATTCAATTACCAGCTTGGGGTACAATTTGTGTGTTACACCCAAGTCGACCTGATCCAGATCTGCTTGAATACTACTACTAGTAGTTTGCTCACTCCATTCACAATGTGGCGGCAACCTGTACAGCTCAACTCCTCTAGCGACAGTTGGACAAAGAGACGAGGTCTTCGTAGTCAACAAAGTCCATCAAAATTGAAGCAAATGGCAAAGAAGAACCTGTCGCCTGCTTGTCTACTTAATACTTGTTGCACGCCATGAGGCTCGTATACCCACTTCGGACTCATCTTGGGAAGTACCTAGGCGTTCATTGTGTCTGGAAGCCTACTGATCTACAGTGCGACGAGATTGGCAATTGCAGGATGCAGTGATTCGCAGATATCTCGACGTATTGCTAGAGACAACGAATAAGCTCTGTCCTTGAGTTCATGCATTAAGCAATCCAACAGATATATGTACCCCGAGATAATGAGAATTCAGTCGTGGGTCGGTGGTGTGAGATAGCATAGAGACGAAGGAGCCAATCAAGCCTAAGTTGAGAAGAAAAGAGGCAAATGTTCGTGCAAAGATCGTAATGACATTACTGTGGACGAGGCGAAGGTAAGTAGAACGTATATATATTAAGGCTTGCAATCTGTAGGCAGAAAAGAATGAACAGTACGCCACAAAGCTGAAGAAGGGTATTCCTTGACATGATGTCGTTTAGCAGTTGCAGCCATAGTTCTGGGAGCTTTCCGGGTCGAGTTGGATGGGATCGGGGTAGTCGACATACCTATGTTAGAGTTGATGAGGCAGAAGGGGGAAAGAATGACAGTATACGCACAATTGCTCCTCCGCCTCCTGCTGCAGGGCGTTCTTTGCTACTGTCTGGAATGCCTGCTCTACGTTGATGGCCTCCTTCGCTGATGTCTCAAAGTACGGAATGTTGCCCTTGGATTGACACCAAGTCATGGCCCTCTTCTGAGTGACCTAAGCGAATGCGTCAGATAGCTGTGGGGCCCGAAATATGGTACTACGCACTTGACGCTTGTTCTCCTCCACGTCAATCTTGTTTCCCAACACTACGAAGGGAAAGTTCTCTGGATCATGAGGGCTAGCCTGGATAAGGAACTCGTCTCTCCAGCTATCCAGCGTCTCAAAAGACTTGGCGCTGTTGACGTCGTATACCAGCACACAACAGTCGGCCCCGCGGTAGAATGCAACTCCCAGTGACTGGAAGCGCTCTTGGCCTGCAGTGTCCCATAGCTATGAGGTGCAATGAGATAGCGGCTGGGGACGAAAGACAATATCACACCTGCATCGTGACTAGGCGGTCGTCAACCATGACCTCTTTGGTGAGACTTGGGCCTGAGGTGAGTGTGCTTGCGCATATACGCAACAGCAGAGACGTACAAGTCGGCACCGATGGTTGCCTTGTATTGGTTGCTGAAACGCTTGTTGACATACTGGTTCATGAGCGACGTCTTGCCGACACTTGCGACTGGTTAGCGGGGAAGACGGCGGTCGAAACGGCGCTACAAACCCGCTGTCTCCCAGAATGATAACCTGATGATGGGTGAGCAACAGAGGGGGCAGCAAGGCTACGTGGTGCATGCCTTGAGTAGAACACGGCCCATGTCGATGAATGAGAGGCAAAGCGGGACGACGGGATGGTCACTGGCTGTGGTGGTATGCAGTAGGCGACAAGCAGCCACAGCGTCAGGCAGCCCCAATTTGGCTCAACGGCATGTGTATCGGCACATTATGGCTGCCGCGCTTTGCTCTCCTTCCGCTATCACTTTTCTCATCCGAACCGTTTCCCTGACAAAGTGTATCTGCTCGTAGTCGGGCTGTTTATATCCCCAGCATCCGCCATTGTCCATCATCTTTGAGAGCACTGTCACTCGGCTACATCGAACAACAAATTACTAGCGCCGTCTGTCCCCATGGCCGAGCCCGCCTGGCAGGAGGTCCTCAGAGGGCGTCTGACAGAGAGAAACGCCAGAGAGGCGCAATACTCCGGCATCATTGAGCAATGTGAGCAGTCATCCTGTCAACTTATCGCGTCCGTCCTGAATCCATCATCGACAAACAGACCGCCGCCTCGCTCAGCAAACCAAGTTCTTCAAGGAGAGGAATGCCCAGTTTCTCCGGGCGGCTCAAACAGTCCGAGGCAATAACCCGAGTAGCTCGACCGTCTTCATCGCCGGCACAGCTGAAGAGTCAGTAATCACGTCCTTGCCTCGTGTTCACAATCCATAACGTCCAACAGGAATCCTGTGTTATCGGCCTATACTGCGTCACTGGAATCTCAGATATCTTCTCTGCGTGACGAAATTGCTAGCGCGTACAAGTCGCAGACCCAGAACACGCAGAGGTTATTGGCCATGACCGAGACTCTACGGGAAAAAGAAGAACTATCTCGTGTTGGTGAAGAGAGCCTACGGAAGGCAAAGGACGATCTTACGGGTTTGCGAAAGAAGGTTGACCAACACAGCGAACTCATGTCCGAGAAGGATCGTACGGTTCAGGTGGGCCCACCCATTTTTTGAGCCAACCTTCTCGTTGACTCTCTAACTTCGTGTCTAGATCCTCCATGACGAGATCAGCACGCTGCAATTAGAACTGGGTCAGATTGAAGAGCGTAATCAGACGCTCATTAAGGATAATGCGAAATTGCTGCAGCGGTGGCTGGACGCTAAACAGACGGAGGCAAACAAAATGAACGAGGCCAACGAGTTCTACGAGAACATGCGGACCCGACATCAGAATGTATCCAATTGGAGAGACGAGACTTTAGGAGCAGCACCATCATCTGCGCCGAGCAATGGTGCTGATTCCTCTTCCCAGACGTCGGAGTCGGGAAACGGAGACCTCGGCGAGGAAGTCAAGCAGACGGAGACGATGGATGGGACAATATCTCCAGCGGAGAAGGGCATGGATCCGACGCCGAATGGCTGATAGTGGATGACGAGCTCGAGGGGGATTGACATCCCCAGAATACCCTTGGTTACAATTCCTGATATCCTTTCACCTTCTTCTGCTACGCATCTACATACTCTTTTCATTCTTAACACTTTTGGTTGATCAGCCAGTACATTAATACACATACATATGAGTGGAAGTCAGTTGAAGAAGAAAGATGTATGGTCTGAACTATCAACAAGAGGGATGCAACAGGGTGTGAAACAGAAGAAGCAAGAGCTGGAAGATCATCGGGAGCGATGTATGCCAGAGTGAGGATGAGGAGCGTGCACATGAGAGAGGACTAATGAACATTATGACGAAGGAAATAAACACGTTATGCATCGCAAGCAGATATAGAGGGAAAGTAGCCAGTGCCATCATCAGTGCTTGTCCTACGGAGCTTGCATCTGAGCGTCAGGCTGCTGAGACCCGGCCTGACCATAGTAACCTGATTTGAATCAGTAAGAGTCAGCGTACACCGAGATCACACGTACCAGCCCAGTAGTTGGAGTAGTAGGCGCTCGGATCACCACCCCACTGTGCTTGACCTGCCTGGCCAGCTGCGGCACTCGGATCGGGAGACGCTTGAGCACCAGTCAGGCCAAGGGCGCTAGGACCAGTGTTTGCTTGAGGCATACCAGGAGATCCGGGACCAGAGGCACCTCCGGCTTGGTTAGGGAAACCGGCGTAACCATTGTAGCCATATTGACCGTACGACGCTGGTTGAGGCATGCCGTACATAGGCTACATGACACCAAGTCAAGATTAGAAGATAGGGAGCGAAAGAAGCATGAGACGTACCATGCTACCGTATGGCGAAGTGGGAGCCGCCGGTGCAGTAGGAGTAGTGACCGGAGCGTTCGCGTCGGCCCTATCTTTACCCCAGCTGCACTTGATGGACCTTCCGTGCACCATTTGACCTTGCAGTTGGACGATAGCTAAAGCCGCGTGCTCGTGCGTGTCGAGCTTGACGAACGCGAAGCCACGGTCTGCCTGCATCCGTATCTCCGAAAGATACCCAATGGATTGGAAGAGCGGAATGAGGTCCGCTTGAGTGCAGTATGGGACAAGGTTGCCGACGTAGACGGTAGAATTATAGGCAGGAGTCTGCTGAACGACAGCTTCGTAAGAGAGCGGGCCGCCTTGGAAGTTGATGGGGGCAGGAGCACTACCGACGAGGCCAACAGGTCCAGCCCCAGGACGAGGGGAGACTGGGGTGGGCACCGATCCGGACGATGGGGCGCCTTGAGTCTTCTGGTTAGCCCAGTTGACACGAATTGCCCTGGAGCCAAGCCATTCGCCGTTCATCGTGGCGATGGCCTGCTCGGCGTCTGTTTTGTCGCGGAACGCAAGGAAGCCGTAGCCGCGAGACTTTCCAGAGTTCATGTCCCACATCACCCTCGCATCTGACATGGTGCCGAAGGCACTGAAAGCTTTTGCGAGGACTTCATCGTTGACTTCGGGGCTAAGATCACCGACGAAGACGTGGTAATGGCCAGTCGTATCCTCCTTGTTCTGTTGGCCCTGATAAGCCCAATTGACACGGATTTCGGTGTCAAAGATTTTTCGGCCGTTGAGGGTTTGCAGAGCAGTTTCCGCAGCACGCATGTCCATGTACTCGACGAAGCCATAGTTCAGACCACCATGCTGATAGTTCCTGTCTGGGATGATTTTAACGTGTTGAACGGGCCCAGCCACGGCGAAGATCTCTGTGAGCATGTATTCGGTGACGCGGGGGCTGAGGTTGCCGACGTAAAGATGGGCACGTCTCTGCAAGCAAAAGAGGCAGTCATGAGCGCACGACGACCAGCAAGATGGAAGAATGATGAGCGCACCGGTGCCTCCGCAGGACCTCCCATTCCCATTTGATTCATGATGCGAAAGTACTACGAGGAAGGGAATAAAAAGTAGATCTGGACATCGGCATGTCAGCGAGGGTCTGGCAAGCAGCAGGCCGGGATCACGTACATAGACGAGAGAAGGAAATGAGGAGAAGAGAGGAGAGAGGAGAGGAAAAGACGAGGACAGACGATAGAGAGGAGAAACTCAGAAAGGAAAAGCCAGAGAGTAGTTGAAGAAGCGTTTGCACGGCCTTACGTGGGAATATGTGGTTACGTCAGCTGTCTTTTCATTTGGCCAGTCTCCATTCAGTACAACTACTTCTTGTCTGTAGGTACGTTCAACAACACACCGCCATTGCCGCTGGGAATGTAGGTAACATTGGGGTTGTTGGCAAGCGATGTCGCGATCGCCTTGCTCGCCTCAATCTTACGGAAGGTCACAAACGAGTCACCAGCCTTCACCAGTGCCTGCGAAATAATCTTAGCAGCTTCTGCTTCACCCTCAGCACGAATGACAGCAGCCTTTCGTTCTTGTTCCGCCTGAGCATGCATTCAGTGTTACGTTCATGTAGAGAAAACTGCGCCTATACCTTTTCAACGATGAACTTGGCGCGCTCGGCATCTAAGAGATGGAGTCAGTTTAGCATGCCTCATGGACACAGAAATTTTATACCTTGCTGAGCAATCTGCTTAGCCTCCACAGCTTGAGTGAATTCCTGAGAAAGGGTGTAAGAGAAGAACGTCGCGTGACGCAAAGCTGAATCACTTTTCCGAATGTCAAATGGGTGATAGAGACATCTTCCAGTATGATATTGAATTCGCCAGCGCGTTGCAAGAGGTCTGCACGTATTCTTGAAGAAACCTGGGTAAGCATGAGTATTGGGCTCGTGTCTGCGAAGCAACAAGCCCACCAGTTCACGTTGCGTGATGAGTTCCGCTGCGTCGAACTGCGCAACAATACTCTTGAGAACTTCGTTGCCAATGGAGGGAAGAACTCTTTCGTCGTAGTCCAGACCCAAGCCCTGGTAGATTTTCGAAAGGTGTTCTATGTCTGGCCGAGACATCACGCGAAGAGTTAGAGACACCATCTGGAGATCCTTCGAACCGGTAGTAGTTGATATATTCTGGTGTAGAACCGTTGAATATGAGGTCCAGAATAGCGAGGAGACAGTGCACTTGCCCGTGGCTTGATGCGCACGTCATAAAGAATCGCTCGTTGTAGCCAAGGCACTAGAAAATGAGTCCCCTCCGTGGAGGCCTAGCAGGGAAGATATAGCATACTATTGAGAGAAGACGTGACAACCACGCACCTCAGCGCGCACTCCAGAAAATCTGTCGAACATAACAGCGCGATACCCTCCCGGTACATCGTAAATACTGGCATTGACGCCAAAGCCGACCACTGCAGCCGGGACTGAGCAGATATCAGCCAAGATATTTGAAGGCACGCATAAAAGATTTCCATACTTAGCAGCCGCGAAAGATTTTGAACGAACGCCATGGGAGTTGAGACTCAAAAGTGACCTGCCTACTGCTCAAGACGGCAGAGGCGGCAGTCTGACGCGGCCATCATCGGTCATATGCCGATCTCGGCATTCCTAGGCTTCATCTCACACTGTAAATAGCTACTTGGCCAAGGCTATGGCGCCCAGAAGATATATGGGTACTGGAGTATAAAGTCGTCATCATCATCATGCATAAATCTTAAACTCGTGGTAGACATTTTCAAGAAGGAGTGCTTGTCACCAACTCAGGGAATAACGCCACAATGACTCTATCTAGCAGCATGATGGCCAAGTGTTTGTTGCAGTTTGCACTAGATAGAGGCTCTATCGCCGAGTAGAGGGTAGACTTCATGTCCGCCCCGAGCAGGATGGGAAGGATGTGCGCTGCTCGGTTGTCAGGCCAAGTAAGGTTGCGACGATGGAACGACTAACCAGCACCACCTCTGCCGCGCCAAGCAAGTAGTTTGGCCAACATTTGCGCTTGTTCTTCCGGTGTGGGATCGATAGGCGCTGGTCCCGGATATCCATTCGGGAAGAGTGTTCGTTTTCCGATGCGCACAACATTCAAAATGAGCAATGGGGATATTGTACGGTGTATAATGAACGGCAGAAGGCTGGCAAGATTGAATTCAGTAAACAAGGCGTAATAAACGAGGACACCTTACCGGTCGAGGAATGGCGCAAAAAAAGCTGCCAGCATCTTGGTGGTGTTCTCGAGAACGCTTGCTGCAAAGCGATCGCCCATTGAGAATATTTCGCCCACCATGTTCAGAGAGGGCTGGATGTAATGTTGCGGTAGCGTGTCACTTGACAAGGCATCGCCAAAGGTGGATGAAGAAGAGGGAGGCGAGGGACCAGATGAGATCGAGGAAGACACCGATGGTGCCCGAGAGATCGATGGGGGGAGGGTATCTAAGCCGGAAGATGCACTTCTCTGCAGCCCAACCGAGCTCGGTGATGAGGTGAGCTGTAGCTTCGGAGAAAGAGCGCCATCGCCTTTGGTGGGAGATTGGTTGACAAGTTTGATGGTATTGACGGCTTGCTTGTAAGAGTGGATTAGAGCAAGGCAAGCCCCGGAAATGGACTGGATAGCGGATAAAAATATGATGATCATGGTGTGGAAGGATATCGTAGATAGGGAGAGCTGCGAAGGCGGTTCTGCAGGCTGCCGGATGTGAGAAGAGTAGACTTGAATGCGTGTCAAGTAGTTACCTGTATGATGGGCAGAGGCGGGGGACCAAGCAGATCGACAATTGTCCTCTGTATGAACCAAGGCTGGGTGACTTTGGGGATAACATCTTGTAGGAGGATCTTGATGATAATTTCTCGTACGATGACTCTTTCGGCTTCGGGCGCAGAGTCCTCTGGGGGAAGACATGACTTGAGTATGTGATCAACGACCTGCCGGACGTAGACTTCATCTATTATTCCATCGGGAGAGACAGCCATATGTGGTTGAAACTGGTGGAATATCTGATCAAGGGAGAGGGCCCCTCCGCTAGCATAAGAGGAGGAAAGTTTGGACTTTGCGTTGCGATAGTCGCGGTAGTGTTGTGTTATTATGGTCGGGACATCGCAGCAGAGCAGAGGCGTCAGGTCAGTCGCCAGGACGCGCGCCTCGAAAGCGCGGAAGACGTGGGTCAGTATCCTAGTGATTTCGGGCAGGAACTCCTTGTCATAGCGAGTGATTTTGGTCCACCACGGATTGACGAACGCCCTTAGGGCCAGAGCTATGAAGTCGTACAGTTCTGCGTTGAGTTCCGGAGGAACGGATGAAGTCAGGAGCAATGGCAGTTCGTCCGTGGGCGGCGATGCGGGGAAGAGCAGACGCTTCGCAAGGGTTGTGGGTTGATGCGGCGCTCTCGGCTGCGGCGAGCGTGTCGACGACGCCTTTTGCGAGGCAATGGATGTCGGCATCAACGTTGTCGAGAGAAGAGCAGGGCTGTTCGTCTATGTAAAGGTTCCCTTCACTGATTTGGAATATGCCTGATTTGGTAGTGGCTGATGGTTCTCTTTGAAGACTCTTGGATGTACTACTTGTACCCGTTGCTTTTTACCCCAATCCATCTCACATTCTGCAGAACACGCCACCCAATCTGTTCAACCGCGCTGGATCCATCTTACGCTCGTCATGTTCCCGGTTCAAGTCGATCAGCGGGTCATCTCAGTCTAAGCGTGCTTTTGACACAGATGAAGGAGTCCAAACTATCATATAGTCGTAGCCCTAAATCTATACCGTCTACCAAGCTCAAACAGGCGTCGGAGCAAAGAGGTTTGTGGGTTACTAACAACAGTGGCAGTATGTCGGCATCGATCTTGTCGTGAGAAGTGTTAACGATCGACGGCTGTCATTAATATTGCTGAGCGCTGATCGGGTTTTGCTTGCTTTGCTCTGTCCTCTACAACGACCGGCCTCGCTCAACCCTGCCCTCGTCGCCCTACGGCAGCGTCCAGCGGCTCCTTCGACGCTCTTTTGCTCCCGCCTGCAGTCACTCCTTCGACGCCACATTCTTTTGATGCATCATGCATTTCACACATCGCTCTGAGGACGACGCCGGTCTTTCCCGCCAAAACACCATCATCATAGCCGTTTGCGCCTCCGTGGGCGGTCTTGCCCTTCTAGCGCTTAGCGCGCGATTCATTCAGCTCAGACTTGCCCGCTCTGCGTCCAGGTCCGCGCCTCTGCCCCCGGTGCAACCTCTCGCCCATCACAGGGAACAACAACTCGCGCGCTTTTATGCGAGCCAACACCATTCTACAACCTATGGGCCTGCCCATCTCGGCGTTCCCCATGACGATTCCTCCACCGCCTCCTTTCGCGGTTCCAAGACTTCCCTCCTCGGCGGCCCGCCGGACAGTCTCTCCACCATCTCACGACATGTGAGCTCCTCGATGGGATGTGACACTGCAGAGGACATTTCCCTGGCCAGTCCGATGGCTGTCAATGATCTGGAACTGCCCAATCCCATTTTTCATGGTCACAGCGGGAGCTCGTATTCAGTCGCATCAGATCGAGGCCGCTCAGAGACCCCGGTCTCGTCGTCTTCCTTGTCACTGTCGGACACAGGTCCCCATTCAGCGGGATCATCGCCGGGATCATCCCAGTCACGGACGCCTTCGCGTTCCCGCAGACCTCGCCCTCTCTCAATGACATCTACCAGCACATCATATTCCAAGTCCAGCAGAGCAACCATCCGCACTCATGGCCCTCCTCATGCACACCACAATAACATACAAATCATGCTACCAGCGCCTTTAGCGCCTGGCCTCCAAACCTCGTATGCCCGCCCTACACTTGTCGATACGGATGATTTCGGCCGCATGAGCGTTGCCGATCAGTGGACTCCCAAGACATACAGGTCTGAGGGATCTTATGGTATGGACCACCGAACTCGAGCCGCGAGCAATGGTACATTTGTTCACAATGCCATGTGCGCAGTTTCTGACCAGTTTACCATAGGCGGACCTCAATCTTCTATATCAGCTCAATCGAGTTCCCGAAATCATCTACCTGCTAGCCAACTCAAGCAACCACGCCGAGTGAACTCAGCCCTGTCATCAGAGCTATCTTCGCCCACAACGCCTTCCTCTTCCTCATCTGTCGGGCCCAATTCGCTTCCATACAATAACGTTCCCCCGGTTCCACGAGTACCTTCGAGATACAATTCGACGGTGGTCGAACCTAAGCATTACGAGAGTAGTGTTCAATCAACCCCAGAACATCGCGTACGACCTCCCGCGCCGCCCTTCGCGGTTGCACCGCGTGCTTCTTCTGTGCCTTCGCCTAGAGGGAATGTCGGGGGCTTCGTACAGGATGAGAGCAAAGATGCACAGTCTAGTGATAACCGCCATGAACGCCGATAGCGCAACGTACATACTGTAATCCATGTAAGTTTTGAGATCTAGTAGATGATCGATGATCCAGAGTGAATCCAAGAATTGTACAAGCCCAATCGACGAGTCCCGCGCGTGGTAGCAAGCCATCGACTCTAGGGCCGTTAATCGTGTATTGGACACCGTTGAGGTCTGTCCGTGAGCGACGAACGAAGTGTTAGAGAGGTGATCTCACCTCGACTATTACCCTTGCGTCAACAGAGTTCAAACGTTCAAGCCCGACACATCAATATGCTATCGGTCGTATAACCGACGGATATAGGGGCCGAATTCCCCGAGCCCTTTGTTCGCCGGTTCGAGTCAATTTACAGGTTGGAGAGCACCATGTCTCTGTCGATGCGCCCTGTCGCTCTTCGCAATCTTCTGCGAGCCAACCACCTCCAGAGGTCGTGGCCTCTTTCACCCAAAGCAGGCTATGCTAGCCAATCTCCTTCCATGGATCCCATGACTGGGGAGATGATAGCCTTGCCAGATATCCAGGTAGCCTTCAATTTTGTCAACATGTTCGTCATACTCAAGAAGGCATTGTCATCTAGCCAAACCTCCTTCAGGTATCTCTAACCGAGAAACCGGTCCTTCCACCACCCTCCAAAAGTTTGGTTTTTGGCCATACCTTTGTACATTCCTCTTCTTGCGTATAATGTGACAGCTGCTGACCATCAACGAAGACCGACCATATGCTCACGATTCCCTGGAGTACTATCTCTGGATGGCAGGCGCCGGAAATCAGACCCTGTACGGCTCCACTGTAGCTCTGCGCGATACAGGAACTCAATCATCTCAGATGGCCCCTTACCACTCATGCCGAGCTCGACCGTGCTTCACTACGCCCAAACCGTATTCGAGGGGATGAAAGCATATCGTGACGATACCGGCAAAGTTTCTCTCTTCCGCCCTGACATGAACATGAAGAGGATGAACACCAGCGCGACCAGAATTGCTCTACCGGCACGTCCGCTACACCGTCCTTACACGCTCAACCTTACGCGTCACGTCGTAGACCTTTGATGGAGATGCCCTTCTCGAGCTGATCAAGGAGTTGGTTCGCATAGACAAACACTGGATTCCCAAAGAAACCGGACACAGTCTGTATATACGCCCCACCCTCAGTACGTGGCATCGCATGACAACCGTACTTGGAACTGATTCATGTCGTAGTCGGAACCCAGAAGGCCATCGGAATTGGTCCGCCAAATGAAGCGCTTCTATTTGTTATCTGCAGTCCCGTCGGGCCGTACTACCCCAATGGTTTCAAACCTATCGCGCTCCACGGGACCACCGAGTATACTCGCGCTGCTCCAGGAGGTGAAATGCTTTAACAAGATGCCTTGCATCTGTCTGACCAAAGTCACAGGAACCGGCGCTTACAAACTGGGCGCCAATTACGCCCTCGGTGTCATGCCTCAAAAGTTTGCTGCAGCACAAGGATATGCACAGAATCTATGGCTTCATGGGCCTGAACATGAGGTGACGGAGGTGTGTGGTGCATCTCATACCGTGTAGTTCCCACTCATCTGGCGTAGGTGGGAACCATGAACATGTTCGTTGTCTTCAAGAGAGATGGAGGTATGCAAGCTATCTGTCGCGAACAAAACCATCGCTGAGCTCACCGCTTCTAGGCTACGAACTAGTCACTCCTCCTTTGGACGGCATGATTCTGCCAGGCATAACGCGCGACTCTGTCCTTTCTTTGGCTCGAGACCACGCCTCCGGCCAAAACAAGCTTTCAGAGCTTTCCGACAAGTTAATTGTGTCTGAGCGCCGTGTAACCATGAAAGAGATCAAAGCTGCGTCTGAGAATGGCTCGTTGGCCGAACTCTTCGGTGCTGGTATGTACGCTTCAACTTCATCCGGTAAATGCTGATTTTGTGAGTAGGAACTGCCGCTGTGATCAGTCCAGTCGACAGGATCGGATACCTGGGTGCAGACATTCACGTTCCCACTGATTCGGATGGCATGGGCCCAGTATCCCGACCGATCTGGAAGGAGCTCGTCGGACGTCAAATGGGTCACATTCCCTCCAGCTGGAGCGTTCCAGTGACAGAATAGATGCACGAAGTAACGGAATTATCATGATATCGCATACACATACATAAGATTACTTTGCCTTCTTCCTGTCTCCCCGGTGTTACACAATCTAGAGTTTGAACGATGATTTCTCGTATTGGAGTTTTGACGTAGCTGCGTGGTCTGCAAACCAGTAGAGTGTGCCCGGATATACAGGTTTGACGCGAGAGGAGGGCAATCCCTCTTCAGGCCTATCGATGATGGTGCTCAACATGTCTGCCTTTCCCTCGCCAGCTGCAACGAATGCCACACGAGCAGCATGATTGATGACTGGGTAGGTAAATGTGATGCGCTTGGGTGGCGGCTTGGGAGAATCCTCCAGATAGGCAATCCAGCGATCTGTCTCCGACAGTAGGTCATGTCCTGGGAAGAGAGACGCAGTATGTCCGTCTGGACCCATACCCAGCAGGATCAGGTCGAAGACGGGGAAACGAGCGGCATCCTTCTGGGCGAACTCGCGAATAAGCTCCTGCTCGTACGCATCGGAGAGCTCTTCCAGATCGTCAAGGAGTGTGGCGTCGAGCGTGTGTATGTTGCCTTCAGGAATGGGGACTTTGGAAAAGAGTGCCTCGGTGCAGGCGAGGTGGTTTGAATCAGGGTGATCGAGCGGGACGGCTCGTTCGTCAACGTAGAAGACCTGCCTGGGCGATTGTCAGCTTTGGCAGACAAACCAGGATGATATAAGTACTCACCATTTGTCCCATTTCACCTGAGGGTTCCCAATCAAACCGCCAAGCATTTTAGGGAGAGATCCACCGGACAAGGCAATGGTAAATCTGCCTTTCTTATCTACAGCTTCCTTCTGCGCTTTCACGACGAACTGCGCCAGCGATTCCACCAGGTTGTCAGCTGATGGAAACGAATAGACGACTGTGGGGTTCGGGGGGTGGTGAGCAGCTGCCATGATTTCGGAGGTGCGAGTGGTGAGATCTCAAGGAGCGTGAAGCGAACTTGGCTTGACCCTAACGGTGATGTCATCAACTTCACACACCTCCCAAAGTAAGTACAAAAGATGGTCGCAGGGTTATGATTAGCAGTGTATACGTGTCATATTGTAGAGGGCTAGTATGAGTATTTCCATCACCACAGAGGTGTAATATCCGCACCCTTCCATCCTTTGCTGCGAGACTCCCAGTATCCTCCAGCATAAACCCACTCATCCCCGACCTGCTTGAACCACCTCGGCTTGCGCTCAGCCTCCCTACGTCGTCGTTCCCTCTGCATCTCCTCGATCCGGATCTTTTCAGCGTCCGCCAGAGGCATGTCGCCTTCCTCAAGAGCCCGAACATCGGTCCGAAGTCGTGAATCCGTCGGGGGTAGACAGCTCTTAATGTCCTCCGTGATTTCGTTCAGAGTTACGCCAAACGACGTGAAGCCGTAATACTCATGTGTCTCTTTGGGCCACGGGGAGGCACGCCATAAGATACGCAGATGAGAAGCATCAATGGCTTCCGACATCTGCTCGTCCCATTTGCCTTCGAGGTGAGATATTACATCGCCATTAGGCGCATGTATGGTGCCCGAAACGAGGTTAGAAGCTGCCCAATAACCACTCTGCTTGAAATCCAAGACACAACGGCTATTGTCAGCAGTGTTCTCGATGATTAGCTTGCCACAATGTTCCAGGTACTTGGTGCCGACCATCAAGTTTCGCATGAACGATGAGGGTTTTTTCCTGTTGTTCGATGAGAATACAGTTGAGTCTACATAGCAGAAGCACTCGCACCATTGAAAATGATCATTCCCGATTTTGACATGAGTGGTACCGAGCGGGATGATTTCTAAACTTTTGCCTAATAGCCATGTCAAAATATCATCATATCGCAGATCCGTGTAACCTACCCCAAAACTTGGTCCTTCCCGAAGATGTTGCCCAGAGTTCCCAATTTTGACCTTCGGCGTGATATGCCATTTCCAGAGGATTGTGGCGAACTTTCTCGGCGATGAACTTCATACGCACGTCTTCGAACGTTTCCGCCAGCATGGGATTACTGCAGAGTACGATTAGAGGGTGCCGGGGTAAGAGTTTGATGCTACTCACAAACCCTTTCGACCAGAACGGTGGCGGGTATGTGCGTAACTGGATACAGCAAAGGCAGCAACAAAACGCATGCGTTCGGCGGAATCGGTAGAATTTGCCGCTTCCGTAAGAAGATCGTAGTACTCAACCTCCTCCGCTGCTCTCTGGAGTAAGGTCAACGGCTCATTGAATGTGACCGGTACCGCGATGGTAGATAGATCCTGCGAGTACATGAGGCCAGACTATGCTAGAAGATGACGGGTGCTTCACCTTTCCAACGTTCTTCTTCAAGATAGAGAAGAGGCTACCTTCATCACCAACCGGAGGAGCAGGTAATCGGGTTCGCCGTACCACTTGCAGCGAAGACTGCACGGGATCGGGTTGCAAGTCTTCACTCGGCATGCGTGGTGGAGGTTCGTCCTGTGCAATATCCGTGTCAATACTTGAGCCCTCGGAATTACCCAGGCTACTGCGACTGTCGTTGCTCAGCATACGGCTCGGTTGCTCGGTACCATCGGCAAAGGTCTGAACGTCCAATACGAACTCCTGGGCACCTTCGTTCATCCCATCTGAAGCGTCGAACCATTCGCTGAGGCTGTCAGTACCGGTGGTCGCAATGGACATGCGCTTTGACAGGCTGATGGAAGCTGCGTCGAAGCGGTCGGCGGGTGCGTGTTCCTCTTCTTCCGTCGTCACAGGCAAAGGAACTAGTGGGGATGCATGAGCTGACGCCGGATCGACGTGCATGACAAGCTGCATCTTCAAAAGGGAGGCGTGCTGCGATTTCAATGCATCTAATGCATTTTGGAGCCGTTGGAATGATGTGGATAGAGACTCTGAGCTCGTGCTGCTTTCGCTGTGTGGCGTGTCCATGCCAAATTCGCTCGGACTAGGAGTAGCGTGATGTCCGCCTGTGTCTGCCAATCAGTGAATGACGCTCAACTCAGCACTAGATATCATACTCTTCTTGAACAGACCAAACACAGAGGCTGAATCACGGTGTTTATCCTTCTCACTTTTGTGCCTCCCAAGACTGTGGTGTTTCTTGCCACCAGTCTCTTGCTTCAGTGTAGCCATTGAGCTCTCAAGCTCGGATATGGTCTGTAAACGCGTCAAATGACGGGAACGGACAAAGGTCGTGTCACCTACCGCTCCCATTTCCTCTAACAAGGCGCCCGTTGCTACGCCCGTTCGCACCAATTTGAGGGTACCTTGCTGAGCTTGGCGAGTGGCAAGCCGAATACTGTTTGATTTGCGTAGTTCGGCGCCAATGACAACAAACTTGCTGCTGAAGTTTAAAATGGGAGATCAGGCGAAGGGATTTGAATACCGGAAAGCTGTCATCCATTGATTGAAGTCGTCTGTGCTGAGGCATTTGATATGAAAGGTCGCCGTGTTCGAGTCCAAATGTATGTCTTTACGGCCTGCGTGGAGAAAGGTCAGTTGAGAAGGGAAATTTAGGAAGGAAATGACGTGTGTTCAAATTACTGGACGAAGTCACAATGGAGCTGTTGACATACCTGGTGCGGTAGAAATGGCAGCTTTCGAGATTCAATGTTGTAAGTAGAAATATGAACATCACTTTCCCATGAAACCAGACCTTGATGCAGTGATATTGAGTCCCGAACGGGTTGACCTGATCTCCCCAATTAGAAGAAACGCTGATTTCTCCTGAACCGAAACTTTACCGGCGTCGAAGGCGTATGTCAATAGCCCAGACTGATAGAGTGTGAAAAAACGCCTTGCAAAGCCTGTAATGCCTCAGGACAGTGGCCAAGGAAGTCGGCTGATTGATGTACCCTGCATTTTCTTTCTCCGTTTCTTGAGAACCCATCCTTCGTGAACAACGACATGGTTGGCAACAGAGGAAGACAAGCCTGAATAAGGCATGCTAAGGGAAAGAGATGCGCGGGCTGCCACGGTGTGTGATTCTGCCATAATGAGGGCAAGATTGACAAACGAGTGACAGAGGGTAGGACGGCAGGAGTGCCAGCAGTCAACCAGGCTGCCGCACAGTCTAGAGGCTGTTTGAGGGAGGGCGTCACCGCCGTTGCTAATAGAGTTCAGATCCCTAACGCCGCCAGGATGCCGCCCAACTACGGCGACACTCAGGGCCGTGCAGCCAATGATATGTTTTCCGCTTCCACCCCGAGTCACGTAAGACCACAGCTTAGCGATGGGTCCGATGAGTGGCTTCCACGGTAGCCGAGATGGAGGGTTACTCGTACTGTCTTTAGCCGGTTTTCTGTGTGGGCTTTTCCCAAGAGGGCCCACCGAAAGTCCTGCCGGCTGTCAGGGTAGGGATCCGGATCGATCCCCACTGGATCATGAACGCGCGGCACATCCCGGCCCGGCGTAGCTGACAACTCAAAGGCGACCGGAGCGAAATCTTCCTCTGCTCTCTACCACCATCACCTCTCACTCTTCTCTTCGACACAATGGCAACGTACGTGCTCCCGCAATCTCGCCTTTCTGGGTTCCTCTGATCCTTCCTCTAGTGGAGACATTGGACTCATCGGCTTGGCCGTCATGGTACGTCGTCGCCATCGCGTCCATCGCGCCTTACTAAGTGACTTGCAGGGCCAGAACTTGATTCTGAACATGAATGACAAGGGCTTCAATGTCGTTGCCTACAACCGTACCACCTCGAAAGTCGATGATTTCTTGGCCAACGAAGCCAAAGGTAACGGTGCTAATCGTGATGATTCCCAAATCTAATCAGTCATTAGGCACCAACATCCAGGGTGCCCACTCTATCGAGGAGCTGTGCTCTAAGCTTAAGCGTCCCCGCAAAATCATTCTCCTTGTCAAGGCCGGCGCTGCTGTCGATTCCTTCATCAACCAACTCGTTCCCTTCCTGGAACCCGGTGACATCATCATCGATGGCGGTAACTCTCACTACCCTGATTCCAACCGTCGGTGCAAGGAGCTCGAGGCTAAGGGCCTGCTCTTTGTCGGTTCCGGTGTTTCGGGCGGTGAGGAGGGAGCCCGCTACGGTCCATCACTCATGCCCGGTGGCTCTCCCGCTGCATGGCCTGCTATCAAGGAGATCTTCCAGAAGACCGCTGCCCAGGCTTACGGCGAGCCCTGCTGTGACTGGGTTGGCGAAGACGGTGCCGGTCACTATGTCAAGATGGTCCACAATGGTTCGTACCATTTCGGCCGACGCGTATAGTTTTCCTTATCCTCTCCCAGGTATCGAATATGGTGACATGCAGCTGATTGCCGAGGCTTACGATATCCTGAAGCGTGGCTTGGGTCTTTCCGAAGACGAGATAGCTGACATCTTCCTGAAGTGGAACAAGGGTGTCCTCGATTCCTTCCTCATCGACATCACCGCCAACATCCTCAAGTTCAAGGACGATGATGGCGAGCCCGTTGTCACCAAGATCTTGGACCAGGCTGGCCAGAAGGGTACTGGGAAGTGGACCGCCATTGCTGCTCTTGACGCTGGTACTCCCGGTCCGTAATAGTCCATTTCGGTTGTCGGTCTTGGCGATCTCAAGGCCTCTACAGTCACTCTCATCGGCGAGGCCGTCTTTGCTCGCTGCTTGTCCTCAATCAAAGAGGAGCGTGTTCGCGCCAGCAAGATCATCTCTGGTCCCCAGAAGGAGCCTTTCCGTGGCGACAAGCAGCTTTTCATCGATGACCTTGAACAGGCACTCTACGCCTCCAAGATTATCTCTTACACACAAGGCTTCATGCTCATGCGTGAGACTGCCAAGGAGGTGAGGATTTTGTCATGCAGCAGAGTAGGTGCTGAGACACCCTCAAGATGAAATGGAACCTTAACTACGCCGGTATCGCTGCGATGTGGCGTGGTGGATGCATTATCAAGAGTGTTTTCTTGAAGGACATCACCTCCGCTTACAACAAATCGGCAAATTTGGAGTCTCTCTTGTTCGACGACTTCTTTAACAAGGCCGTACACAAGGCTCAACCTGGTTGGAGGCGTGTCATTGCCCAGGCTGTCCTCTGGGGTGTTCCTACGCCGGCTTTCAGCACTGCGCTCGCCTTTTTCGACGGTTACAGGAGCGAGATCGTCCCCGCCAACCTCTTGCAGGCTCAGCGTGATTACTTCGGTGCCCACACTTTTCGCGTACTGCCCGGCAAGGAGAATGCTAAGTTCCAGACTGGCCAGGATATCCGTAAGTTTGTTGAACATATGACAGCTCCTTTCTCAATCTTCGATTACAGACGTCAACTGGACTGGCCGCGGCGGAAATGTCTCTGCTTCCACCTACAACACTTAGAGGCCTTGTACAAGTCAAACATAGTCTACCTGGAAAGTGCATAGTATACTGGGCGATTGTACATTAATAAGAAAAGCAAAATTGTATAGAAGATGTACTTTCTTACTGAACGCAGGCCCAGAGAGCTTCAGAGCCGTCCTTGCTTTGATTATAGTCGACCGAGGTCGAAATTTTTAAGCTGAAGTCAGTGTGAAAGAAGATCAATATACAAAATCATTCGCGCTCTGTTTCTTAACTCTTACCATGTGCGGTGTCTTCTTCTGTGCCCATTACCAGGACTCGCTTGACCCCACTAGTCAGTTCGAGTCGCTGCAAGCGGCGCTGAAGGGAGTGAATGCCTTGAGAGGTACATCTCACGCTGTGGAGATAGAAGGGCCTTTCTAAAAAAATCTTGTCCAGGTCCAGATGCACAAGGCAGCCATCACATCTCATTGAAGAATGACCATCGGACAGTCGCTTTGGATTTCTTCGCGTCAGAGCTGCGACTTCGCGGATACGATGAGTCAATCAAGCAGCCGCATATCAGAGAACAGAATGGAGACGTCCTTTGCTGGAATGGGGAGGTGATCACTTTGTACGCGTACTGTCACTATCAACTGACATGTCTCTAAGGTATTTGAAGGTTTGGATGTGCGTCACAGCGGCCTTTATTTCGATATCCATTCAGAGAGTAAAGGTATTGGCGGGCGAGAACGATGGCGTCCGTCTATTCGAAGCTACGGTCTCAGCACAATCGGTAGAACAGATCAGAGATCTTATCGCTTCCATAGAGGGCCCGTACGTGTTCGTTGTGTCTTCAATTCTGTGGCTGACAATCTGGCACAGATATGCCTTTGTTTTCTATCTTGTACGTATGGATCACTTGTGGACGGAGCAGACTTATGTACAGACGACCGCCAGAGATCTACCAACCAGTTGATCTTTGCTAGAGATCCCCTTGGCCGGAGATCCCTCCTCATACACAAGCCTTCACACTCTCAGCCGTATTTCATGCTCGCTTCGGTGAGCTGTGGCTTGAGCGATGCTTATGCCTTCCAAGACCTTAGCACAGAGTACATATACTCTCTCGATCTTGACTCAGTAGGTCAGGAGGAGTGCGTGCGTCATTATCATGACTTCGAAATCGATATTGTAACCTCATCTTTCTTCTCAGATTGAAACCAATTTTGAGGTCCGTATGACACGTTTGTCGCGCTCGTCCTCGTCTGCATCGCCTCCCAATTATGTAAGAAATCCAATCTCCCTGTTCTACTGTGACGAATGACCGGAGCAGGCCCTTCCCGCTAATGTGAACACGGCTTCGCCACCTCACGACTGGCCGACCTTGACATCGCTTGAGACAATACCGAGCTATCTAGAACAGGCCGTCAACGATTTGATTTCACATCTGGATTTCAGCGTCAAGCTGCGCGTCCAAAACATCCCCTGGCATCCATCGTAAGCAGATTCGCGTCTGTAGTGATACGTATCTGAACTTCAAAGGACTAGAGCCCCACCAGACCAAGCTAGAGTCGCAGTTTTATTCAGTGGAGGGATAGACTCAACTGTCTTGACTTACTTGGCTCACAAGTACGCATGAGATCACTGTCCTTACCTTGGTCATCTTATACAATCGACAGACATATACCCCTAGAGGAACCTATTGACCTTCTCAACGTCGCATTTGAGAATCCCAGAAAGGTTCGCGTCGCCCTTGAAGGCAACAATCCAAAGAAGCAAAACAGGAAGATTCAGAATGATGCTAGCAAGAAGGCATTACCTGTAAACTATATGGTCCCGGACCGGAAAACGGGTCTCGAAGAACTAGAAGAGCTGCGGAAGCTGTGTCCTGGGAGAACTTGGAACTTCGTACGATTTCTCAATGTGTATCTGAGTCATTGCGTTCTGACACACTGCCAGGTAGAGGTCAATGTTCCTTTCAAGGTACGCAGCTTAGTACACCAACGAGTTTTTATCACCTCATTGGGCCTAGGAATGCAGCGAAAAGAGAGAAGTTGTAGAATCACTCATGTTTCCAAATCGCACTGTGATGGATCTGGTAAAGCTATACCCCGACATTCTACAAGGTGGCCACTGACACGCGTTCAGAGTCTCGCACTGGCGCTCTACTTTGCCTCTCGAGGCGTAGGTCAAGTACGCGCAGATCCCAACGCCGATCCTACGCCATACACAAGCTCTGCCCGCGTGTTGCTTAACGGTCTGGGATCGGATGAATTACTTGGTGGATATGGCCGGCACAGATCTGCATTTCACGCTGGTGGGTGGCAGGCCGTCATCGAGGAGGTGAGGACTCTGCAAGACCCACCAGTCGGACGTCTAAACCTTACTATGTAGCTTCAATTGGAGATTGATCGCATACCCTTACGGAACTTGGGGCGCGATGGTAAGGACGTCACTCTTCTGAGGAGACTACCACGCCACTAAAACGCAACCCCGAGATCGAGTCATTTCTACGCATGGCAAGGAGACCCGTCATCCCTTCCTTTCGATGAGACTCTTGAACTTCCTGGCTGAACTGCCAATACAACAGAAAATGGACCCTCGAGCCGATGTCGGACTTGGTGATAAGATGCTTTTACGATTGGCGGCAAGGCGAATGGGCATGGTGGGTGCTAGCAGCAGGAAGAAACGTGCTATGCAATTCGGCAGCCATTCAGCGCGAATGGATAGCGACAGAAAGGGTGATGTACTTCTTGACTGATGCATCCAAGATGATATACATTCATTGTAGAGTAAGATGATATACATTCATTGCTGTGACCACGGGCCGGCGAGCAGAGTACTTGCCCAGATTATGCGTCGTCCTCGTACACGATTTGAGACTCATCGTGTACTACAAAACTGTCATACTCATACTCATCCACTTCATCATCTGGCCTTCTTGGCGAACTGGAAACGAGGGGAGCGCATACCCTAATGCTTCCTCTCCCGAACCTCCCACGACGTTGAGGTGGTCGAGCGAATTGCGGACCAGTTGACACGCTTGGTGCTTGAGTCATCAACGAACCTCTATACACCTGTGTTTGCGCGTAAGAAGAATCCAGCTGCGTCCCCGGTCGCTGTGTCAGGAACTCGCGATCAGAGTCTCTCTCCGAATCTACGTCAGAGCCTCCTTCGCTGGTCTCGTCGCCTGAGTGCTGAGCGGAATCATCCCAGACACCGTTGATCCTACGAGAAGATTTGTATTCATTACGTATCTTTGGTACCCGCCGCCGCCGTGATGGTGAGGCATCCTCCGATGGTGGATCGGAAGGCAGGAGAGTGGGACGCTTCCTCTTCCTACCCGCCACTAATGGGCGAACAGGATAGGAGAGTGGAAATGGTGATTCAGTCGTAGGAGATGCAATGTCTTTTGGGGAAGACCTCGAACCAGAGGCAGCTGCCATATCAACGTCGCTATCGTCCGAAATGACCAAAATTGAGGTATCATGGTTTGAAGAACGTGGATCTACGAAAGTCAACGTAAGACTCAGCGAATGCATGGCTTTGGAAGAGGAGGGGGCACCCAGTCGTAGTGGTGAGGAACTGGTGATGTTCAATCCTACGCTAGTATCATCCTCGTCGTTCTCGATGAGCCAGCTCATATCGGCATCTGCTTCTATACTTGCATCGGCCCGAGTAGAAGGTAGGTCATCTTCTACCAATGTGAGCAAAGAACACAGGGTCAAGAAAATTGGGATGTACCTGTCGTTTTACACTCTTCTTGTTCAGAATCGGTCAAGTCTACGACTTCTTCGTCTGATTTGTGAGGCGAGACTGAGAGGGTCCTACGCTTTGTGCCAGATGCTGGCTTCCTTGGAGGGGAAAACAGGCCACGTTCGATGGCCACATCATCTGAATCGTCCATGGCTTGACTGGGGGTGGGTTCGGCAAGCCTTCGCTTTTTGGACTGTTTAACTGTCTCCGTCGCGACGGACTTCGCTTTACGCAATGTCTCCTTAGCCTTCCCTTTTCCTTTGCTCTTGGACTTGGAGACCGCTTCGGACTGCGTACGTCGAGGGGCAGGAGCAGAAAGGCCGAGTTCCAGCTCTCGGTCGATATCGTCGTCTTCACCAGCAAGATCTAAGTCGCGTGCTAGAACTATCGCTTTTCTCGGCTTCTTTGGATCTTTCACCACCAGCTTGCTAGCTGTGACGAAGCCATCGATAGTCCCCGGAGGTATATTGCGGTCGACATCCGCGTTCCTTTTCCGCTTCTTCTCGGGTTGACCGGATGAATTTTTCAAGGACCTCTTCTTGATGGCCTGTTCGTGGACATATTCCTGGATCTCCATGCGCTTTTCAAGACATTCGGGACGAATGTGGTCCGGTAGAAGACGCTCGACATCGGCGTACAATTCGAGCTGGTCGCCGCTCCAGATTGTCTTCTGTACGTGCTTGTAGGTATCCTTCGCTTTGTCCATGTTGAACTCCTCCCTGCCTTCTGAGAGAAGAAGGTGTACGAGGCCCTCTCGTTTTCGGCCGGTTCGTCCCAGGCGTTGCAACTACAGTTGCGACAGGTGAGTCGAAGATAAAGTATGCTGATGTGCACTGACCATCCGAATGGGGGTTTTTTGAACATCATAACAAACGATGAGGTCGATTTCTCCAATATCAAGACCTTCTTCTCCAATCGAAGTAGCAACTAGCACGTTGAACTCGCCCTGCTTGAATCGTTCGATCACCTGAGAGGTTGTCAGATGCTGTTCAAGAATTGCTTGAAGACTCATTGACGTTCAGCTGTTCTGCTTGCGCTAGACCCTTTGTGCCCGCCTTGTCGGTGCCCTGTCCAATAAACCTACTGGCGCGTATGATCGGGGCCTCTTTGTTTAAGAATTCGACAATCTCTTCTACGCACGGACGACTCGTCGAGAAGACCATGATTTTTGTGGAGTCCTGGGGTTCGTCGTCGTCCGGGTCATCAGGCAGCCTTTGAGTAAGATGTTGTAGAATGAGGCCCTTGAGCATGTCCATCTTGGGGTGTATTGGGAAGCCACGAGCGTTGTGGCGTTCTAATTCCTTCATGACAGCCTGGTAATCGGCGTCGCCTCGCAATTTGGCTTTCAGCGTCTCTTTCCCTTCTTTGCCTTTCTTGGACTTCTTGTCGTCATCTGGTATTTCCTGCAGAGCCTTGTGGCACATTTTCACTGTGCCCTCAATCTGGAGTGCTCGATGAGGGAATGATTTCATGATTTCATGATTATTTGAGACGCTTACCAGATAGGCCATAGCCCGTGCGAGAGAGGCCAACAAAGAAAGGATTGGCAAAACCCATCGAGCGTTCTGCGGCAGGCCCTTCATGCGTGCATGAAATGCGTAGTAATGTATCGTGACACAGTTTACCGCATGCATGAATCCCTTAATCTTGTCCATATTCTTCTACGCCAGTTCAAACTCGGGCTACTTGGGCGAAAGTAACAAATTCGGCCTACCTTCATCAACTTAACGAGGAGATCGCGAAGAACAATGATCTCGTCTGTCATCTTGATAACGTGCTGTTCGACTTTCTTTACAGAAGTTTAGACGCGCAAACGAAATCACGGGCAAATAGACCAACCTTTTCATGTATATATGACTTAAGGTCAAGACTGTTCTCGTCTCTAATCTCGATCCTGCTGATGTGCAGTCCGTCGATCAGATTCTGGACGGCCTCGGGGTTGGCGCCAGGCGTGGCGGTCAAAGCAAGTATACGGAAATGGGGATTTTTTGCCATCATGAATCGTATGACCTCATTATAGGCATAGTCTCCTGTAGCTTTGTGGGCTTCGTCTAACCATCAGGCGTCAATCCCATGAACATGAGGGTGGCCTATTCACACAACACACCTATAACAATAAGAATGACACTTGACGGGTCACAGTTTCCCGATAACAAATCATTCCTCAGTGTTTGAGGAGTCATGTAGAACACGCGTTTCTCCTTGTACTAGAGAGATAAGAGAAGAAATGAGAAGTCGTCGACAATACAGCCACGTGTGACGTACAGCGCGACCCCTCATTGGCGCGGAATTTGTACCAGTAAGCACGAGTGCATCACTACCAGGAATACCACAAGTTTTATGGCACGCCTCGACCTGTTGAGCGACCAAAGGTTTGGTGGGGGCAAGGAAGAAGACTCTCCCCTCGGGAAACCACCGATAGACTGGGAGATAACTTGAAAGAGATGTAACGCCAGAGGTGTGGACCTACAATTGAGCATGACAACGCCGGCCACGAAAGTCTTTCCTAAGCCGGTGGGCAAAGCCACCATAGTGTTCTCGAAAAGACAATGCTTCACGATGTTGTACTGATAGTCGCGCTTCGGTTGGTTCAATGGATATATCCAGTGCTTTCCCTCGAGAAGATCGGGTTGTAGTTTCATCGGGGGAGGCTGAGTTTTGATGTTGACAGGACATTATTCGCGAGAGTAGAACACACTTACAGGTCTAAGACAAGTTCAGGGAACAACAGCATGGTCAGGTCAATGTAGGATTAGCAGACGACATGATGAACCCACCCAACTGAGAAGGGGTAAGCAGTGCTACAATTTCGATAGAAAGAGTCACATACGCGATACAAAAGGCGCAGGGAATTGCTCATAATCCATCTCCTCTTGGTCTTCCTCCGGTTCGTCGTTGAAGGATGCCCGCCCTTTGCCCTTGGATTTGCGTATGCCCGACTTGGCAAATGCGGTATGGTCCCACCGTTTGGTCTTGGGAGCTTGTCGACTGGAGGAAGTCCTGGATGGTGCGCTGCGTTTATCGGGTGGGGTGGCCTGCAGAACCTCGCCATACAGCGTGGTCTGGCGAGTCTTGCTGGTAGATGCAACCGCGCGGAACGCGTTCTTCTCGGCAACGGCTCTCTCAGCTTGTTCTAGTTCTTCCTCGTCAAAATCGAACGTGATGTCGTCAAAGGAATCCTCGCTTGCAAGCGCCTGCGCATGACTGGTTGACGGCTGTGGGGCGAAGGACGCCGCCGCTGCGTTGGCCTCTGCGGCGTCGAGCTCCTCAAAAAACGCGTCGTCGTATTCACCATCATCGTCGAAAAAGTCGGAGGAGCTCATTGCGGCGATATGAGCGAGAAAGGAAGACAAGGTTGACTTGCCATCACTCGTTGACTCTCAGGCTTGAGCCGAATCGGAAATCACACGCGTTTCAAGCACGTGCGCACAAAAGCGTCGTCGGTTCGAACCTGGCCAAGTACAGCTTTTTGTGAGTAATCGATTGTTTTCACTCCTGTTCTTGAACTATCACTGGGCTGCAACCTCTCTGCTATATTCGCGCTCAGCTTGATGATTTTCGACTCCGAAACTGCCACCCATCTCAAGCCATGGCTTGTTAGAACTCTAGAACCAATGTATGTAGCCAACATCCTACGTTTATTTTTCTCTAACTTGACGCCGCATTTTTGCTAGCTGTGACGCCGAACCTGGCGCCTTGGCAGAATACATCCTCGCTCTTCTTAAACACAATGTGCCGGAAAATGAAATGCGCAAGGAGTTGACGGTTCAGCTGGAAGAGTTTCTTGAAAAAGGTCACCTGCATCCATTCCTTCGTGAACAGCTCTAACGCGGTGGCCTCCTCCAGAATGTCAGCCATTTATCGACACCTTGTTTACCGTCTTGAGGACCAAAACATATCTGCCCTACACATCCACTGCATCAGGATCGTCGCGGGAGAAGCCCATGGACATAGGCATTCCCATTCCTCTGGACAGCCTCATTCCACCTCCGATCCCAACATCCCCCGCCCGCACCCGGAAACGAAGTCTTGAGGACGAAGGAGATGGGCGCACGGCCAAAGGGCCCCGTCTCAGCAATGAGGGCGACTTCTCGCGATATAGCAGACCAGACTCTCGCACACCAGGAGCGTACAACGGAGACCACGCAACGAACGGGTATCGCGATACGTCACCGCAAATGAGAGGACATACAACGAATTATATGGGCAATGGCCGGCGCCCTCAGGCGTACCAACCTCCAGACATGAAGCGAGGGATATGTCGAGATTATCACAGTGCGTTCTCAGCGCTTCGCATGTTACTCCACACCCTAATTTCTTCAGACAATGGATATTGCTCTCGCGGTGCATTATGCAAGTTCAGTCACGGAGAGGATGCCGTGATACCAGGGCAAATGTTTCCAATGAACGGAAATGCGATGCAAGGATCAGCCATGCCTTTCGCGCCCTTGTTCAATCAATATGGTGTTCCCACAGGGCCAAGTAGCGCTTACGACCCGCGCGAGTCTCGAATGGACATACGTGCTTCCATGAACGGACGGTCACAAATGCGGCCCGCCTTCCTACCTCGTGCAGAAGATGGAGTACAAGTCCTTCATACGTCCGGAGAACTTCCTGTCATTCAGGACCTCACACCGGACGTACCCCACAGTGAAGTTACCCCAAATCCTCACCACACTCTCCCACCAACTGCATCTTTTCTATCTCATCCGGGTGCCTCGGGAACGTCTCAATTCACAGACGTTGTCATGGGCAGCAACGCCCCTATACCAAATTATCCTCGTACTTCCGGAGACATCGACATGGCACCTCCCAATGGCAGAGCTAACTTCGCGCCCCACGGACCCCGAGGTGGCAGACCACTTAGAGGTCGCGGCACTTTTGGAGATATTCCTACTATTCGCCCTGAGCGACGACGCGACAAGACCCTCGTGGTGGAGAAGATTCCTGCCGAGAAGCTTTCGCTCGAAAACGTAAATGACTGGTTCAAACGCTTTGGCACGGTGACCAATGTGGCCATTGACAAAGGTCAAGCCAAAGCCTTAGTCAGTTTCTCAGAACACGAGGAAGCTCATGCTGCCTGGAAATCAGAGGACGCCGTCTTCAGTAACCGCTTCGTAAAGGTCTTTTGGCATCGACCAATGGAGGGCCACGGTCAGGTTGGAGCGAAGATGCTTGCTGCATCCGCGCCTCTTGTTGCCAACATCGGTGCCAAGGAGGTAGCGCCTCTTGCACCGCGGCATCCACCGGCTACTCCCCGTAAATCCTCCACTCCCAATGCCGGGGCTAGTGCCATAGCTGCTAAACAAAAGCAGCTGGAAGAGCAGATAGCAGAGCAGAAGAGCCTAATGGCTTCCCTCTCGACGGCTACCTCAGAAGAGAAGAAGACGATCATGCAACGCTTAAAAGCGCTCACTTCCACACCTTCTACCTCACCGCCCACTCCCTCCACTGCGCCCACACCAACCCGAACAGCGGAGGCTGGTCAACATCAAAAGGAACTTTTGGATAAAGAATTAGAACTTCTCAATATGTCGTCGTCGCCTGCCGGGGGAGAGGAGAAGGAGCATCCGGAAGACCTGAAGGCTAAGCTGGAGGTGCTACGGGCAGAGGTACTTCGGTCCTATTCACGTAGTCCATTTGTGAGATCTCACGTATCTCTCAGGCTGCTAGTCTTGGTATACCCGACACCGAACCTGGATATCCCCGTTCATATCGAGGTCGGGGGCGAGGCGGCGTTCGCGGCTATTACAGAGGCGCGATGCGTGGTGGTGCACGGCCTAGTATGAAACTGGACAACCGCCCCAAGCAGCTTTTGGTGAAAGGGGTCCCCAGCGACAAGATATCGACACTGAAGGATTGGTATGAGGTCAGTTGAATCTGTGCCACTCCCTTCTTTGATCTCAACGTCCGACCGTAGACGACGGGTCAAGTTGATTCCGTAACATCATTGCCCAGCGGTGATGTCGTCGTGGCCTTCAAGACCAGAGCGGCTGCTGAACAGGTACCTTATTCAACTCTTTATCATTATTTCGTACTCACATAGCGAAGGGACTAAGCAAAGGGTCCAATGTTGTATCCATCGGAACTGTGCAGATAAGCTGGCACACTGGGCCATTACCGACAGCAAAGCAAGTAGACGTTGCTATGCCCGATGCCGGAAGCACCTCCCCTGCAACTCCCATCGCTGAGCCTAAGGGCACTGTACCTACACCAGAGCCGGAGACCGAAATTACTCGTGCTGCTGACGAAGAAGAAGCTATCGCCAGTGGTTGGGGCGAGGACGGTGAAGACGGTATGGGAATGTTCTGATTATTGTTATTGCTGTAAAATATTGTTGCTGAAGTCTACATGTACTTCCGACTATTGATAGGGATCAAATGCTTCTCCCCTGCTGAGCGCTGAGCAGCGGCTCCCGGGGTTTCTCAAGCTTCTGGACCCTCCAATCAAAGCGAAGCTCCACTTCGATTTCGAGATCCAAGGTTTTGCGCCACTCTGATACATTCTGCACCAATCTGCCGTCCTTGTGCAAAATACGCAGATTGAGTCTGCGTAGTCGACTGACACCGTTGATAACATGATTCAAGGTCCTTCCTTGGAGCATGGCGGCGAAATTGTTTGCCCCAGATTGGTCCCGCGCGAAGTCCCAGCTCAGCTCGTCTAGTTTGAGAAGTAAAACCTTCTTGAAGCTGGCTTTGGGATCCAGCACGACGAAGAGTGATGCCTCTACAGATGATGCGGCGCGGAACTCAAGATGTGCAGTGAGGGTTGGGATTAACGGTAGGAGGTTGATCTGATCAGGTCGCCTCCGATCAGCAATCTTTGGAGACTGCAAGGGTTTCGATCGCAGAAATGCACCAAGTTTAATAGAATATTGAGCACGGTAAACCCGCACCGCGTGACAGAATGAACTCCTCGAGGGCTGGCAACGACAATACGTTCAGAAGTGCACCGTCGCCCATACAATCCCGCATACACAACCGTCCGATCAGAGGCAAGGTGTGACAGTCAAGTGAGCTACATCCTTCGAGAACGACATTCTCGAGGCGCGGAGCATTGAGAAAAACGTCGCACATAGTCTGGTGGCCGCGCGGTATGACTAGCACATGACGCTGAAGCAAAGGAGAACGATCTTTGACGCCGTCGAGAGCAGGAAAAAGGGTTGCGGGCATAGCGAGACGCGGATATATCCACAGATGGGAATGAGCCAACAGAGAGTTCAAAAAAGGGCGCCGATTTCCATATTCGCTTTTTCATGAGCAAAACAAAATCACCTTGTAATCGACAATGAGACGAGTGAAGTAATAACAGCCTTTTGTGGAGAAGGCCTCTCGTTCGCTGGAAGATTTAGGAAGGACGATTAGGACCTGCTTAGCCATCTCGACGGCTTCCGGGTGAAGCGGTGTTTCATTTGTGCGATAGTAGACCTGCTGAACGCTCTGAGGATACGTCGAGAGGATGTGTTCCGGAGTCACGAATGGTATCACGGGTCTATTGTGCGTCGCAGCGGTGTATTGACCGCGAACGATGACCGCGCGTTGGGTAGGTTTTCTGGATTTCAAGTTCTTCTTTTTGATAAAGGCGGGCAGTTGTTTTGGGCAATATCGTCTGTCTTGAACTGCACAGAGGATAACAAGGAAACCTACGAGGGAAGAAACATCGGCTATTTGGCCCATGGGGCTTGGCGAACGCCATTTCCTTCTCGCCGCGTGATTTGGTGATATCCAAAGTACTATTATCTGTGTGAGAGTGGAAGGTATCGCGGTCAATAGAATCGTTTTCAAGGGTGATGGTTCATTGTGGCAAAATCGATCGCGGGCATGACCTTCGAGTATGCTTTCAGCCACGCACTGCTACTCACGAAGTAACAACGCGTTACGAGCCAGATGTTGCACGCGTCCGTACGGTATGGCCATCAAGAGTCGGTGACTGATTCAGAGTGTGCAAAAGTACCCACTGAGCGTTGAGGCTGGCCAGCGGAGGCAACCTGATCATGCGCTTGCGGCGGCCACAGTAAGGCTGCCCAGTGTGGTCCTGAAGTAAGAACGTTCGGCAGGAGTTTCGGAACCGATAACTGCACCGCTAAGATTCCAGTGCCACTGTGCAACCAGATGGGAGACAAAAGACCAGTACATACTGGATCATTATAATGACTGTTAGGCGGCCTTTGTCTCCTCCACATAGTAGATTGTGACCAGTTGTCGAGGGTTTCGAAGAAGATGCATAACTCCGTCGTCGCAATGAAGTGGTCATGCACATGGGTAAGTTATGCGGGTGAGTTGAAGTCTGGACTCTGGAGGTGGCAAACATTTGACAAGCCTCTACTAAAGTACAAGATCACGTCCTTGATGGCTTTTCTCATCAGTCAGCTGGAATCATTGTCGTTCTTTGCAATCAATCTCATAGACAAATGAAAAATCCTTACTATAGCACTCTCACAGGCCACAGAATAACTGATTTTTCTACTACACTACAGTAGCCGCCGTCAACTCGTTCTCAGCTGCACAAATGACTCAATGATGTCCCTGACTCTTGCACAGCCAATCGCATTAATCCCGAGCGCTAATGCCTCAAGCCACCGCGGCAAGCTCCGGCAAGTATCGCTCTCTGAATTCGCTTTCCCAATGCGTCGGGTTGCAATCGAGCCGTCCCGTCTCTTTCTTTTCTTCACTCACTGCCCACTCAGTCCATCGCCCCATCGTTGTTCCCCCTTCATGAATCTTTCGGTGTTCCTTCAATGGATGCTTTGGCTTGCACCCCCTTGACTTCCTCTTGTTTCTTCGGTCTGGTATGTGTTGTCTGTGCCATCGTTGTCTGTCGATGTGGGTTTGGACACTACGGGCTCAGTACCAGGTCCGTTTGGCCCTCCCCTTTTTGTCTAGCTATCTCTCAACCCTCTGTCCCAAGAGAGCACCTTTGATCGATATCAGTTCCTCTCCGCCTGTTGGTTATCGCTCGAACTGTTGCGCCACACCAGTTTACCCTCCCCTCCTCGTTGTCCCGCCCGCGCCTCTCTTCGTCCCCACGTCCTGTGGTATTGGTCATCTCCGTTACGCCATCTCGCCTTGGCCTCCGTCCAAGTCGCACGATCATCGCCCGCCGTCGCCATTCTTCCCCTTCAGTGTTCCACGTTGCTCGTCGCATATGGCAATGGTTCCCGAGTCATTGAGGTACGATCTGTGACTCGGGAACCCGTCAATCTGACTCGGGCATCCTGTTCTTTCGAACGCTCCGGGACGTCTTAGGCGGCGCGCTGAGCTGTCAATCTGACCTTTTTCAGTCTCAGTTCCGTCTCCAGGCGGCCGTCTCAGCCTTGTTGTACCCGTCAAAACGGTGATCTTGCCATCATTTATACTTGCCGACTTATAACGGATGTTATGACTCTATGGAACGCGTCGTATATACTTACCTGAATAATTATTACAAACGCAAATGTACACTTGCCTCCAAAATTGCACATCATCCGTCGAATATGTCGACAAGTTCATGATCCAATGCATTCAGCATGAAGTCAAGTCGATGTTTACATCAGTTTGGGTATTTCATGTTCAGACCGAGACTACCACGTCCTTTGGGTCGACTGTATTTTGCGCGGCTATCAGCTGTGCGACCGCCGCGCCATGACTTCTACATTATTTCTGCAGTGGGGAAACGCTTCATGGCTACACCTCCTCCTCAAGTAATATCTAACAGGTGCGCCTACATAGACTTGCTACTCACTCGCAATACTTACGGAACAACAATCCAGCGAGATCACGCAGCAGCAATACCACCAATTGTCCGACGAGGCAATGGATGCGCTCGTGGAACGTTTGGAGGAGATTCTGGATGAGTTGGCCAACGACGCATATGAGGTGGATTACTCAGTGAGTCGACTGTTCCCGCTCTTCATACTTCTCAACCTCGTGAACAGTCTGGTGTTCTTACTCTCAAATTGGGTGAACATGGCACGTATGTCATCAATAAGCAACCTCCAAACAAGCAAATCTGGCTGTCTTCGCCCATCAGGTAGGGAGACCCCCACAGTACCTAGCGGGTGAGGACTGATGCGTATTTACAGCGGCCCGAAGCGCTATGATTACTGCGTACCTGACGGCTCTTGGAGATACTCACGCGACGACAGCTTACTTGTTGACTTGCTCAACGAAGAGTTGAGCGCTGCATTCCGCCAGCCCACTGAGATTGTGTTGACTAAAAACTAGCAGGAAAGAGGCCCATAAGCATGTGATTGATCAATGAGCAGTGACTGTCCATCGATGAAGGAATAACTTGAACACTAGTAGTATACTGATGCTGAATGTATCGTGAAGTAAGTGATAAGTGCGATTGTGGTGGTGGTACAAGTGCCGGAATGACAACAATGCGACGGAATACAATACAGCAATCTAGCGCAGTATCAGAAGATGATTCGGCTGACATGGGCGGATATGGAAGACCCACCTGTGCCCGGCAAGCCTTACGTTAATGTTCCAGCTCCCGCCTGCGTGACAAGAACACAGCCCGTAAGAGTCTACAAAAACTTGTGAGCCTGCCCTTGATTGAAGAGCAAGTCTACACACTTATTGGTGTCCTCGTATCGCTCCTTTACTCGTTGTTCTTCGGCAAACATGCCTTCAGATGTAAGAGAAACGGTGGATTCCGAAAAGTCACTGTTCGGTGGCGACTTGGTCGCCGAGGCTGACGCATGATAATGAAGGAGTTCGGACGATAGAGAAGCTTTGGTCGTCGGATGATTGGGTAGCGGTGAGTATTGGTTGTTGGGGTCAAAGTTTGAGCTGGAGAACACAATGCGGTGGCGATGCAGAGCGTGTAGATCGTGCAGGACGCTATTAGCCGACTTGTACTCTGATGACGGGGATGCCTGGGGGACGACTGGCCATTGATTTGAAGCCGGAAGATCATAATCGTCCTCCTCGCCATCATCTTCCGGCTCCCAAACCCGTCCACGAGCGTCTCCATCGAGAACAGGCGGCTGAATGCGCCTCCGCTTCTGATTTGGGATATCGTCCGCTATGAGAGGGACCGACGACGAGGGTGGCGGAGAAGGCTGTCTTTGACGCTTGAGCATTGTTAACAACGGCGCAGACAGCTTGGAGCCAGAATTGCGAGCGTGTTCTAGTCGACGTTCACAACAAAGAGCGAATTGGGAGGCGATCTATTCAGGAACGATATGTAAGCCCTGCTCCAGGCAAACAATAAACAATTGAATCATCGCCTTTTGGTCGGAAAGTCAAGTCGGACGTCGCCCACGCCGTCGAGGTTCGCAATGGCCGACATGGACATGCTCGCCGCTATGGGCATCACCGGATTTGGCAAGGCGGCGCAGAAGAAACAGCTGGATCCGACTCGTTTCGACAAGACCAAACGCTCAGACACAAAGGCAAGTGCATCATGGTCTGCTGCCTGTGTTGTCCGCTTACGCGCTGCCCAGTCGGCCGTCCCTGCGGGCGAAAAGCAAGACACATCAGGCCCGTCTGCCAGCAGCTCTGCTCCGGTCGCCCAGTCTGCAAGCAATGTCGACGAACCCGAGTATGATCCGTCAGACTTTGAGGACGACGGCGAGGGAGACAGCGAGTTGGCAGACTTCCCTATCACACATGAACTTGTACTCAAGGACCACACAAAGGTCGTCTCGGCGTTGGCGCTGGATCCGTCTGGTGCCCGTGTCCTTTCAGGCTCGCACGATTATGACTGCAAGCTGTGGGATTTTGGTGGCATGGATAGCAGGTGCAAACCCTTCCTGACATGGGAGCCCGCTGGCAGCTATCATGTACGTTCTATGCTCACGCCATCCACTCTCGCTGTTGACAACTTGTCGCCAGATACACGACCTCAAGTATTCCACGGATGGTCAAAAGTTCCTTGTGGTTTCCGGGACAACCCAGGCCAAGCTTTACGACCGGGATGGCGAGGAACAGTGGGTGTATTCCTGCTCGTTCAGAACTGGATAGTCTCACCTGACATCAGGGCTACTTACATCAAAGGAGATCCTTATATTCGCGATATGAAGAACACTTCGTAAGTTGGCATCTTTAGCTATCAATCATCGCTTACACCTCTCAGAGGACATGTTGGTGAACTGTCATCCTGCGCCTGGAATCCAAAGGAGCCGAATCTGTTCATCACTGCTTCCGCCGACTCTACAATTCGGTGCGTGGCCCAACCACCCTTGTCATCGTGTTGATTTACCTCTCGTTGTAGAATTTGGGATGTGGAAAACAAACGGAAACAGAAGTCTGTCATCGTGGTCAAATCCAAGGAACGCGGCGCCAGGACGAAGCTGACTGGCTGCGCCTACTCGCCGGATGGCAAGATCATTGGTGGAAGTAAGTAAAGTGCCTGTGGTCTCTTCGTCACTCACCGTTGTTCCCCAGCCTGTCTCGATGGGGCCTTACACATGTGGCAGACAAGCTCAAATTTTGTTCGTCCGAATCAGACCATTGAGGGTGCACATCTGAAGGGCACAGAGACCGGTTCCATCGTCTTCAATGTCGATGGAAGGACGGTACTCACTCGGGGTGGGGACGATACCGTAAAGTGTATGTCCGTTCATGCCTCACTCTATCCTCGCTAACTAGCCTTATCAAGTATGGGACCTAAGGGCCTTCAAGAAACCCTTAGCGACGAGAGGGGACCTCGCGACTTTATATCCGAACACCAACGCTATCTTCAGTCCCGAGGGAAAGTTCGTCGTGACAGGGGCTGGGGCGACAGCTAAAGGAGCGAAAGGACGCATTCTGTTCTTGCGCAAGGACACCTTGGAACCCGTGAAGAGCATTGAGGTTGATGCTACTCCAGTCAAGTTATTCTGGCACTCGAGAATCAATCAGGTGAGTCTGGGTGGACTATCTTGCAACCTAGTGCTGATAAGGGAGTCAGATTGTAGCAGGGCTATCTAACGGACAGATATCAGTATTCTATTCGCCGTTGACGTCGAGCAATGGGGCCAAGCTGCTCATGAACAAAGGACCTCCCAGGAAGGTCACTGTGGAAGACATGTCGGACGCTTTGGCAGCACCTGCGATTGTGACTCCTGGAGCAACCGAGATGGGAGATGGAATGATCAAGTCGATGAAGAGAAAACGGGACAGGGACAGGCAGGATCCCAGGAAGGCGAGGCGGCCGGAGCTTCCTGTTACAGGACCAGGGCGAGGAGGACGAGTTGGCGCAAGTGCTACCCAACACGTTGTGCAGAATCTTGTCCGGGATACGACCCGAGACGAAGACGTGAGTGCCGAACTATTTTCAGCCTCCGCTTCACCCGGAGTCACTGTCGGACGATTTCGGTTTGGCTTCGGCTTGCCAATCTTTCTTGCCTCCTCCTTGCGAAATTTCCATATTGACTTGCTTGCTAGCCTCGGGAAGCTTTGTTGCGTTATGCTCAGAAAGCAGACGAAGACCCACAATGGACAACAGGTAAGCAGACCCGATATCATGACATGTGTGTCTTACGTGGCAATAGCTTGGCATGCAAACCAACCCAAACCTGTTTTCGCCGAGGTCGAGCAAGAGGAGGAGGACGAGGAGGAGAAGTGGTCCAAGAAGTAATCCGTTCGGCCCTGCTACACAACATGTTTGGGGAGGAGGCGAGACGAGAGGGGGTCTCAACGGTTTACATAGTTGGGCCACGTGACCCATTGAATCGGCTGGTATATAAAGAGCCATTTCGCACTTTCAACCTGCTTTCCTCCCCGTGCGCCAAATAACCGCAAAGCCATCAAGAATGAGTCTCACCGTCGACCCCGCCCCCGAATCTCTTCATCCGGACGGCGACGAGGACAAACATGCGGCCGACTCCCCGCCGTCGTCCGTCGTAACGCCGAACGTCGAGGCCGACTCTGAGCTCCCCACGTACGACGGCGACGCGACTCAAGATACGGCACCATATTCCGAGCAGGACAACGACCACCTTATGGAAGACGCGTCGGTGGTGCCCCAGATAGACAGCGCCCCGAATCCTTGTACGTCGCCACTATCCCGAGCCACTTACACCGCTGATGCCGCCCCCAGCTGATATCCCAGTCGATCCGCCCCACGGTACGCCGCCGCCGCCTACAGGGGAGCTCTTGCCCGACGTGGAGATGGCCGAGGAGCCGGTGCATACAAACGGAATCAACGGGACCAACGGAGTGGACAACCATGTGGTTGAGAACGACGCGAATACTCCGCACACTCCAAATCTTCTCCCAATGAGTACACCGGAAGCATCGACTTCCTATCTCTCGCCTAAACCCGAGGACGAAGACGACGACCATCCCCCGCCCGCGAAGAGACCGCGGGTTCATTCTGATGCCGACAAGGCGTCTTTCGCCAATGTACGACCAAGCGCCTTCTTAATGCCTTTTCTCTGCTCACCGCCGTCATGCACAGTCGGCAACACCACCCCCACCCACGGCAGAAAGCGTCGCATCGCCCGTTCTTCCGTCCTCTTCCACAAACCAACTTTTAGTCCTGCACTATCGTTTCATGGCCAACTGTATCAAGTCGCTCAAGAAACAGAAGGATGCTGCGCCGTTCTTGCGTCCGGTCGATCCCATTGCGCTCAACATCCCCCACTATCCCACCATCATCACCCACCCTATGGATCTCTCCACCATCGAACGAAAAGTCTCGTCATCCAACCCAGCAAAGCCAGACTCTAACTCCTCGAACCCAAAGTATACAGACGTCCAGGAATTCATAGCCGATGTGCGACTAGTCTTCCAAAACTGTTTTAAGTTCAACGGCGCTGACCACGCGATATCGACTATGGCTAAACGTCTGGAAGAGGTCTTCGAGAGGCAAGTCAAGAACATGCCTACAGCTGAGGTACGCCTCCGGTCAGCCGTTATTTCTCGACGACTGCTCACGTCCGATTAGTCGAAACCTATCATAACGAAGAAGGCAACTCCACCCCCTCCACCCCTCCCCGCCCCGAAGAAGGCGCAACCGGTCAGACGGCCGTCCACGTCCATGCCAGTGGCACGGCGTGCTGAACCTGATCCTGTCGCCCGTCCAAAGCGAGAAGTACATCCACTACCAGCCAAAGATGCTGCCTACTCGGACAAGAAGCGGAAGAGCAAGCGCGCAAAGGATGATGGATCTGCGGAGCAGTTGAAATACTGCATGAAAATCATCCAGGAACTTTTCAAGAAGCAGCACTATGAATACGCAAATCCGTTCTATGAACCAGTCGGTGAGTTCGGAAACTTGCTGTTCGATTCTCCTTGATTCTCATTAGCCCCAAGACTGGCTCGCTCTGGGCATCCCAACGTACCCCAAGGTCGTCAAAAAGCCCATGGATCTCTCCACCATTCGCAAGAAGCTGGAGAACAGCGAATACCCCAACGCACAGAGATTTGCCGACGACTTCAAGCTGATGATTCGGAACTGCTTCACGTTCAATCCGCCGGGGACGCCTGTATGCCAAGCTGGCGTCGAAATACAAAGGGTCTTCGATAACAAATTCAGGCAGCTCCCGGAAGTTCGTCCAGCCGAACCCACCGATGATGATGACGACGACGACGGCAGTGATGATGACCATACCCGTGAGTATGATCTTACGAGTTTCCATCCTCTACTTATCTTGGTTAGGCGCTATTTCCGAACTTGAGAGCCAGATGAAAGTTATGACTGAGAATCTGGCCGCCTTAAAGGCTGTCAAGGCTTCGAAGGAAAAGAAGAAGAAACAGCAGGAGAAAATGGCTAAGATACCTCAGCCGTCAACGTCTAAACCTGCACCGAAGGCTCCCAAACCCCCGAAGAAGAGTAGCAGCAGTAGCAAACCCCCGAAGAAGATTGCCGATGATGACAGCTCGCTCTCCTTCTCTCAGAAGAAGGATTTGAGCGAGGCCATTCAGCAGCTGGATGGGGTCAAGCTGGAGAAGGTCATCAAAATCATTCACGAGGGTTTCCCCGAGATACGCGACGTACGTTCTCTCACTCCCTGTGTACACTCCGTGATTTACGGATCCTATCCGTGCAGAGCACTGAGGAGATCGAAATCGAGATCGACCGTCTGCCTGCGCCTGTGCTAACGAAGCTGTACAATTTCGTCATACGACCAACGCGACCACCGCCACCAAAGCGGAGTAGGCACGGCAAAGGGACTGGAACAGGTGGTCTGAAGAGGAAGAGTATGGATGAGGATGTTGAAGCTGAGAAGATACGACAGCTGGAGCAACGTATGCAATTATTCGACCACACACTGAACGGGGGTCCTCCTCCTCTACCGGCTGCGAAGGCGGCTGACAGCGATTCGGACTCAAGCTCTGGCTCGGACAGCTCTGCGAGCGACTCAGAGTAATCAGCAGTCAGTGGGTTCCGTTGGACTGCAAGGTTTCGGCGATTACAGAATCGCTCTCATTCGTTTACTTACACTTAACCATTATTATAGTCTTGCTTCGCTGTATCACTGTTTTGTTTTTTCATGAGTAGTTTATGTCCGAAGTAGTGGGTCTTTATATCAATGTCCACACAAAAATACTGTACACAACTGTGAATTATGCTTTCACCACCCTGCGGTCAATGTCGTCGCGAGTTGGACTTCTGGAATTTTTGCCAACCGGATCGACTGGCCTGGGCCTTTGAGGGTCGAGCGTCTGGTTCGGCAGGACTTGAGGGGAGAGGAGGAGCAGGGGACAGGGGAAGAGCGACTGCAGGAGGCGGCTGGGGAGTATCGATTAGAGATGTTGCCACAGTCGGAAGTGTGGGTTCAGCAGGTGGCGTAGGTGCAGACACTGAGACTGCAGCCCATCCAGGCTTGTTGAATCCCAACGACGAAGAGACAGGCGGAGGAGGAGGGATCGGAGAAAACCCCTCAGTGACGGGCGCGAGAGCCGCGGCGGTCGTCGACTTTGCCATTCTGATACCGTTGGCAGCCGCGATCTTTCTCAGCTCCTTCTCCTCTCGCTTGCGTTCTTTCTCCTTGCGTTTTTCTACCTCATCAACCGGCTTGATGCGAACGTTATTCTGCATATCGCGAAATCGGGCTTTATGGTGGTGAGCGTAGGAATTGGTGTGCTCGTCGTATTGTGCGACGTTTTTGAACTGCTTGTCGCACAGGGAGCAGTAGAATGCCTTGAGGGTGTCGGATACCTCCATAGCAATTGCAGATCGACGGGCGGCGTCGTCCTGTGGTAGACATGTCAAGACTGAGAGGAAATAGAATAACATTTGCCCACCTCGCGAAGTCGGCGTTGCTCTTCTGATTCCTTAGTTTGTCTTTCTGAATCGAGGCCACGCCGCTGCGAAACCGTTGCTTCCGCCACACGCACATCCTGCGATATCTGGCCGACACCAGTAGAATCGTTCTTCAGTTGGAAAGGAATCGGGTCAACGCGGCCTGTGGCGCAGTGTAAATTGGGCGAGATCGTAGCGGGAACATGACACACCGTCGCCGGTAAGTCCCAGGGACTGCCCTTCGGACCAGCCGAGTTTCGCGAGCATAGCAAAGCCTTTGTTGGTCGGTTTGAGTCTCGTTTCGACAGTCACAACCTCGTGCGGGGCCAGTGCGCTGCTGTGCACGTCGTAGTTGTCGACGTCCATAGCGTTGGGCACAGGCGACGGGGAGCGGGAGGCAATCGAGATGTCATCGTCGTCGACATCGTCGTGTTTACGCTAAGAGAGTGAAGAGGAGACAGAGGGCAGCACTGAATGAGCAGCAGAAATGCAAGGAGAGTACCTTCAAGCTGGCCATGATGGGCAGATTCAAACTCAGGTTGCTGTGCAGGCGTGCGCGTCTGGGTGACTGATGGGTGACGCGTTCGATCAAGCCTTGTCCTCCTTCTACATTGCCCACTGCCGTCAACATGGTGCGTTGCTCGCTGTTGCTGCCGACGTTGCCTCACGGATCCAGTCGATAATGGAATACAACGGTGGCTCCGTCATAGCCATGGTCGGCAAGGACTGCGTGGCCATCGCCTGTGACCTGCGACTCGGAAACCAGGCGTTGGGTATCTCTTCAAAGTTCGAGAAGGTGCGTGCCATGCGCACCATCAGTCGCATGCAGTAACATTCTGCAGATATTCCCCGTCACAGATCGCATATACCTTGGATTGCCAGGATTGGCCACCGACGTTACTACTTTGTCCGTCCCTGCCTCTCGTCTTGCGGGATGATTTTCATTCTTTAACAGGAAGGAGCGCTTCCGCTATCGCGTCAACATGTACACCATCAAGGAGGAGCGTGAAATTGAGCCAGAGACGTTTGCTCATCTCGTGTCTTCGACATTATATGAACACCGATTCGGTCCCTACTTTATCGAGCCTGTGATGGCTGGTCTTTCCAAGACACCATCTGGCGGACTCAAGCCTTTCATAGCGGCCACCGACCTCATTGGCTGCCTAAACTTTGCGAAAGATTTCGTCGTGGCGGGAACCGCAAGCTCTAAGCTATATGGTGTGGCTGAAGGCTTGTGGGAGCCTGATTTGGAACCGGAGGATCTGTTTGAGACGATATCACAAACAATGTTGAATGCCGTTGACCGTGATGCGTACTCTGGCTGGGGAGTCATGGTGCATGTAATGTAAGTCTGATTTCAGGATATGCTTGGGTACACTGCTGACAAAGGCTTAGTACCAAGGACAAGGTCGTGAGCCGTACACTGAAAGGAAGAATGGATTAGTCGTTTTATTGTATCATCATCCAGCATACGAGTCCCGTCTTGACGTGCTTGCGAACAAGTCGCGTCGAATTACGCGTACATCAGCAGATTAGGATGATTCCTTGTCGAACTACCAAATATGGGCTTGATCAGAAGGAAATTGATCTGTTTCCCACCCAAAGATCAAAGATCACGTTCAATCCTCTTGAACTTGCAACAGTCATGCCATTTCCTTCCAGAATGCTTTTCCAGACAGGCAGAAGTCTTATCTGCAGAACGGTATCGTCCTCTGCTACATCTTCTTTAGCGCCGTTAGTCGTCTCACCACGGCAGCTGAGCGAAATGAGCAAGTCGAACGCGAATCTGAAGATTTTGGACGCCTCCTGGTTCATGCCAAACTCCCCTGGTAACGGCAAAGCTGAATTCGCCTCCAAAAGACTACCCGGCGCACAGTTTCTAGACCTCGACAAGGTTGCTAGCTCTCACGAACTTGGCTTGAAGCACATGATGCCTTCAGGCAAAGTTTTCGCTGAGGCTTGCGGTATGAACGATTCAATGAATTACTGAATGCGGTCGTATTCAACTGTATCCTGGCCAGAACAATTCGGCATCTCTCCCAGCTCTTCGGTTGTACTGTGAGTGAACAACGTGTACTGATTCTCGGTGAACATTCCCGCTCTGACCGTCTTCATTCCAGCTATGATACCCACGGTGTATTCTCTTCTCCCCGCGCTCTCTTCATGTTTCGATCATTTGGACATGCCAATTCCAGTATTTTGAACGGAGGCATGCCCTCGTGGGAGGATTCTCGGCTCTCCTTGGAAGACGGAACGCCCGCTGAATACGAACCCGCCGCCTACCCACCGCCAGATCTCGATACCGCCGCAATCAGAGGTCAATATCGTTCTTAATGCGCCTGGCAGTCGCGTTACTCATCCATTGCCGTGTCAGATTACGATCAAATGGTCGCCAACTCTGCCCGTGAATCTGGCGCCGAGATTGTGTTGGATGCACGTTCGCGCGGCAGGTCAGTTAGTAGCCATTACAGGTGCACTTTTTGTCTCAATTGTGTATAGATTCGTGGGGACGGATCCTGAACCGCGCCCTGGTCTCTCGTCGGGGCATATACCCAAATCGGTTTCGCTTCCTTTCAATGTTTTCTTGGCCACACAAACGACATCGACTGGATCTTCATACACAGTGCTACGTTCCGTCACGGAGATACGCCAAGCTTTGATCGACGCTGTTGGTGAACAGCAAGTCGAGGCTATTATGAAAGGAGAAGTTTCAGTCTCGACGACTTGTGGGAGCGGTATGACAGCGGCAGTACTCTGGTTAGGATTGAAGCTTTTGGGGGCACATAAAGTAGCGTTATATGACGAGGTATGTGGATAGTGACTCTTGTTGTGTTGAGCTGGTGATCTGACTATCAACATACAGTCCTGGACGGGATACGCGATGCGTCCCTCCAGTATAATTGAGAAATCGACTTGACGTGTCCTATCTACCCCGACAATACAATCATCTGAGTCAAGGTCTTGTTTCATTCGCGCACATCTGGAGGGACACGGCGACACGGCGACATGCAGGGAACACGCGTCTATACAGCCCTGCCTTTGGTGAGTGTGGTATCAAAGAGCATCACAATTAGGTATACAATAACACAATAACAACCAGCTAACAACAGCAACACAGCGTACACGCCTCCAAGAATACAGATCGTGATCTTTACAGCTAATAGCACAACAACGGATGGCAAGCTCGAGTTTCCCAGACAAATTCACAACACTTCTTGGAGAACATCCATGAACGGCGGTGGCGGGGAATGCGGTAGCTTTCCTAAAGCATGGGCGCCTTTGAAGACGACTATCAGACTGCGGCCAAACGACGGTATTCAGTTGACACACACACCTTTGCCAAAATACTGTACTTCGACTCGATGGCTTTTCCCTCGACGAAATATTGTCAAATGCCAACTAGACATGGCTTGGTCAACGAATGGGTCAGAGAACACGGATCTATTGTCATACCTTTCGAGCATCAGGATGTTTAGGTCTCGCTTTGCTAGCTCGTGTAGTAGCTGCTTCTGCGAGAAGAGCAGGGCATTCCGTAGCGCGGTCTGATTTAGATGTTTCACGTCGAAGACGTAGGTTCGACTTGTATCTGCGCTGACGGCTACGATGTCAAGTTCTATTGGTTGCAGGTCAGCCCAAGGACTGTTGGGGTAAGGAGGCAGGCGTACCATCGTCGTCGCAGTACGTGCAGACTGGCGCCACAGACTGGCTTTCCACTACCTCCCATGGGGCCTCCCACTGCCGTCGAAGCTTGAAAACCATGGTGATGACGGATGAAAGAAAGCGACCTATTATGAAAGAGAAACAGCGCGAGGCATGTCACAGCCCCCTCCTAACAGGTTCCCCTTATATATGAGGTTTGACGGATGCGAAGGCGCACCGCCACCATTATATGGAGAAGATCAGTCAGATAATCGGTTTCAATTGGTCTGAATGGGCGCGGCAAGGCATGGTAGGCTTGCGAGACTGGCCGGAAAGCACCAGGTAAATGACAATCATAGCTATCCGGAAGGATATACGCGGGAAGGTTGCTAGGCCGCTGTCATACTGATGCTTACGCTTCGGCTATGAAACAAATCGTGGGTGTCATCAGAAATGAGTCCGACTCGGCACGCCGCGAACAAGGTGCGCTTTAGTAGTCATTCGCACTAGCTGGGGCGCACATCTGAGGCGCCGAGCCTACTGGAGCTGATACAGCTGACTTGGCTTTGATACTGTGAGACACTGTTTCCGAATACCATCAGCCGTTTCACAACGTGGCGCACACTGCTTTCAGTTTCCAATCCTGATGTGCGTGGACTAGCTGATACAGACAACTGACAAGGATTAACAATCCCGGCGAGAGTTCGTAAGGCGATTGTCATTGAGATTGGGTGAGGAGACCCATCGTGACAAAGAAGAAACCGAGCATGGCGGAAGAAGTAAGCTGTAGCGGCACTAGCGCATCGGAATCATTACTACTGGAGGACGAAGTGGCGTTCGTGCAGGTTTCGGTAATAGTGAAATTGTTTGAAAGAGTCAGATCCGCGCACTAGAGACGTTTAAACTCGGGGATAAAGGTAGATAGGATGGACTTACTTGAAAAAGCGAGCCGTCGCCCCCATCGAATTGTACCTGTAACACGGATGAGCCTGTGCACCAAGTAGCGCGTCTCATCCCCATGTATACCTGAATTGTGACATTCTCGTTGTTGGTGAGTCCGGTCGCGTTGGTGGCCGAGAGGTTCAGGGGAATGCAGAAAGTTCCTTCACCTGAGAGTTGGAAGTAGGGGACTATTTGAGTGAAGTTATCGAATGAAGTCGGATTGGAGGCGGTGCTCAGAAAAACACCGGCTGTAGCAGCGTTAGAATGCTTGATATAGAGAGACGTACAACGCTTCACCTGTCCATTGTATGTGATGAGAGTCAATAGAAAGGAAACCGTCCGTCAGAGGGAACTCATCCCTGGTCCCAATCGTGTTTTGGCCACCTTGGACGCGTTAGTCGCTGGCTTGATCGCGTATGTAGTAGCTTTCTTACCACAGTACTGGCCCTCGGTGTCCTCGTCAAACGTCCCTCGAGCTTGCGGATAGTCAAGCGTGAAGTGGGCACTAGCCAAGGTCGTGAACGCGGCAAGAACGAGGGGAGACGTGAGCTTCATGATGAGGTATAATGGAGAGAAACCGGTGTGGACTCGAGCATATTTCTTGTTGTCCTATATATCGCTTCAAAAGGACTGTTGACCAGAAGGGTCTAAAGATAGATACAAAGAATTTTTCCGAGACCTGCACGTGGGTAGCACGACGTCCGAATCTGGTAACGAAATGATCAGAAGGGGAACTCGCGTCCTGCCAAGATTGCAACGGGTTGCCTTAGGGAGGCCTCGCAGAACAGAACACCTGAGATTTTCCGAAGGAATGTAGTCAAGTCTGTGAACATTCACTGGCGGTGTTTCCACTACGAGTGCGAGTCAAATCAGAGCCACCGGCGACATCAACTTGGAGCCGCCGTTGGTTGTGCTATCACGCCGCTCTACGGAGTCTTCTGTCCAACTGATAGTATTACTTGGAATGACTTGAAGGCTAAGTACCATTGTGGCGTGGCAGACTCGATAACGTGCTGATGCCACTGGACTGATGGGCAGTGATGGCGAATGCCAAGTCGGGTGTTTCCGTCAATTCGACAATGACTAATCTCTACCACTTGAAATAAGCACGCCATGTATCGACCAGCTCTTCAGGCCGCCAGGCTTTTTGCGCGATCCACTCGCACCAATATGGTCCTGCCGGCGCTGGGGCGCGTGCGGTTTGAATCGTCGACGCCGTCGACACCAAACACCAAAAGCACCTCGACAAGTGGCCCAGCAGAGCCTCTGGAGTGGAAGGCTCCGGTTGTGAGCTATGAGGTCCTCAAGCCCAGGACCCAGAGCCCCAAGCCTGTGAGAGGACTTGAATGTCCTTCTTCCTCCGTCACTGACGCGACATTTCTCCAGAACACTTATCTCATCGATGTACGCGAGCCTGATGAAGTAGCCCAGGGAATGATACCCTCGGCCGTCAACGTGCCCTTGACTGTCCTCGAGAAAGCCATCCGGATGGATGATGCCGCGTTCGAGCAAAACTTTGGCTTCAAGAAACCGGGTCTTACTCAACAAGTTACGTTCTATTGTCGTAGCGGGAAGCGGAGTGCTACTGCTAGTGGCTTGGCTATGCGCGCTGGATTCAAAAAGTGCGTCCATTTCTTGTACATTGGTCCCCGACTGAGGAGCTTCGCAGTGTATATAACTATAAAGGCTCATGGCTCGAGTGGGTGGAGAAGGAAGTAGATAGTGCCAAGGCAGGACCTGCGGCTTAAATTCTGTTATGCAAGTCTTGTACGCGGAACACTGTACGAATGGCAGCCATTTCTCTGAAAACCTTGAACTCGATGAAGACTTGAGATGAGCGAACAGCCGCGGAAGGTCGGGGCGAGATAGTGATGCCAAACAAAGGGCCACAGCCTGCAGCATTGGCGATCTGCTAGCCAGCCACGACGAGGATGCCTTCAGATCAGAGCACCTGGCTGGTCTCTGCGCCACTCAACGGCGACACCGAAGGCCTCCACCAGGAATTCTCAGCCAAGGTGGCCCAACAACTCAGGTCGTTCCCTCCTAACTCCATCGCACAATTCAGCATACCGTCCTTCAAAGTGTGTCTTTAGTCGCTTGCCCTGACCTTTGGATTGACCCTAATCTGCTAGACCGGAACACTAGACAATCTCATATCCCTCTCCGAAGATCTTCCCAAGCAGGAGACCTACTTCACGGCCACTGTAGCCAAAGTGGTCGATACCTTGCGCAACCTAGTCAACAACGACGCCAGCAAACTCGCGCAGCACACTCTTGTCAATGAAGAGACCATCGATGACTATATTCTCTCTGATTGGAAGTGGAACGAAGGGCGATATGGCATCCAGAAGAGTCTCCGGGACCTCGTCGACACCCTCAACAAAGTGCGTCACCGCGTTCGAACTCCTCGTCTAGATCTAACCCCGCCTTGCAGGAGATGACGTCCATCGATAACTCTATGCGCACCAAGTTGACCAACTACAATCTGGTCAAGGGATCACTAGTACAGATGCAGAGGAAGAAGACGTCAGTGTGCCCCGAGGTGGTCATCACGCTAGCTGACAGCTCACCCAGTGGAAATCTGTCCGTTCGCTCACTTGTAGATGTCGTCCACAAAGATGACTTCATCGATGACTCTGAATACCTTGAGACGCTAGTAGTAGCTGTCCCGAAGTAAGCTATACCTCACTTCCGGCACAATATCTGGCTTCACAAAACGTCAACAGGAATCTCTTGAAGGCCTGGACATCTCAGTACGAACGACTCTCCGCCATGGTTGTCCCTCGCTCTGCCAAGTACGTCTCATCGCTACTGCAAAGTCTGACGCGATCGCTGATTTCAATCAGGACCATTGCCTCCGATGACGAATATACCCTCTACACTGTCGTTGTCTTCAGACGCGTCCATGATGATTTCATCCAGAAATGCCGCGAGAATAAGTGCGTACCATTGTATATATCCTGGCCTATGCGACCTCATGCAACCATAGGTTCATCGTTCGCGATTTCGTCTACTCGGAGGAAGAGATAGAGAACCAGCGCAATGAGCTTCAAGCTGCAGACACGACCGAGAAGGAGCTTTGGGTAGGTTTCTGTATACCATGTATCCTGACTTCTTCACCGAACGTGTCCCGAAGGCCGAGCTATTGCACCTATCCCGAACCAATTTCTCCGAGGCGTACCAGTTACTCGTGCACCTCAAAGTCGTGAGACTATTTGTGGAGAGCGTTCTTCGATACGGCCTTCCCTCGAACTATGTCGGTCTTGCAATCAAAGTCAGCAGTTCTTCTTTTCTACAGTTCACTGTCATGTCCTGACTGACAATGCTAGCCTGATGACTCCAAATCTGCAAAGAAAATATTTGGTTTACTTCAACTTCAATTTTCCTACCTCGGCTCACGCTCCAAGGGCGGTCAAGCCAAGTCAAAGGAAAATGAGGACTTCGTGGGCGAGTACCAAGCGTTGATGGAACAGGACTTTTACGACTTCGTCATGTATGAAGTACCTTGGATCGTGAACTAATTCAATACTACCCGTATATCAACCGATACCATTTAATTCTATTAGTGTGAAATATAACGATACGACCAGCCCACTATTGTAGGAAAACAAATGTACACTGGATATGGAATAGCCAAGATGGTGAGATGCGCGTTGTGTGATACAAACCGTTTTGCGGTTGGAAGGAGAGGTGGGTTGTAATGTACAGATTGTACAAGTGTGGATTCTGACTTCCAACTGCTTTTTGTACGGACTCAGTCCGCGACCAGAGAGTTCGCAGAACTTCTTAAAGACCCAAGTCGGAGATCATGCGCGAAGCCTCCGCGTCGACCTCATCATCATATGCTCGTCCACTGCCAATGACTGCTGAACGACTGGACATGGGCGGTCCGTATACGCTCGGGAATGACGGAGCTGTGGCAGACGTAGGACTGGAGTTTCCACCGGTGGAGTTGGTAGGGGACCCAGGCGGCGGCATCCCCGAGGATTCAGTAATGCGCGACAATGACATTGAGAGGTCGAGACTCTGTGCCCGATTGCTGAAGGAACGTGACTTGGAACTGGAGATCTGTTCCTTCAGCTTGGCTTCGAGGAGGGAATCGGAACCTCGCTTGAGAGCATCTTCAGTCGTCCTAGCGCGCGTGGGAATGCCGGAACCCTGTGGAAAGTGTTAAACGCATTCATGGAGTGTAGCTGCTCACTGCTTACGATAGGTGGCAAGGGAGACCAGTAATCAAGACCAGGGTTGGGCAGATACGTCGGGGTTTCCTCGTCCTCTAGGTTGTAGATGTACGCAGGGGAATTGAACAGAGCCTTCACGTCGGGAGACGAATTCGCAAGGCGAAGTCTGCGTTCCCCGAGACCAAGAACGGGCTCAGTGCGACTCATATCTGCTGACTCCGTTTGCCTGTGGGCAGCACCATAAACACCAAGATGCTGACTGGCTGTCGGCCATTCGCCCCGAGCTTTGGCAGTAGCAGAAAGGACCTTGCTATCAAAGTGAGGGAAGGCCTCGGCAAATGAGTCACCACGTTTATGACTATGAGCAGTCGGTGACGGGTAAACATGTATGTTGTGGTTCAGGAGGAACTGCTCGAGGAGTTCGCGAGCGGCGATGAGGAAATCGCTATTACTCCTCTGGCATCGGAACTTGAACGAGTATTCCGGAGAGACGTCAGAAACACCGTTGCCATTGGAAGTGATGGACTTGATGTTAGGGACGATGGAGACCTGGAGGTCACGCTTGACGCCTTCCGTGAAGGTGGAGAACTCAGGCAAGTTGCAGACACGAGGGATCTCGGAGCTGGGGGGGACCGCCATATCCGCCTCGAACGGTACGTGTTCCTACAATTACAATCAGATTATGAGCCAATGAGGCCAGCTTAAAACACACCAAAAGCATAGCGGTGGCAATCTGTACTTGACTCTCCGGTCCGTAGATCGAGACGACATCAGAGGCAGTCTCTTTGTCCGGGAAGCGGACATGGGAGTTGGTCTTGGTTTCGATGTCACGGATGAAGATGCTTTTATCTCCAAGAAGGGTTCGGTGATATCGTCGCGGAATGGCAACAGTCTCGAGGACAAAGTCCTTGTCCTATGCGGTAATCAGGACGGGGATTAGGAATGGATATCGGATGGCGCACCTTGGGACTGACGAGCTCCATCACCGATTGCTTGAGATTTTCCAGACTGCCGGCGTTCTTTGCTGGTGTCCTTGCAATGACATTGTCGTCGTTGTCATTATATCCACCCAATGCCGCAAATTCTTCGGCATTCGAGAATTTCACGTACACCCCATACTTCTTCATGATACGCTGAATGCTTCGACCGCCAACCCCGATGATGCGTTTGTGATAGGCCTCCGGGACATGGAAAGAAATCTCAGCAGGTAGTTCCTCCTGTAGAAGCGAGAGACCCGCAAGGACAGAGGAATCTGGACCAGAGATGTCAATCAAGAAGTTATGGTCGTTGAACGTTTCGAATTTGATCTTGACGTTAGTGGTCTGCATGATCTTGTTAATTTTGCCGTTCTTCTTGCCACTAATGAATTCTCTGTGTTCATTGGAAAGTTCGATCTGGAAGCGAATTTCATGATGGAACGCCTGACAAACCAGTCAGACGCAGAAGAGCACTCGCTGAAGTTGCGAACCTTTACGATGTCCAGTTCCATGACCATATTCACTGCAGCCCTTACTTCGTGTTCGAGACCGTGCATCTCAAAACACATGCTCTTGAAAACGACCTCGGCGCCTGTCGTGTGTGAAATCTTCTGCAACAATTGTGTCACTTGAGATGGTGCAAGCGAAGCTGGTGGAAGCAAGGCATTGAACTGTATGGGGAGGAGCCAAAAGGATCCGACGTAGTATGTACAGGCCTAGGACGTCATGAGTGGCGAATAACGTCCAGAGCGAACGCTTACAAGTTGCATGATTGACCTGATGGTCCTCTGGATATTGACGCGAGAATCACCGAAAACCGTAATCAGACTCGTCGAGCTGTCGCCCAATGCTGGGAACTGGATGTATGTGGCGTTGTCACTCATGATGGTCTTCAATTCCTCAGGGCGGTCCGTCACCATCCAGTCCAATTTGCGCGGTAAGATGGCGGTATCCCTGGAGATGACAGATTTACTCTATGCCTTACGTGAGGGAATGAACTGGGCAGGCAATATGAGACGAACCTTGTTCGTCGACACCTGGTAAAGCATGTCGCGTGCGCGCTGAACGCCGAAGAACTCGCCTGTGATCCATATCGCGCTACTGGAACGGGGAACGGCCGAGGCACCAGGAGACGCAGTCAGGTCCGGGCCAACCAAGCCTTGCAATGGCGAAGGAAGATAGATGTTGGTGCCGGTCTCCTCTTGAATGGACTGCAGGACTTGGCGCTTCTTGCCGGCGATGATGGGAATAATTTTGTGGTCGAGGTCGCACATTTCCGATTTGAGACCGCTCTGCGGAGACTTTTAGACAGAAACGGATGTCGTATGTGGGTACACGTACCAATTCATCAAGCATAACGAGCAGGCGGACTCTGGCAAGATCGACTGAGTCGCCGGGCCCAGTGACAACGAGTTCGCATATGCGTTCGGTTTCGAGGCCTGACCAGCCCGCGCTGCCGCTGATGCCGTCTGGGGGAGTCCTGTTTGAGAGCGACAGAGGACTGTTGACGACGGCTATGTGGGCGAGGGTCTGGGAGGCGATATCGTCGAGGCGTCGCCTCACCTCGGGCTTGAGAGCCGGCTTCGAAGAAGGCGAATCGAGGATCTCTGAGCGTGTAACCTTTATTGCGGCGCGGTGCTGTGGGGCAAGTCAGGGGAAGAATGGCGCGATAAGCACGGTTGCGTACCTGCACTGGGCATTCTTTTAGGATGAGCGAGCGGACAAGCATGACGTGCTGGTACGGGCCAGTAATGTGGAAGCTCCAGGCCTGGTCGTGGAAATACGAGACATGGCAGCCGTGCACGGTCCGTGCGAGCATGGCGAGCTTGGCGACGGCGTCCGAATCCGCCTCTGAGGGCAAGGTGCCGGTAGCATGCTGCTGGAAGTGGTGGGAGGTCGGGAAAGGCTCGCTGGCGGGGCCTCTGAGCTCGGCGCCGGGCGCGTAGTCGAGAGAAGATGAGGGTGAATGAGTGTGTCGCGACCGGCGTGGATAGGTGAAAGACGTCGAAAAAATATCCATGTGGAAGAGAAAGGCCACGGGGTCGGGAGAGAGGACTGCAGGCGTCCTTTATCGACAAGAAGGGAAATGGGCTGGTCGTGAGGGTGTGTCGAAAAGGTAGCGGGTATGTATGCAAAAAGTGGTATCTTCCGTGCGCTGGAGACTCGTAGAAATTTAAAGAAGGGCCACGAATCCGCGAGCTGGGTGAAGCTTTGAAGAAGAGGGCAGATCTTCAGAAACAAATATTGATGTAACCCTCTAGATCGCCCGCGGAACGGAGTGATTTGTCGTCGGCCTCTCGATTCAATAAGTAATGACAAATGTCCTCTGCCGGCCTGTCTATTGACTGCTTCCATACCTCGACGTACATAGAGCGCTGTCTACATTTCTCGCGAACTCTGCACTGTACGCGAAACCTTGGACTTGTCCCAAACACCATAATCCTTCTGGTGCAGGATCCCCGCTCGCCCATCCGGTCCACCTGGTCACCCGGCCATGACAGGTAGTACTATAAGCCGTCAAAGTCGTGAATCCACTCGCCGTCATCGATGCTGTCAGTGTCAAACAGCTTCATGTAGCACGGTGTGTTTTGTCTTGAAAAGTGTTCATAGGGGTTCCCGTATAGTTTCTGGCCACAGCGATAGCAAAAGTGCTGGGAACACTTGGCACAGGTCATATGGTTGCAACCAGATGTTTTCTCGACATTGACTGTGTCGTGCAATGCTAAGTGAGCTTCAAAAAACTGTGTGGGGGGATGACGCACCTTCACAACCCGGACACGGCGTTGTGTTTGCAGCGAGGAACTCTTTGTTCAGTTGATCTTCTTGATAGGTAGCAACCAGCTTGAGAATTGTCTTCCGGCCAAACTGGCGGTACATCCTCTCGCGCTCCGATGAATTCTCTTCGTAAGAAAGATACTCTTTGGCAAGGTCATCTGTGGCGGCCGCACAATGCGAGATAGGGCCGTGCCTATTCGAGGGACATTAGCAATGTTTCCAGAAAAAGATGAAACGTTGATGGCTTACCAGGTGCGCTTACAGAATGAACAAAATGAATACGAACAAGCTGGGCATGTCCGGAGTCGCTCCCAACCAGACTCCGCTTCAGTCGCAGCAGTGAACTGTTTTGGTACAGGTCTCTGACAGTACTTCATGGGGCAATGCACGATAGAAGGATCTGATGAAAACCGTAAGCGCGAGTTGCATTTATTCACTTTCCGGACTACGACATGTACCTTTCTCCAGCGCGTACTTTTCCTTCAACCAGCGCCATCGTTGTATTTCTTCTGTGGTAAGCACCCGCGCCACCTGTTCCTCGCTAGCTGGTTGGGCTAGTTTGACACACGCAGGATCCGGACAGCCGACCCGCATAATTTCGCCTTCGCTCACACACATCTGCCAGAAGTCTCGGAGACAAGCACGACAAAATATGTGAGCGCAAGGTAGTTGGATGCACTTCGAGCCCTTATGGTGTGTTAGACAGATAGAGCAAGCATAAGAATTCTGAGCGAAACGTGATGTTGCAGAAGCAGAATCATAAGCTGCCAATAATGGCGATATAATGTGCGGTGCTGGATGAGCAATGCTGAAATCCCTTGAGTCGTGAATAGAAAGAACGCACCTCACTCACGTTATAGTTGATGATGCAGGACCACAGTCGAGACCAAGCAAGTCCAGGAATTGTCCAGTGCGAAGATAGTCTACCCAAGCATATAAGACCCCTTCTCCTGGTTGAAACATATCGAGAAGTTGCTGCGCCAGAGTCGCAACACTGGGTAGCCACAGATGGGTAGCACGGAGGGAAGATATCTGGGGCGGGTCCTTGGAAGGGTACGTTTGAGGGAGGACGATGTCTAGCAGGAACGGTGGAAGCATTGAGAGGGACAGATGTTGTGAGGGTCCATTGTGAATCAGGGTAACATCCCGTGGTTGCCCAAGCTCTACGGGAATCTCGAGTTTGAGTGATCCATCGTCTGCTATTCCACTAGAGACGCAGTCTGGATAGATGGCCTGGAGCGTGCAATGGCATCAGTACAAGTACCAGGATGACTAAGATTATTGAAGGTAGACCTCTAGAACCTCCCACTCTTCCTGTTGCAATTGGCGACACTCCGAGAAATTCATGTTGCCGAGAGGTGAGATGGCAGGTTATGAAGCAGAAGTCCGGGAATCCCGTGAATGTCCCGTGAATGTGCGTCGCCGTCAGACTCAGGTGACAGGCAGGCTATGGGCCGCCGGCAATCACCGGGATCCTCTTTGATAGCGACGAGAATTTAGGTACTGTACTCAGACGAGCTCAGACGTGAGTGGTGACCGGTGACCGGTGACCGGTGACTCTTGAAAGTTTTAGAGTTCTTCAACGTACAAGTCTTTGACTCAAGTGTGGAGCTAGGGCCTGTGGCTTGAACCTCTACCGCGGCCGCCGTGATGCCTGGATGCCGCATTGCGAGTTGAATGAGCGGGTCGCGATTGGGTCAAAGCACCCGGACTGGAGGCTGGACACTGCTGAAGGCGTCATACAAAAGATTCCACCACCACTATCCATATTGCGAAGATTCCATCTAATCTGACTGTGGCGCCAATGCAACCCGAAGAAAAGAAGATATCGGAACCGGACCGGTATCCTATCATCTCAAATCCGTGCCTTGTGGGCAAGTCTGTATGATAATCTTATTTATAAAAAAATGACTCACGGTCTACCTCTTCACCTGTTACTTCGTCCGCTTCGACTTCGACTCCAAAGTAGAGCTATGTCTACTGTCCTTGACGCCAACAGAGCGAAGGTTGCCGCTTCGGTCAAGATTGACCTAGTTCCAACCGCTCATGCCGTCGAGAATGATGCCTATAGAACCTTGATTTCGCGATGCTTTGTCTGTGAGTCAGCATGTCATTTACACTTACTGTGTGTACTTGCTAATTCCTCGTAGCGGATACCGTAACAGGTTTGTTGTATCATAGACAGCCTTTCGACGTTCGTTAAACAACTATCAAGCTCCTACCAAGGAGATGTATGAGTATGCCGTCAATGCGACCGTCGGCGACGATGTGTACGGAGAGCCTTCTACTACGTATGTGAGATCGCTACTCCGCCTATCTGGCTAACAAGCCCGTTAGCGCTTTGGAAGCTCATGTCGCCCAACTTACCGGTAAAGAAGCTGGCCTGTACATGGCATCGGGGACTATGTCCAACCAAATTGCCATCCGTACTCACCTCAAACAACCTCCCTACACTGTTCTCTGTGACCATCGCTCTCACGTCTACAAGTGAGTCCTTCCGTTCACGTTCAGTCTATGCTCAACCATCTTCAGATATGAGGTTAGTGGTATGGCTTTCCATTCAGGTGCGGCAGTCACTGCAGTCCATCCAGTCAACGGTACGATTATTTGCTCGCCATCACAACTGTGAAAACTATGACATCTGATCTATATCACTAGGCCATCATCTTACCTTAGCCGACGTGAAGGCCAACATGATACTTGGATATGAAGTTCACAGGTTGTATCATTTACTCCGCACCTGCTTGCTTCGCATATTGAACCTTCATGTAGCGCCCCGACAGAATTGATTTCTCTGGAGAACACACTGAACGGCACAATCTTCCCTCAGGATGAGATCATCGCTATATCGGAGTACGCGCACTCGAACAATGTGGCGATACATCTGGACGGCGCGCGTCTATGGCACGTAGCCGCTGAAACCGGAACATCTATGAAGGAGCTTTGCGATCCTTTTGACACCGTCAGCCTCTGCTTCAGCAAAGGTCTCGGTGCTCCCATTGGCTCCATGCTGGTTGGTCCCAAAGAGTACATAATGCGTGCGCGCCGCTTTCGCAAGCTTTTTGGCGGTGGTATGCGGCAGACCGGTATCTTGGCCGGATCCACAGCTTACGCGCTATCAAACAACTTCTCCCTCCTTCCCAATGTCCACCGTCTCGCTGCGAAGCTCCAATCCGGTCTCGAGGATATTGGTGTGACCATCCTGAGCCCAGCGGAAACCTGCATGGTGTTTTACGACGCGACGAGCATCGGCTCCACACACCACGAAATAGCGGAACGCGCGAAGGCCCTTTCGAAGTCAATCATCCTCAGTCCCTATGGGCGACTAGTAGTACACATCCAAATCACAGAGGATGCCGTGAAGGACTTGTTGGCGCTTATTCGCGATATTGCAGAGGAGAAGAAGAAAGCCGGTTTCGTCAAGCCAGAAACAAAAACCAATGGTCAGATCCATTTTGTTTACTCACATTAGATCTTGTGGTCTGTATAGAATCTCGTTGAATTAACCCCGACCCACATAACGCTGCTTATCGTAGTCCTTCCACAATGACTTCATGATTACTTTTCCTGTCGCGTCAAGCGATGTTAGCATCATGGCATCCCGATCGTGTTCGTTCAACGCGTCGCAAAGAGCGAACAAACCGGGTTGCAACCCTTTGCGCACGGCCGTAGGCAGTATGCACAGAGGATTGCTGGCCGCGGCGATATAAGCTGTCAAGACAAATGCGGAGTGCTTCGAGAAGGGTTTCGCGAGAGACTCAGCCTTGGACGAGTCCGCGGATGAGGAAAACGTTTTAATGACTGTCTTGGAGGTCAGGGTTTCTAGGAGACGCGACAGTGCTTTCGCTTCGAGCTCGCCCAGAGGTTCATGGATGTTGATCCATGAAGGATATGTGTCCGAGATCAGAGTGTTCTGTTTCCCGCCCAGCTGGGGTTTCGGTTGGCGCATTAACATGAGCAGCTGTCTCATGCTGTGGCCAAGATGGGGCAAAGTCTGGATGACGAGATCTCGACGAAGCCGAATGAGGGCAGTCACGACAAGAATGATGTCGTGGAATATTGCCGGTGAAGAATGATCATCGTGTGCAGATTTTCCTGCGAGAAAGCCAGCGATGATTGACCATATGGCGTTCACGTCCAAGGATCTGAGAGCAGCGGCCTGAACTTGCGTTAAACTGAGTTTAGCTGAAACTTTCGAAGCAACTTACTCGTTCTCGACATCGTTGGAGAATGAAGCGAAACACCAACGTACGTACGGACGGTGTGGTGAATGGGCCACCTTTTCCAAAAGCCGTCAAGCAGGCAGACGTGAAAGACTGAGACATCTGGAAGGTGTCTTCGGACCACAGCATCAGTTGGACGGTAAGGAAGCGACGGGCAAGTATCACCTTTGGGAGTATCCTGGAGCAATAGCGTAGCGAAAGTGACAGTATTCCCGAGGCTTGAGTCCGCGTTCGTCAACTTGGACTGGAGGGTCTTTGTGATTGTAGTAAATTCTTCTGCTGTAACGCTGCGAAGGACTTCAATCATTGACGAATTGACAACCTCACCTGGGAAGGTTGTTTTAGAAAAGGGGTACACATCCACGAGGTTACGGAACTTACTGCCTAGGTCGCCCAATGTCGTGTAGGCTTCCACGAGAACTTTCAACAGTTTCGAGCGCTTCCGTGTATCGAGACAGAGAATCTCTTCCTTGAGGACAGAGAAACTGCCGTCCACAAAGCGACTGTCGATACCGACATTGGACTGATCAATCAGGAGACAGAGTTGTGGACCATAGACAGCGGGCAGAGTGGCTTAGAAACGATGTCAGAAAACATATTGGACAAAGCGGAACAGAAGCACCCACTCGCTTCTTCGTTCAACCATCGACCGAGAACAAGAGCATGCCGCCATCCTTCTAGGATCCCGAGCATTTGCTCAGGATGTAGACACTCGGACGAAGAGGACATCGATAACGAATTCATGCAGGGCTTGAGGAGTGCAACACAATGCTCGTATGTTTCTCGGACGTTCCCTTTAGTAACATCCGAGAGCCTGCGACAAGGTCAATGACATGGAGAGCTCCAATGGGGAAGTGGACGTACCTAGCACCTTTCTGGTGTTTTGAGAGCAGCTTGGTCGTTGCTTGCCAGCAGCGTGCCCGGATGCTTCCAGATAGAAAACCCTTGACGTCCAGGTTCCGGAAGTGGAGTAACAATTGGTCCAAACACGAAAGAGTGTTAGATTTCACAAGTGACCTGGATTGATGGTCTAAGGGATTGCCAGCCTTATCCAGAGAGGGCTCACGAGATGTAGAACTCCGCTAAGTCAACGGTGGCGGCTACCAAAGCAGCGTCGCCAGTTTCTGTGGTCATGAGGTACTCCAGGAGCTGATACACTGTCTCCAACTAGAGAACGATGAGCTATAGCCATTCGCAGAGGGCACATAACACTGTACCGAACGATCAACTGTATCCAAGTGAGATAGGATCCGACACGCGAAGCTTCGCAGAATAGTTGAGCCGCCTTGAACCAGCGAGACAGATTCAAGGTCTCGCAGTTTCAAATCAACGAGTTGCGCTCGTTTACAGAGCTCCAAGTTGAGTTGCCGAGGAAGATACTCAAGTGGGAAGTACATCATCATTTCGAAGATGTTGAAAATATTCTTCATTTCCTCTTCGCTTGTCTGCGCCTGGGGCAAGAGAGTCCTTTCGCTGACGTAGGCAATGATACATTCTATGAAGCCGGACCGTCAGACAGAGAGCTGTGGTGAGAATGCGCACATCATACCTCGGACCTTTTCGAGCTCCCAGAACTCCGCAGATGATAGACAATAGCGAAGAGGCAGATTGACAGAAAAGGCGTCGTGTTCAAGCATGACATTTACAAAGATTTCCAACTGCTCGGGAGTTGCTGCGTAGCTGAGAGCCTGTTGTGAGTGATGAGATAGAGTACATATCAGACACGACGTACTCAATCACAGGCAGCCACCTTTCCGCGAACGAGTACAGGAGTAACTCTCTATCATGTCGGTGAGTTGGCTGGCCGAGCTGGACCTGAAGGTATTCGATTGCACGACCAATGAAGCGTTGAACCTCTCCAGATCCATACTGTTCCATTGATCCCAAAAGGATACGAAACTGGCAGTCACTTAGCAAAAGCTAGCGATAGGTCTTGAATGACTTACGACTTCAAAAGTAAGTTCAGGACACGCAGCACGTCCACTGTCTTCGTCGACAAACGCAAGGAGACGTTTCTGAAGATCGGGTAGAGCAAGACTGCCATAGCGCTGCCCTAGAGTGTACGAGAAACGGAGAAGGGCGGACGTCGCGACCGCTGAGCCCCATAGATCCTTCGGTGACACTTTAATCCATTTATTCAAGAATTTCATCGACTTTGTGAGGACGGTGGAGAGCCTATCAGAGAGTTCGCGTAAAGCATCGTCGAACTGCCTGCGAGCTTCCGCAGGTAGGTTTTCCTCCGACAATGAGACGAGCACGACGCCCGCGATCCTACAGGTGATGCTCATAGCCACAGCCGAGGCCTGAGATACAAAGATCATGTCCTGCGACACGTCGGATGTAATTCTTTTTTTCCTTGCTTTGAGCTGAGGGCCAAGTGAGTCCTGGTGTCCGAGAGTTTCTTCACAGCCCTCAAAGACGACTTGAGATATGAGTTGGAGGGTTGGAACAACCTGAGACGAGGTCACGAAGCTTTGTATCGAAGCTCCTAGGCGCTCAAGATACAGTGGACGCATCATGGGGGAGGACATGACCGTTCCAAACACAGTCTCCACGTCGTCTCCGGTAGCGACAATGTTACGGACCGGGACTTCTCGCGGAATGATCTCTATGAGAGCGTTGACGGTCCTAGTTTTGGAATGATAGCCCAGGATGCTCTCCAGGAGATCCTGGTAAGCCGAAGCAGAGGAAGGTATCTACAGCCAGGTCATCCAATAGTCATGTAACATGATACGATACGCCTACCAAGTACAGTCGGGCAAAAATGCGCGAAAGTGCCGGAGAGATGAGCATATATTCAATGCTGGTGATGATCGCGAGCGTCTCGGCAGCTTTGGAGGCATTGAGCTGTTGCTCCTCCGCTATACTGTAGCTTTTGAGTGCTATCAGAGCATAGTCGACGATCCGGTGAAGGACATCCTCCAACTCCTGCTGTCCCGTGAACATGGACTGTTCTCTGATAACTCGGCATAGTCCCATTTGCGTGTCCCAGTAATGGCTTGCCTCCTTTTTGGACTCTACGAGGACTTGCGTAGAAATGAAATAGCTGGTCGCTGCTGACCTGATGTCGTCCAGGCCACCTAAAGACTGTTGCGAAGAGCTCTGCCCGAAGAGTGCACCACGATGACGCTTGGTAGCAAGGATGAAGGCCAAGAAAAGTCGTGGGTGAACAGAGAGCGGCGCGCCACGGAGAGAACTGAAGAGAGAGGTGTTGTTGTCGCTCAATTGGCGTAACATCTCCAAGTTGAAGAGTATCTCGATCCCGATGTCGAATACCGTGTCACCGAAGTCGCCGCCTCCGAGGCATGCAGCCCAGTCAAGCATGTACTTTTGGGTGAACGCTGCGTATATCTTGAGGCTGATGAGCGCCATGAGAGTAGGCACGCGAACGATCCACGGACCTTCTTTTTATTCGACGAGTTGTTCAGAGACAAGCTGAACGACTTGCAAATCCAAGTTCCAATTTGAGAAATGTTGATGTCAAATCGCTCACTATTGACCGCTACGAACAACGCGCCCAAGCATTCGAGAAGTGTCTCTGCGCTGACTTTGCGAACAGACAGCGGCCATATGATAGCGAGGCAATTACATACATCTTGCGACAGAGAAACACATTCTTCTTGGGGAGCATCCACGACTGTGGAAAGGAAGGATATGACAGTAGTCGAGATAGGAATGCGGTTCAGGATTGGTGGTAGCCATGTCTTGAGAGGGACTGTGGCAGTCGAAAGGACGCTTCCAAGCAAGTTCCAGTACCGAGTATCTAGCACACTGGCTCTACATTCAGTCACGTTGTTTGAGCAAACCTTTGACGACTCACGAGGCCTTTTCTTTGCTGAACTTGGTAAGAATGAAATCCGCTATGACTTCTTCCTTTCTGGGGACGTGTAAGGTTGCATCCTCCCATGCATTTCGTGCGAGAGCGAGTTTTGAGATCCCGCCTGGAACGGGTGGATCGGAGGCAGCCTTCAAGGCGCGTATGAACTCTTGTGAGGACATGGAAGCCCTGAATAGGAATTGATCGATCATTTTTCTGCCAAGGTGTAATTGATGCGACGAATGTATATTATCTAAGCTTCATCCGTTCCGCTTTGCTGTGGCCGCCATCCAACAGCACTTTTGGGTCTCTTTCTGTCTTTTTCCGAATCTACCTAATTCAATCCAGTTACTACTATGGGAAACGTTAGTGACTACTGCTATCTGCCCCGATCTCAGCTGATTCGTGTCCATCTTAGGGTGCGAAAGCTGCTCAGAAGCGGGAGAGGAATGCCAAAGATGCTGGGGGCAAAGGAAAAAGTCAGACGAAAAGCAACGAGGCAGCCAAGAACATAATATGCGATAAATGCAAGCAGGCATTTGTGAGTGTCCTCCACGGTTAGTGTCACGCTGAGCTCTAACATCCCCTTAGTTCGTCACTACTCGCCAGCCAGCGTAAGTCTACAGCACCCAACCTTCCAAGCCATTCCCCTTATCACCATTCACGACACAGCCTCGAGGAACACGCCACAAACAAGCATTCCAAGACCCTGGCCGAGTGCTTCCCCACTTACGGAAAGTAGCGGCGTCGACTGCGTTGCTGTACTTTGTATTACACATCTCTTCTCTGTTCCGGACATAGACTTCCTTGCGGGCATCCATGGTGATAGACTTGCGGGCGTGTAGAAGGAAGCAAGTATATTGAGACAATCCACCGCAACTCGTCGTCTATAGTTGGCCAAAGCCGGAGCCCCCTGCTTGTGTGGCGGCCGCCCCCCGCGCCTGTATCTTCTCGCCGACCTTCTTCTGCACGTCGTTATATTTCGCGACGCATCGGTCTATGCAGACCTGCTCGCCCTTGTTGAGCTCGGCATCCGCGTAACGGGCGGATATGCACTTTGCGTGGCACGACCTGGGAGAGATTGTGTGAATTACGTGGTCGATGTGTGCAGCGCGTAGTTGGTGGCACGTACGAGACCATGCGGTTGAAAAAGTCGGTCACCGTGTCCAGCCTGAAATTAATGAGATGCGCGTTGCCACGACGGGGACGGGGACGCACTCTGTGATAGCCATGTCTATTTTTTCATGGTTGATGCCGTTGGCAGGTGCGGCGCGACTGCCTCCGAGGAAAGACATGATGAGCGAACGGTGTGGGTTGCAAAGTAAGGCAGTGACGCGAAACGGCTCGCGCCGGACGTGCCGAACCCGCATGCAAAATTTGGCTGCCTCGATCGCCATCAAAAAAGTTTTGACCGTGTTCAGCAATGGAGGAGACCGCCGTTCAGGTCCACCGCTGCCGCTTCGTCGACTATACGCCCTCGCCGGTCACTGCACTGGCTTTCCCGCCGCTCCCGCTCCCCAACAGCAAGACACCGAAGCAGACCAGAGGAAAATTCGGCACCCTTGCTGTCGGCCACGCGAATGGAAACATCGACATCTGTTCATGGACGGGCGCGCAAGATGCCCTGCAGTCGCCACAGGCTTGGGTGGTCACCAAGGCATGTACAGGGCTTATCATCCGTAGCCTTACTAATATGGTTCAAGGTAGACTCTGACAGGTCTTTACCCGTCTAAAGTAGACTCGCTTGCATTCTCCATACGAGATCCACAACGTGCACAAGAGGACGAAGTACCTTCCCTGTCGAATCTACGATTGTTCAGCTCCGGTGGCGGCAGTGACTTATTGGAGTGGGACCTAGAGCATCTATGTGTTAGAGTGCGTCTGTTTGACCTAACTCCATGTCTCGCCATGCTCATCCATGTCTCAGAGAACCATAAGCTCGCAAGCAGGCGCCATTTGGTCTATCGCTGTTAATCCAGCTTCTACTCTACTCGCCCTGGGCTGCGAGGACGGCAGCGTCCGCATCATCTCTCTCGTAGAGGACAGCTTAACCCATCATCGACGCTTCGACCGTGTCAAATCTCGCCTTCTAAGCATTGCCTGGGGTCCACCAATACCGAAGACGAAATCCGAATCCTCAAGCAGCACCGAAGAAGCAACCGAATGGGCAGACTCTTGGCTTGTCACGGGTGGTTCCGACAGCAGTCTCAGGAAATGGGACTTCGTTACTGGGAGACCATCGGAACGTATGAGCACCGACAAGATGCGCGGCGAGAGAACCCTTGTCTGGACGGTCTGCGTACTTGGGTTGGTTCGTTACCTCTAGTCGCCGAACACAACTAATCGTATATTTAGTGACGGAACCATTGTTTCTGGGGACTCTCTAGGGATGGTGAAATTTTGGGACTCTAGAACATGCACGCAATTACAGAGTTTCCAAGGACATGGCGCCGATGTCCTTTGTCTTACGATTAGCCCAGTGAGTGCTGCCGTCTTACTTGATTAACATGCGTTGATCAAAGCTTCCTTCTAGGAAGGAACTGCGGTGTACTCCTCCGGCGTAGATCAAAAGATTGCCCAATTCTCGCTTTTGAAGAACCAGAAGACCGACGGAGTTGCGATACAACAAGCTTCGCGCCGCTGGGTCCAGTCTTCGTCCCGTCGGATGCATTCACACGATGTACGCGCCTTGGCGACCTGGCCACCATACGCGCCTCTCCCCCCGTCCTACAAGCGCAAACACGCACTCGATGTCGCACCCATCCTGGTCTCCGGTGGACTGGACATGTCAGTCGTGGTCACCCCTGCTGCTCTTCCGTCAAGTACAGTTGTCAAAATAGTCAACCCATTGGCTACAAGTGCGGAAGCGACATTCGCAGACTCGTATCATCGCCGCCTTGCCTACCCCCCTGGTCCATCTAATGCTCCCTCCATCCATCTTTCTAGAGGCTCGCGACTTGTGTGCTGCATGCATGACGCGTCGGCGAGCATATGGAGAATCAACGAGTCTTCTGCAGAGGATGACACTGCATTGCCGTCGACCTCGGACACCGACGGATGGGAGAAAGTCCTGGATATGGATCTGGCGGTACATACGAACCTTATAGCGAGTGCTTTATCAGACGATGGTAAATGGCTCGTGGTGTCAGATCTGTATGAGTCAAAATTGTTTGCTCTTACTGTCGATGTATGTCTTATCTTTGTGTCCCTGCGTCGATATTCCTGACCTACACTCCAGGAAACGGGTGACTTGACGCCCAAACGCGTGAAGACCTTCTCCTCGATGGTATCCAAACATCTAGCACTGTCTCCACCCTCATCCGGCGGCATGGCTTTCGCATTCACTCCCGATTCATCGAAACTCTTGATGTCGTCCGCAATGGCATCTTCAGTTCTCGTCATAGATCTCAGTCATTCGGAAGAAGGACCAAAGGTGTTGCGGCAATTTGACCAACACTCAACCAATATTGGGGAACGCGTAACGAAGCCTCTGCCCAGTGATGGCGACGTTGTTATGGATGAGCCTGATTCGCCAGCCAAAGCCACCGGTGGATCTTACCTGGCTCATATCACTCGTTTGGCCATCAGCTCTGACGGACAATGGGCTGTGACGACTGATGACCGCGCACGAACGCATGTATTCAACCTTGATTCTCTCCAAGTATGCCTTCTCTACTCATTCGGAAGGCGATCGCTAACCTAACCTGCTAGCATCACTGCATCCTCCCCTCCTTCGCCCAACCAGTACAGACCCTTGCGTTCGATCCGACGACCACAAGTCTTTTGACCCTCATATTTCCGGACAACACCATCCAGATATACGACGTTGAAGCGCGCCAATTCCCCTCCTGGTCGAAGGATCTCATTGCAAACGTCTCGCAACGCATCTCAATGACGCACGACTCCGTCCTTGGCATAACATTCGATCCTGCCTGTCGCTCTGCGCCGTCGACCGCGAGGTACGCGCTGATCTGGGGCTCGACGTGGATGTGCAAGATCAACACGGACGGGTCGAACGCCAATCTGGGATCCACCAAGAAGCGACAGCGTCAAGACACTCTGAAGCGCAATATCGTTGCACCCGCCACGCCTGGCGCGGATCCCCAGGCAGAGTTGCGTATGATTACACATTACCGACCAATATTGTTTGCCGATTTCATCGCGTCCGGAGAACTCGTCCTTGTGGAGCGACCTCTAGTAGACGTGTTGGCTACCTTACCGCCAGCATATTTCAAGCAGAAATACGGTGCCTCATAGTTGCAAAATATGATATTGGACACATAAAAGTAGTTTGATGCAAATTTTGAGAGAACCGGTCTACAAAAACTACAGATACACGATACATACGACTAGTGCGCTCTAATTAAGAGCAGGCTGGTGCGCCAGAGCTCATGGGAAGTAGATGATAGAAGGAGAATAGTCCGGATGCATATGAAGATCTATTCGTGTGAACGGCTTGACACCCTTCTGTCTTGCCTTTCGTCTTCTCTGTCACGGTATTTAAGCATCCCCAAGCACTGACAAGAACGGGGAACTAACTTTGAGTTGATGACAGACAAGTACAGTGTCCAGAATACACCGCAGGAGGATTGGAACGGTATGCGATAGGGCAGCGGCATGTAACGGAAATTGATGAGTTGAGCGAGGGGCCAGACTTGCCAGTTGGTGATGAGAGCAGGTTTGTAGAGATCTGTGAACTTTTCCTGGATCTGAGATGAGCTGCGGCCCTCCATAACTCCCATGGAACCTAGAAAAGCCGCAAGCTAGGACGGTGTCAGAAAGAGTCAGGCGTGTGATATAGTGAAAACGTACACCAATGGGTGCCCTAACAGCGAGGCGTCAGCAGGAATGAGGTTTGGCGAGGACAGGAAACATACACAAGAAGCTGATCGCAGGCGACTCGCTTGGCCAAAGCCTTGGTGTTCACCTTGCCCGGTTTGTTTATGGATCTCAGAGGGAAGCGATGCTCCAGGAACGTATTCCAGCGCCCAAGAAGAGGGCCTGGTGAAATTGGAGTCAGCTTAGACGCTGAGAGAGCCGCTGAAGAGGCACGCACTGATAGTAAAGCCAAAGAAAAAGAAACGAAACGTTCGGGCGAAATCATAAGGGTGGGGTTCGTCGTCGTCCTTCGTTGTCCGCGCCTGGATCGACAACTTGTCAGCTATTTGCAGTACCGCCTAGACTGAGTGGATACCAACCGCGTTCTGAGCCGTCTGTGCGACTACATCGCCGAGAGCATTGAGCGTGCCGCCGGTAAAGGCGAGAGTAGTGTTGGGATGAGCAGAGAAAGACTGCTGATAAGCTCTGACAAAGGTGATGCTGGCCATGCGAGTGGTGGTTGAGGTTGAATAATTTATGAGCGCAGCGCCACGGTGCACCGTATAAATACACTCATTTCTTGTGTTGGAGCAACTCGTTGAGCTGACGCGGAGTGATCGTAACGCTCCGAAAACTCCAGAATCAGGCGCTGTGGGGTCACATGACTCTCGCGATGCCGTGATGTCATTGTCATCTTCGCCGCCGCCTCCCTCCAGGCTCCTTCCCCTGAGCTCTAAACAGCAACAGAGGCGCTCGGCCTCCTGATCGCGTCGTAGTCTCTGACCACTATCCAACAGTGATCATCTGCTCACCTTGCTCAGGCTTTTCTGTGTGACTCCTGTTGGGCTAAACCTCGTACGGCGGCCTTCCGTTTTCTGATCTCTCTTTCCATGATTTCTCGTCTGCCTTCTCATGCAAACCCCTCAAACATCAGCGAGGGACGCGGACAACCGAAACCAATCTGGGGCCACAATCGCCGACACTCTTTGCTCTCGGCCACTGAACTTATCGTCCGACGGAGATGTCTTCTTGGGCTAGCGGGGCAGTCTACATGTTTTGGTCTACTTTGTGGCATAAGCGCCAGTGTGCAGTCGATGTCGAGTGCACATAGGGCTCTGGCGTTGACTCCATCTTCAGAGGCAGTCTTACCCATACTAGTACCAGTCGAGGGGCAGCAGTGGGCTCTGTTCGACAATCAATGCCGCAGGGCCCTACTGGAAGGAGGCGGAGAAGCGGCGTGTCAAATTGATAGAGGTGCGTGACAAGTTGGAAAAGTAGTGTGTCATGGCAGAAAAGCGCGCCAGACCCCGACGCGTTAGTGACCGGTACGACGAGACGCATAGATACCTTCCAAACTCTGGATGGTACGTTGCGATATACCATCTCGGGTACTGTAACTGTACAATTGCAATCCATGGCTGTGACGAGCCCTTGAAGGGTCCAACACAAGTTGTGGCGACCGAACTGGCAGAGGGATTTCAAGAAATCTGCACATTCCTGGCCTGGAGCCGATGGGCGACGATCTCTTCGATGGTGTCATGTCAGGACGTGGAGTCTACTACTTGGATCTCATCTGAAATCGAAGAACCTGAGTGCAAGCGGCTTCTGCGAGCTATCTTTGTTGAACTCTTCGCAAGGAAGGTTACCGAAGAGGAGCGTGCCATTGATGCATTCTTCCTCGACGACATGCATTTCTCTTACGAAGCTACTAGTTCAACTGGCATGCCCTCAACTAGTAAATGTTCCGGTGTTGTGCCCACTCGCCATCAGCAGAGAAAACCCTACACAGCTTCCATCTGGACTATCATCCGAATTCCTTCCATCCATCGCCGTCTCAGCTAGACAGATTCGGCTCATTCGCCAGGATGCCCAGATTCGTGATGGCGCAACTGCCATCCTCTCCATTTGCTATCTTGCCTGCCCTCTGTCTTACCTTCTGCTGGAGTCATCAGACGAGCTCTCATGATCACAGATAGTTTGTATACCCTCCTAGTAATGAGCGACCCAGAAACTTGAGGAACATGGAGCGTTGCCAAGTTCGAACCCCGCGCCTTCTTTCCGGCAATTCACGGTGGCGCGACTATAAAAGAAGCAACGATTGCAGGAAGGCCCTCCAACCACTCTTTCACCCTAACCACATCCACAACTGGTTTTGTCGTCTTGTGAGCAGTCTTCCATTGTTCTTTGTACCTCGCCTAACACTAATCACACTGCAGATCCCTAATTTCTATCCCCAGACCACCAACGATGTACTCTGCCATCATCGCCCTCTACCTGTTCCTCTTTGCCACCATCGCCCATGCCGCAAGCATCCCACGTCACCTAGGAAACTCATCAACGGGCATGGGCGCTCAGTACGGCGGTCCGGCATCCAGCGGAACGGGCGGGTATGCTGGCGGTGGATCACCGAGCGCCGGCGGTGGTGCACTGCTTCAGATGTTCTCTGGTGCGCAATTTCCGCCCTTGTTTGTGTCCATATTCTCACCTGCACTGTAGGAAACGGCGGTGCCGGCGGTTACGCCCCTTCAGGTGACGCCACACCCGAAAACGGCATGAGCAGTGGCTCGCTGCCAGAAGACAGTGGCTGTCCGAACTGCGTCGAAACATGTACGTCCTTCATATCGCCTAGTCGGCGTGGCTGATCTTCGTCTAGTACTTTTCCGTAGCGCAGATGATCACGACAACCGCGATGATTAGAGCCGTTTTAAAAATCGCATAAGACGAAAATTTGCGCATTGTACCATCACCAAAGCACATGTACTATTAGCCTGTATCACAACACTTTTGAGTGGTTTCAAGATGTCTTTGCTTGACTGGTGAGATCAAAGTAGACGCAACTTTCCCGTCACCTCATTGACGGTTGGGACCGGCGCCGGTCCAATTGCAAGTACCGTTCTGTCGCCGTTCTTTCCCTGTGTAATTGCGCTACTCAGAGGGTAAAAGACTGCTTCTGGATCACTGTTAAGCAGACTCACGCATTTTTTACAGACCGAGCACAGAGATTCAGACTTTTCGCAATGGCCTCCAATTCAAGCAGCTGGTCCTCGTTTTTCCCTTTGAGCGCTATCTTGGCCTGTCTACACAATTCACAGCAGTGAGTAGCAGAATGCATTCGCACAACCAGTTGTACCCAGTTCTCTCCCAATGGGACAACAACTGTTATTCGTGAGTGAGGGTTCCCCGAGTTAAGAGCTTCGTACTTTCGGATTGCTCTTAGATAGCGCTTTATAACAGGCGAGTGTCGCGGTTCTATGTAGTTGAGCATACGAAGAAAAATAAGTTTGACCATCTCACCCGCATCTGCGAAAGGAAACGATGTCAGTGAAGGCATACAATTCGACGAAGAACGAACTCTGTTGCTATATCCGCTGCATTCATTTTGACATCTGTCCGTACAACCAAGGTCTTGTCACATAGTCATAATCAGCCTCAAGAAGGTCGCTGAGAGAGTGGAGGTTACAGACAAGTTTGCATGGCTCGAAAAGTCCGGCTGTAATTGAAGACAAGTCTCCGTCCGCGATGTCTTGAGTATCAACGTCGTTTTTGGAGAGATCTCGTGAAGCCTGTGACAATGGTTGTTCTTTTTTGGACCGAGAGCCAAGATAGACTCCAAACGACGCAGAGATGACTCCGAGAGCAGTCAGATACACGGTTTCCATCAGGTTGAACAGCGATCGTGAATGCGTGAATGTTGGGGCTAAATACTGATGTTGTGGGCATTATATAAAATAAAAAAAAGATATTCCAAAAAGGAAAGAGGGAGGAGAGAGAAGGGAAGGAGGGGAAGTTCTGTCAGGACTCACTTGTATTGACTCTGTATCTGCTCAACGAGGCATTCGGAAGGCCGAAAATTTGCTGTTCAGTATTGCAGATTTCGTAGAGCGCGCCGCCAAGGCGGCCAGATAATTGTGGGAAACTTCCCTTTTAAGAATATTTAGCGCTTACTGCCGAGAAATAGTGTCGCCCGAGATCACCGAGCAGATAGCAAACCCGAATTGGGTGAAATGGCTCCGCAACGCGAGTGCACATACTTCATTGACTCGCCTCAAATCTATCGATTCTCGGTGTGATTGAGCAGCATCAGACTGCATGAGACCCTTGAGCTAGTTTACAATCTTGAGGGCATGTGCTCAAGTCAAGTTGCGCTGTACATGGTGTAATTTGACTTGCAGTGCACGGTCTCCCACATCTGAAAGCATTTGGAGCCCTATCTATTGTTGGCAGAGGGAGTCGGCCTTATGTGGGCTGATGCGAGCCACGGAAGAGCCGTGCTGCCAGATGCAGCCAGTATGTAGCCACAGTGCAGCCCATAGGTGGTTCAGTTGGTCTTCTCAGAGTCAATTATCTTGACATCATTCATTCCATTCAATTACTACTGTCATTTTCTACTGTTCTGCGGCATTCGATGAGCCCAACCGTCGACGCACGACATTGAGCGCGTCGCGGGCGGGCGCGTACCAGCTGTCAGGGGCTCTTGACCGATTAGGATGGATGATGACTAACCCACCCAATAGCGCGCTATTTGCCCACAACATCAGTATTTAGCCAATGTTGGAAGCACTGGCAGCCCGTTTCGGCAATTTCCACCCGATCACATCTTTATTTTCTACTCTCTGCATCAATTCTGTGTGTAGACTCACCCAGGTCGTCTACTTGTCAAGCAAACTACAAAAGGGACTCCTCGAGCATAGAAAGCCATGGCTGCCGAACCAGAGGCATCGACGTCGACGGCACAGAATGTCTCCGAACGACCACCTTTTTCCACCCTCGACTTGTCCCCGCAAACAATGCAGGCACTGGGGGAGATGGGATTCGACACCATGACAAACGTTCAAGCAAAATCAATACCGTTACTCCTTGCCGGAAAGGACCTATTGGGGTCTGCACGCACTGGGTCTGGCAAGACGCTCGCCTTCCTCATTCCTGCGATCGAACTCCTCCACCGACTGAAATTCAAGCCTCAGAATGGTGCGTGTGCTGATAGCTTCGGGATATAGTCCACCAGCTTGAACGGTTCCACAGGTACTGGAATCATCATCCTCACCCCCACGCGAGAGCTTGCATTGCAAATATTCGGCGTAGCAAAGGATCTCATGGCACATCATTCTCAAACATTCGGTATCATCATGGGTGGTGCGAACCGAAGGGCGGAGGCGGATAAGCTGGTGAAGGGTGTGAATCTCTTGGTCGCGACTCCGGGAAGACTGTGGGATCACTTGGAGGTGTGTTCTAGTGTGCGTTCATTCGAATCCCGACTGATCAATTTGCAGAGCACCAAAGGATTCGTGTACCGAAACGTGAAAGCCTTAGTGATTGATGAGGCTGATCGGATATTGGAGGTTGGGTTCGAAGAGCAGATGAAGAAGATCATCAAATTGTTGCCCAATGGTGCGCCCAAGTTCTCTATGGGAGTGTCTTAGGTCCTCATACATTGATCTAGAGGACCGGCAAACTATGCTGTTTTCGGCAACACAGACGACCAAAGTGCAGGACCTGGCTAGGATATCACTTAGACCTGGTCCCGTGCAGGTGGATGTCGACAAGGAGGAAATCACCAGCACGGTCACAACGTTGACGCAGGGATATGTCGTCTGTCCGTCGGACCGAAGATTCCTCCTCCTCTTCACCTTCCTCAGCAAATACCGTAAGAAAAAGATCATCGTCTTCTTCTCCAGCTGCGACTCCGTCAAATATCACGCTGAGTTGCTCAATTACATCGATGTTCCCGTGCTTGACCTGCATGTACGTTGTTATACTCTGCTCGCTTCCTTCCCTTCCTGACCACTATGTAGGGCAAACAAAAACAACAAAAGCGGACGAATACCTTCTTCGAGTTCATCAATGCCGAGACTGGTATTCTGCTTTCCACAAACGTCGCCGCCCGTGGACTGGATATCCCGCGCGTCGATTGGATCATCCAATTCGACCCTCCCGATGATCCTCGCGAGTACATTCATCGTGTCGGGCGGACCGCTCGTGCTGGAAAAGTTGGCAAAAGTCTTCTCTTCTTGCTCGAGAGCGAACTTGGGTTCCTTCGCTACCTCAAGGAAGCAAAGGTTCCCTTGAACGAATTCAGCTTCCCGGCTGACCGGATAAAGAACGTTCAGAGTCAAGTAAGTCACATCCTTTGGTACTTCTCTGAAACCATATCTGATACACGGAATTTAGCTCGAAAAGCTTCTGCAGAAGAACTATTTCCTCCACCAGTCCGCCAAGGACGGTTTCAGGGCTTATCTTCAGTCTTACGCGTCGTATTCGCTGAAGAAAATCTTCGACGTGAACGCCCTCGATCTGGCGAAGGTCGGCAAGGCGTTTGGCTTCTCGGTACCTCCAAGAGTGAATGTCAATATTGGTGGTGGGAAGACCGTTTCGTCCGGGAGCAGAAAACGACCTCGCGACGAAGATGACAAGGAGGAGGAGGAAGCAGGTGATGCAGATGCAGATGGTCCTTTGGACAATGTGGTGGAGCATGAAGGCAGGGGTCGCGGTGATGGTAAGCAACGGAGGATAGAGACTCTTGGGAAGAAGAAGGTTGACAAGGAGGTTTATAAAAAGGGAAAAGAACGTCAGAAGATGGCTGCTACAGGGCAGTGGAGTCGTTAGTCCTCGGTCACGGTGTTTGTAGTTATGCCATGACAGTTGCAGTGTTGTCTACAGCACAATCATGGGTCCTCATGTTTGACGTCGTGGATGCTCTCCTTTCTCCTCATAAAGTCTTTTTTTTTGTCCTACGCCGAGGCACCAGCTTGCACGATGACGTCACGTGATCGGAGTACGTCATCGTCCACGTTGAGTCTTCAAGTTCGCACCGTGACCTTCGCAGCTCCCACAACCATCTGCAAGCGTTCATAGACTCACCTCACTATCTTCTTCTGTGAAGGCCGTCAATGGCTACCACTCAGGTAATGCTTCTCTCGCCCTATCTGTTTGTCAACCCGCTCACGATGTCGTCCGATCCAGCATTATCTCTGGGCCTCTGGCCATTTCATTCTCCTCGTTTCGGCGTTGCGCTATTTCCTCGCCTGGGTCACCTTCAAAAGCGTGTCTGCCTGGTGGTATAAAAGTGCGTCCGGGCTGCTGCCTTTCTGATAGTCACCTCTCACGCTCTGGTGTGAACAACAGCCAGCTATACCGGTGCCCTTGTCAGCTATGCTATCGTTTGCCAGTGAGTGTCGGGCCTGTTCGTCCTTATGCCTTCTCTCTAACCTATTTCTCGCCTAGAAAATCCCTTGGAGTGCGTTTGCCAGACGTCATGACGTAACTTTTAGACTGATTTCCACGTAGGCGCCTCAACCCAACATCGCGTATGTCAGGCGGGCGTTGATGGACGAGGTAAGGCGCTCTATCTGTGTCCTCCTGATACGTCTGAACTATCTCTTCAGAATGTCCAATACCTCTTGCTCGCGTTTTTCTGGTGGTCTTCCAAACCCATCACCAGTGCGTCAACACTCTCCCTTTGTTGACATGTCAGCTCAACCTCCGCCAAGTCACTTTACTCCCCTACATGATTTTCTCGCTGTTCCATGCCCTTACGTTTACCCGCACGACCTTGATGTCCCAATTCCTCCCGCCGGGCCCACCCGCTACTGCTGGTGGCCCTCCTACACCCCACCCATATGCAAAGAAGCTTCAAGTTTGGGTTAAAGGTGTGTATCTATACATTGCGTGCGCTACCCCGAAGCTTTTTTAACATCTTCCAATAGCCAACTACGACACCGCCATGCGCGCAGTTGCCTTCACAGAAATTCTCATCCTTGTTCGCGTCGTTCTTGGAGCACTTGTATTCAAGAACTCCCTCCTTTCGCCCATCGTCTTTGTCCATTTCCTGCGCCAACGCTACTACCAGTCCGCATTTACGCGTGATGCATTCGCCGTCACGGATGCGCGCATCAACGCGCTGATAACGCAGCAAGGCAACCCCACTCTGACCAACGTCTGGATGCAAGCCAGGGGTTTGATCACAAGGTGGGCTGGCAGCAACATCGCGCCAGCTGCAGCCGCGCCGGCTCAATAAGCAGACATCAATGCCCGAACACCCTGTGCGCGAACTTCAGTTTCCTTTCTGATCCGCGCAGGTGCCTCGGAACGAACTTGTATTTAAACCGTCATCGTAGTCGTAGTACTCCACTGGGTGGCGCGACTTATGACGCGGTCAGGTCTTAGACTACTTATACAGTGACTTTCGTGTGATCTTGTACAATCCACTATATCACTCAATCAACCATGGCACCCTCAGTCGCAGACTCCTTCTCAGAATTCACCAGCGCCGTCGTGAGCATTGTCTTCGGACTGTTCAACTCTATCCTGGCGGTGTTCCAAGCTATACTTGCTCTGGGACAAGATACTGTTGGGAGCGTGTTCAAATTGGGCCAGAGTGTCGTGAAACTTGGCCTGGATGTGTTCCAGGGCGTGCTTGGCTTTGCTACTGGTGTGTTCATTCTCTATGGCAAATCGACTTATTGCTGAAAGTATGACTCGCAGCAAACTTCTTGGCTTTGGCCGTCATCGGTGGAGGCTACTACTATTACACCACTCAGAAGGGCACGAGGGCTGGCGCCGGCACGAAGAAAGTCAAGTAGTGGGACTGGGATCATGATTAACGACCAACATTTGTACAATTACTGCCGAACATGAACATATCTTGCACTAACTTGACGACTCTTGCGAATCTGCAATTTGTACCTAAGCATGGTCATACCGGACCCCGATCGCTTACAGTCGTTCCGGAAAACCTTGTCGACGTTCCAAATGCGGCCGATCAATTCAAAGAATTCGGAAAATTGACAGAAACTCGAAAAATGTCAAAACCTTGCGTTCTGAGCTGAAGGGACTGAGCAATAGCATTGAAACTCATGCATTGATGATGTATCTATGGTTTTACATTGTAAAAAACCGGCTGTTTGCAATGATAGGATGAGACGTGTTCGTCTTCGGTGGGTACTTGAATTGGATGTTGCCAGGATTTAAAGCAAGTTGAGCGCATGAGGAGGGACCCAGGCAGAGAATTACAGCACACCATATGTCTAGGGGATGCTCCAGTACGGCGTAAGGGGGTCAATTATCATGTTCAGTTTTGCTTTGACTCCAGCCCACGGGGACGAGTCCAGCAGCGTACAGGCGTAGCTTGAAGGGTGTTTGAGGCACTTTTGGGTGGGTTCGTGTGTGCTGGAATGCTTGCTGAGCTTGATAGTGTCCGGTATCAGTATTGTGGCGCAACCCCAGGCCGTCCTCTCACATAAACAGTCTGGCACTCCAAGGGCCACAAATCAGTCAAGGAAGCACATAAATGTATTGCTCGAACACACCTGATGAAGCCAATGCTCCTCTGCTCACAAGGTATTGGGCTCAACCACGTCAACGACCATGCAGGCCACTCCTCGGCACTCGGTCGTTCCCGGGACCATTTGTGACCGTTCCAAAGTGCAGTGTTGTTCGATTCAATAATGTTCGGCTGCTACGGGTCCTTGCTGAAGTGACGAAGGGGACGGAGGAGGCTGCATAGCAGCCTTGAACGTGGTTGGTGGGTATGACTAGATACGTGCGTGATCACTTCTTTCCGCTCCGCGTAGCGTTGCACCATTCTCGGATCTACTGATTCACTCGTTGCGACCACTCATGGGTGCTGGAGAAGGCCTGAAAAGAGTGGGAAGACATAAATTCTCATTTATGATGATTTTTGGAATATTTTGAATTGATCGGCCACATTTGGAACGTCGACAAGGTTTTCCGGAACGACTGTAGCGCAAAGTGCGGCGCTTCAGTGGCGGATTGAGTACCGAACCAGCTGCATTGTCGACAAGACTTACCAGCCATTGCGGTCTGGGAGCACCGAGGCTCCTGCCAAACAAGGGCCAATTGGGTGCCCGGAAATATAAACCAGGTATCAGTTTGAGCCTTGTTCGGGGCCTCAACGCGAGCGGAACGTCGACCAGGTCCACACCTGCGGTATGTCCAAGATTCCCGTTCCTTCCCATTCTCCCCAGCAGCGCAGTCTAGGGCATTCTTCGCCTGTACCCTTCCCAAACTCGGATCGGTCCACGTCCCCTCTGCCACTCCGCCCAACCCACTCGTCCACCGCGTCCGCGTCAATGTCGTCGCTGTCGGGCTTCCACAGCGAGACGAGGAAGAAGCAGTCCAAGCGCGATGAGGTAGTCCCATTGACCGTGTCACGAACCAGCGCTCAACGTGCATAGGCTATTCGCAAGAAAATAGAATCCGAGCTTGCCCGGAAACGCACCATCTCGACCACACTCCAAAGGGGCAGTCGCCGCAACCAGCAAAAGTCCGCTCAGAAAGGAACTGTCGCTGCACTGAAGCCTACCCCCGCCCTTACCGTCCCGGAGAACATTACCGTCGCCGAGGCCAGTCAGCTCTGTGCAGCAAAGCGCACTGATTGTGTTCTGGTCGTTGATGATGACGAGGGCTTGAGCGGTATATTCACTGCCAAGGATCTTGCTTATCGAGTCCGTGGCCATTATACCCATCCCTCTCAGAAACACTTACATTTCAACCAGGTCACCGCCGAAGGACTTGATCCTCATTTGACTCCCGTGCACCAGATCATGACCAAGAACCCAATGGTCACCCAGTCTACGACCAGTGCAACGGAAGCCCTCCAGCTTATGGTGTCGCGTCACTTCAGGCATCTGGTACCGGTCAATCATCATTCACGCGACAGATCATCTAACCCGTCTTTCTAGCCGGTCTGTAACGAGGATGGTAATGTCGTTGGTCTCCTCGACATCACCAAAGTTTTCCATGAAGCTCTTGGCAAAGTGGAGAGGAGCTCTGCCGCGTCCGAGCAACTCTTCTCTGCTATGGCTGGCGTTCAGTCCGAGCTTGGTTCAGTCAGCTCTAACCCACAGGCTGTGGCTATGTTAGCATGGGCCGAGAAATTGCGCGAGAAGACCGCCCTCCCGGACCTCACCACCGTCATGGATTCGAGAACCCAACCTGCCACTGTCGGCCCCAAGGCTACCGTCCGCGACGTGGCAAAGATCATGAAAGAACGGCGGACCACAGCGGTTTGTGTCATGGAGCACGCTCAAGGACCGAACCTACCTCCGAAAATCGCTGGTATCTTCACCAGCAAGGACGTTGTCTTACGGGTCATCGCGGCTGGTCTTGACGCTGGCCGGTGTAGCGTAGTTCGCGTAATGACGCCGCACCCCGACACTGCACCTCCTGAACTGAGCGTTCATGATGCTCTCAAGAAGATGCACAGTGCGTAGATACTTTATCAAGTGAACAACCTTTGACACTTCTATAGCTGGACACTATCTGAACCTTCCCGTTGTCGAAGCAGACGGGCGACTCGTGGCCATCGTGGATGTCCTCAAACTGACATATGCGACTTTGGAGCAGGTCAGACCATCAGTATCTCGTTTCTTGTGGCTACCGATCTGATTCGCCTATGTCCAGATGAACTCTATGACTGGAGGTGATCCCAACGCAACGGATGCTGAAGGGGGTCCTATGTGGGGTCGCTTCTTCGACTCTTTCGATGACAATGAATCTGCCTTATCGGGATCTCACTCTCAGTTCGTCGAGAGCCGCGGCGGAGCATCTCGTGGGAGGGACAGCCTTTCGCACATTCAATTATCACCTCAATCCGAAGTTCACCCCAATGACTCGGCTTCCGTCATCGACGATGAGCCAATATCAGCTTTGGACGGCCATTCTCGTCACATGGGAGCCGCTGTTCCCTCGGTCGCTGCTCTACCTGTCGACGACGGAACTTATGTGTTCAAGTTCCGCACTCCCAGTGGTAGGACACACCGATTCCAATCGCGTCACGACAACGTCGAGCATCTTCGCGAGATTGTCGCTGGTAAACTTGCGACTGATCCCTTCTTCACCGACTTCAGCGGCGACGAGGGCAGCGTTCGTCCGGATCCCATCGACTTCCAGCTATTGTACACTGACGCTGATGGGGACACCGTGCTCATCACGTCTGATCACGACGTCGCGGAGGCGGTGACGATCGCTCGCGCGGCGCACTCTGACCGAGTTGTGCTCTATGTGCAGGGTGGAAAAGGCTGGGTGGATGCTGATAATGGTGAAAGTGAGGCAAAGGCCGCTGCAGAATTAGCTGCCCAGGCCGCAGCTGCTGCTCAGGCCTCTGAAGCTGCTCAGGCTGCCGCACAGCGCGAAATCGAGGAGGTCGACAAGATGAAGCACATGCCTCCGCCAACGGCGCCACCCTTGCTGGACGACATCATGGGCATACCAAGAGATCTTCTCCTTCCAGCCAGCATCGGCGTTCTGGCTGTCGTCATCGCTGGCGTGTTCACTATCTCTCGGTTAACGGCTTCTCAGTATTGATTTGAGGAGTCTTCAGGAGTTCCTATGACTATTTCTCCAAACGAAATTATTTAAACGTGGATGTGGATGACTTTATGACTTGGGATTCTTCTAATGTAGAGCTTGAATCTCACCTTATGCAAACTACTATACTCGAACTCAAACAATGGTTTTGAGCGGAACGAAGGTCCGGCATGATCGCCTATAAAGGGCTTTTACGTCACGAAAACATATTTGTCCATCAACTGCAAGCTGACAAGTTGCCTCCGTTCACGTTCCTAGCTTGCTACTCGTCTTCGCGCTAAACTGGCTTCACTCCACTGAGCCTATCCTCTTGAAGATAAGATGTCTCGTAACAACAAGGAGAGGGAGGGTGCTTTATCTTCTGTGGTAGGTCGCCAGCCATGTCATGCAATCATCTGTTCAATGCATGCTGCTTTCAAGACTTACAAGCTGTTTTGTGCGATGTTTGACGACATCGTGTTTGACCACGCCTTGGAAGCCCATCGCTACGCTGCACAAGCTCGGACGATTTGTCCCATTTGTAACACAACGTGAGTTATTTAAGCATCGTACTCTCATCATGTTTGACTGTCTTGTAGATGCAACAACGGTGCGTACTGTCCACATGTTGATAGCTCTTGATTGCTCAAGCGCTCTTCAGCCCATGCCCCCTCCTCATCCAGTTCGTCACTACTCCCATTACCGTCCAGACCTGGGACCCCTGCTTCCGCGGACATTAAACTTTCTGGAACAGGCATGAATACACCCAGCAAGTCCGACAGCACTATCTATCTTGACTGCACAGTTTGTTCTACCAAGGTGCGAACACAAGTGATACGTGTCATCTCATTTTATCTCTCAACATGGATTCAAGGTCGCCTCAAATCGATATGCCGCCCATCTCACCAACTGTATGGGTCTCTCTACGGCTAGAAGAAGTGCTGCACGCGCGCAACCGAAGTCAATGTCAATGTAAGAGTTTCGACAGTTGCACGCCACACCCAAAGTCAACGAACTGCTCATTCAGCGCGTCTTCGGAAGTCGGCCGCTCAGTGTCACCGACATCGGATCCAGCTAACGTGTCGGAGGACAACAAACCTCTGAAGAACAAATCAAAGTCAAAGGGGAAGAGAGCTGGTGGGCAAACAACTCGAGACTCTACAGCTGGCAGGACAATGATGAATTTTGTAGATGAAGCTGAATACAATTTGAAGCGTAAGAGGGTAAGATTGACACGCCAATGTCCACGTCTACTCGCTGACGGGCTGGGGACAAATGATAGGGATCTCCTCAAACGACTCCCAACAAGAAACAGAAGCAGATCAAGGGTGCGTTTCGTTTCTTGTCATGGTTCAGCAGATTGTAATTTTTCTTTAGCCTCTCCCATCTCAAGAGTGAGATCAGACGGGGATGGCATGTTCGGGGCTGTATGCATTTGCGCCTCTTTTCGCTCGTTGCGAGTATTGACGATCCTTTCCGAATAGTCCATGCCTAAGTCTCACTCCAAACTACCGTCCAAACTGCGAGCCTCATCGACGGCATCATTCATGGAAAGATCAGCGTCGCCATCGTCTCGGGCATCTTCACCAGCATCTATGGCTACACCCGTCTCATCGTTCTCTCAAAGCCCGACATTTGCATCGAGGGGAGCTAACCTCAAGAAGGGGCCCCCGAAAGGAACTGGACCACCCAAGCGAGCAAAACACGTTACACCTCCCATTGTCTCGCAACCGGCGTCAAGTATCATTGACTATATGCAAGGTATTGTGCACAACCAGTTCACTGCTTCTTTACCTCATTGACTTGGCGCATAGATGATGCTGGGGACGAAACGGGGTCATCGACCGATACATCAGACAGCTCCTAGAATCGGCACCCTATCCAAGTTCTCTGAGGACATCTGTATTCATTTTGTATATGTACAAATACTATTATCATTGCCAGTATCCCGACTTGGTCAAATACGAGTAGTGTTCAGCGGTGCTCGCCACGGGCGAAGCACGTTGGGCTAGTTTTCTCTTCGGCCCGGTTCCCGAGACTTGTACAGGACTTCCATCTAAGTATAACTTTGGCGAATGTCGCAAAACTCAGAAGCTGCGCTTCGGTCGCTTGGCATCGCAGCTGCAGTCCTTGTGGCATCTTTTTCCGCAGGATTCTACGTGGGCACTACGTTGAAAGCGCCACCGACACCATTGCCTGTTGATACACCACCTCAACCAAATCCTTTGGACGAGAGCTCTGATTCGGATAGTAACTCGGAAGATGAGGACACAGGCGACCTGTCTTCGCTTGTACTAGAGTCCGGCGAGATCACCAAGTTGGTATGTTCAAACTCGCTCATGATAGCTTGTCATGGATCTCAGGACACTTAGGTCCTCATAGTACGAACGGATTTGGGTATGACTTCCGGGAAGATAGCGGCGCAGTGAGTTGCAAGTCTATTTCCGCGCCGTATATCAGGCTGACGATGTTTCAGGTGCTCGTGAGATCATTGGCTGACTTCTTTGCAAAGAGGGCTCACACTCTGAATCTTTGCCATTGAATAGACATGCCACTCTGGCCTGTTACAAGTCTCTGAAGGCTCGTAATCCTCAGGTAAGCTCGTCTCTGTTGACGTTGACAACCTGCATCAACACGGCTTCCATTCCAGTTGCTCAAGCAATGGGAGTCAACAGGGTAAGTGACCGAGTGGAACCTTCGTTCTTTCCATTCCTCGCTTCATCGCCTGATTCAACTCCAAGCCAAACTAAAACAGCCTTGCGGTGCTCGAGCGAGGAAGAACTCCTGACTTTGCAGGCGTTAGCACAGAGTCTCAATCTCTGTGCGAGATCGATACAGGATGCGTAAGAAACCCGCGCGTTCTGTATTTGCCAAAGCATCATTGATGACCTTCTAGTGGACGGACGCAGATTGAAGCAGGATCTCGTACGGTACTTGGTGTGGCTGGTGAGTCTTTAGAGGGCTTCAATACATGAAGTATTCAATCGGAATGCCTACTGAATAGGACCTGCACAACTTGTGGACCAAGTGACGGGAGAGCTCAGCCGTTTATGAACAGTGGGCGAGCAACCTTGGGTCTATTAGACTTAGCATAGCCTTCAGTTTGTAACTATGTAGAGCCAGAAGCAGCTGTGCGCGGTTACTGTCAGTGGTCACCAAGTTGGTTGCTAGCCTCAGCAGATGTCAATTCGATGCGTGCTCAGCACAGGCCGTTTCTATCCCTATCCTATTCTTCAACCTCAGGTTTTGTCGCGTCGCTTTTCCCAATTGCTTGGGCCCGCATTTAAGACAGGTACGCCGCTTGGCATCCAAATAAGGTAAGGCTGGCCGAAGCCGCTCGTGTTTGACAGCAACGCTGCGACTAACCTCCACCACCCTCCTTTGCGCACTTGGCTCTCTTTCACAGTCCTTCACCTCGCAGGTCGACCCACTATCGCATCCCTCTTCCGCCATGTCGGCTGCCGACCACTACACCGACGACTTTTCCTTGGCGCAGCATCAGAATCGGACTCCATATATTCCGACACATCCCTCCCTCTCGACCGACTCTCATGATGTAAAGGCGTCGTACGACGACCTCATCGACGAGTACGCCTCGCCATATGCCACAAATGCACGCCACCAGACATTCAACGTCGGTACCCCCGTGGCACAACATCGCCGGACCCCATCATCTCCACGAAAGCCCTCAAAACGTGACACATTTCAGGATTTGCCCAGCGTGGGTTACCCACCACCACTCCCGACAGACAGCGAGGTCAAGCAACCGTGGACATGGCGCAAGGTCCGTCAATTGCGCACCCTGCTATAGCACTTTGTCTGACCTCCGTCCCAGCTCATCCCGGAGTCACTAGCCTGCAGGCTCTATATCATTGTCGTGCTCGTTCAAACAACCATCGACATAGCCATAGAGACGGATCTATTCCTGCGCATTCATGCCGCCACGCAAGGCAGCTCAAGAACCTCCAAGAAGATGTCTACCTATCTGGTACTATTTGGCATGGCTCAGTGCGTTATTGATTTATCATATCTTGAAAATATAACTGAACCTTCCTCAGCGTGTTCCAATTCGCAATGGCCGTCGATGCTGTGTACTTCAGGAACACGCTAGAATTCATGTTGTTGACGTGCGTCAAAATCTCGTTGCCGTCCTCGCAACGAACTCATCCTTCTACAGAGGTTTCAACACGCTACTGCTCGCATATTCCATCCTGCAAATAGGCGAAGTCAAGGATGCATTGAACAGCGCCGAACCGACAGGCTTGGGAATCTCCAACATCCCAATCAACGTTCTGACAGCCATAATACCTTGCGTCGTCGGTGCTGCCGAATTGGCGTTTGTCCTTCTGGCCTGGAAAATCTATCATGAATTTGGTTGGAAGGTGTACAAATTTCTTGGCGCTGATCGGCGTATCAAGAAAATGTATGCCAACTATCAGATTTACGAGTGCCTCATCAAATTCGACATCTTCTTTTGGGCGGGCTTTTCCGTCCAGTTCATCGTGCTTGTCTTGCAGGAGGGCGATTGGGAATTCTACGTGACCTGTGCAGCACTGCCTCTGTCGCTGGTACTTCTGTTGGAAGGGCATTTGGCAGCACGGTACGAGAACAAATGGATGATGGCTACGTTCATGTCAGGATGTGTGGGCGCCTTGATCTACTTCGTGTACAAGGTTCGGCGACGCCTCTTATAATCTTATTGAAGCAATATCCTAATCGTTGCCTCCAGCTCACTAAGGTCCTCATGTATCGCCATACTGATTTCCAAATCATATGGAAATCGCTTTCCGTGTTCTGTAAGCTCATCCCTCATCGCCCGGTCAACCTGCAATGTTCACACATCCACTTAGCCGTCATTGCCATTGTTCTTCTAGTTTTGACCTTCGTATTCTCAGTCATGACGATGCGGAATTTTGGGCGTGGACTGAAAAACTCCTGTAAGTCCGCTTGTCTCGAGCGAAGTCACTGACGCTCAAGAGTTCTGCAGTAGCAAATCGGACTACTGGCCACAATAGGCTGGGCTCCAAAGGAGGCGCTCACAACAGAGCTGCCAGTGCGAACCCCAACCGGATGAGCATTGATTAACCATCGCACACAACTCACGAATCGCATCCTTGTACTGATAGTCGGCATAGCATTACATACGACATGGACTCCACGCCAACACCACGCACACCTGGCACACATTGGGCTACTCATCCCACTTCGTTACCTTATCTTATACCTTAAATTTGTCTCTGTCCATAACCTGTAGATTCGGGTGTTCCCCTCGTTCCGCAACTGCCTCCCAGATCGTTTCGATCGTCCATCCTGCTGAAGTAGCTACCACCGTCGTATATCAATGTATTGTTAGGGATCGCTTGTATGATGGCTGCGAGAATCCCATTCGTTGTATGTAAAGAAGAGCAACTGCAAGCTCGAGACGCCCTTGGACAGCCACGCTTTGTTTACATTGTTTGGGCAACGTGTCAAGATCATTCCGGCTTCATTTAGCTCTTCCATGATACGAAGAGCCGTCGCGCTGTCACTCCCTCATGTCTCAACGGTACGAATGAATTCTCCTTCTTCCCGCGGTTTCCTCTCATTGCACTAGGTTTAGACCTACCCTCCGTGACCGATCCCCACTACTACCTTTGTCTGGCACACCCTCACCCACGCCGAGCGGGCATCGCTACGCAGATGACTTGGAAGGCCAGAACGATGAAGCGCTGGAAGGCTTGAGTGCCAAAGTAAAGCTCTTGAAAAACGTGAGCCCACACAACGAAGCACTGACCCCCAATTGAACACGGATGCAAACAGCTCACAGTCGGCATTGGGAACGAAGTTCGCGAGTCAACGGTGCAGCTATCACAAATGGTGCGGTCTCGTTCAAGTTTGAACTCAGAGTGGACAATAATCTCGCGTAGAACGACGCATTCTCAGAAACCTCCGGCATTTTAGCAGGCACCTTCCGCCGCATGAACACCATGGCCGCTCGTCAGGGTTGCCGCTGGCTCTGGTACATCGTCTTCCTTGTTATCGTCTTCTGGTTCTTCATCGTGGTATGGTGGTTCCGACGATGACCTCCCGCCGTCTGTAGAATATGCATCGTATAAATTATCAATAAAAAATCCTGCAAAATTGCAACCCGTTGTGGACAACTAAGTACTGGAACAACAAGCTACGGATCATCATCATCTCTCAGGCGCGCATGGGCGAGCTCCCATATCATTCGCCGTCGAAGGTACGGAATATCCTTCTGTGAGAAGTTGAACTTCTCCTCTCCGCGAGAAAGGGCTTGTAGAAATTGACAGGTAAATACCCCACAGTCATACCCATTCTCTTGTTGAGGAGTGTCCTGAGTTGTGTCTCAGAGAACGACGACAAGGCGCAGCTCTTCACATACCTCGAGTACATGGTCTGTCCATCCGGTGAAGTCGAAAGGTTTCTTCTTCTTATTCCGGTGTTCGGCATCAAGGTATTGTCGTAAGCGCTAAACGGTGTGAGCTACAAGAAGGAACGAAGACAAACAACTCACTGCGTAGACGTTCTTCCGAGGCATATTCATGCTATCGTAAGACTCTATTCGCTTCTGTTTGAAGTTGATAGCGGCGCCAGTCCAATGCATGTTATTGTGATTAACGGGAATCAACACGACATCTTTCGCGAATATATCAAACTGGATCAGGGAGTAAGGTATCAAGAAGCCCTAGGGCGTAAACTACATACCTTTTTGGTCCATTTCGCTAAACGAGCCTTTTCGTATCCATCCTTCTCCAACTTTGACCAAAAGAAAGTGTTGAAGTAATGAACGTTCAAGAATTTCTCCTTCCCTGTGAGGTTCTCCTTATTGCGAGCCTCGGAACGGCCTAAAATTAGCGCTCCGTAGAAGTTGATGATCTCGTCGTTGAGCCATGAGCCAGGACGTAACCGTTGTATATCTTGTCCCGACACCTGCTCGCGGTCGAACTTGGCAATGACACCAGACTTCTTGAGTAGCATCTTAACTTCGGCCTCGTCGGCTTCTGGAAGAGACTGGGGAAGAGCTTTGCTCTTGGCACTACGGAGACGACGTTCAATCTCTTCATCCTTCGTTCGATCTCGCAGTCTGCGCTGTTCTAGTGAGGGGCTGAATGGGGCCATTGGCAGTGGACTAGTATAATGTTGGCCCAGACGTGAATAACAAATGAGTGTTGATGCTCACCCGTTCAACGTAGCGCGTGCGTGCTCAACAGCCCGACGCACGGGGTCTGGCATTGACTGTATGTGACGAGACTGTATGTGACGATGAGTTGTGGAGAGGCGATGCAAGCACTAGAAACAGACCGGTGTATCGGAATGCCGCCGCATGTGCGATGGACGCAGTGGCTGCTTCAGGAGCTGTAGGTCCGGGAAAGAAGTCGACACCGCTGGAACCTCCGTTAGAGCTTAGAACAATCAACAAGAAGTACTCACTCGAGAGACTTCGAATCCTGGCCTCCTCATCATCTCCTGCTTCCAACAAAATTCTGTAGTCAATCCAACTTTGATCCTTTGTAGCCGATCGGGATCCTACAAGAATAAATGAATACTATGATATCGAGTAAGCAAAGATGCGTCTCGTACCTCTCCTCTGATACTGGTATGTGTATTGTTCAGCGAGAGCTTTCATGTCCTGTTCTCTTTGCGCGACGACTTGGGCCTTATGCTAGATACGTGTGAAGATATGACATGGCGTAACATTTAAGGACCTGATTGGCACACACCTGAGATTGGAGAATGTGTGGGCGGCCGCTTTCCCGTCGCACCGACGTGACAGAGGATGACCGCTGTAATTGGCGAAAAGGTGTCTCTTCTGCTTCAGAGGACTGGCGTGAAGAGGATGGTCCGACCGAGGATGATGTTGGAAAGGGCTCCGTGTTTCGCAGTGAAGGAGGAACAGGTGGCGGACCCATAGAGCCTTTTCGCCGGTGTTGAGGCCTGCGGAGTGGTGTATCCCGCTGAGGAGTGGGCGAAGATGACATTCCGGCGAAGTTCTGATAAGATCCCAGGACAATTTGTGATTTAGGACGCGTTCGTGCACTGACGCTGGTCGCAAAAGGGGATGGCGAGGCAGCAAAGCGTGATATTGCTGGGGAGTTGAAAAGACTACTGCTCGGTTGTCGTTGATGGACAGGTTCAGAAGCGAGACACGACGTTGGTGTTGCCACGAATGATGTGTTTGGGGGCCTAGATTGGCATGGTGTAGTGTGAACAGATCGTGTGGTGTCTGGAGAGGAGGAAGAGATGAGGGTATGCACCGTGGCGGGACGGCAAGTCTGCATACCGTGTAGAGTGTTGCCCTTTCGCGGCGAACTTTTGGCGAAAAGCGATAATGGCTCAACCAGAGTGGCGTCCGATGCGCTCCCACTGCTGGTCGGCGACTGGATGACTGGGTGGGACATCCTGCGCCGCGCCGCTTTGTTGTCGGTGTCTGTTCGAGAACACATTCAGAGAAACATCCGCATTGAACGTGACAGCAGCACGCACTACGGTTCCAGAAATAGAACATCGTGTCTTTTCCGACTTCGTATAATCCAGAGAGTGTCGACGTCCAGCGAGAGCGGAGAGCGTCCGATTGTGATGGGCTGCACGTCTCGCCGTCGGGACGCAGCAGAGCAGTGCGGGGCTGCTTTTTGGGTCGAGAGAAGTCGACTTCGCTGGCTGCACGCTTTGTGGCGGAAGTCTTCATGGAAGTGGGCGACGTCGATGGCTGCAGGAGTGGAAGCGCCACCACAGTCTGAGGCCAAGTCCAACTGGGCCTCTGACATAATGATGCGATCAGTGTCTTAGTTCGAACCAGCGACGTGGTAGTCCTTTTTGTGCTGGTCCCAAGAGACAATATCACCGGATGGATGCCAAGCGATTCACAGACGCACTCATCGGGGCCAGAGTATTCAGCGTGAACAGACACTGCACTCTGCGGAGATAGTGCGTCGGGCACTAATGAATTCTGGGCCGTGGACACCCATTTGAATCATTCTAGTACTCCCTTACAGAAAGCCAAGGCCTGGATATATCCAGCCGCTTTCCGACGTCCTCCGCGTGTGTCGCCCTCGGTACTGGTGTGGGTAACATGTGGAGGCGATGCCATGATCGGTAGCATGACCGACAGGCATATATAAAGCCAATTTACCCGGAGTGACTGTTCTTTCCCGCACCGTATAAACTGCTCTATCTGTATCTCACCGCCTGCGTATCTTCATATCTCCCCTGAACTTGCATCGTCTACTCGATAGCTGTGGACATCCCTTGACCTGCTACCAATCACCTGACAGCCTGACATCGTCCTTCCCTCTCTGATTATAAGCAAGACTCTTATCTCCTCTCACCATCATCATCATGGGCCTCACGTACCGAACGTATCTTTCTGGTCAGCGCGTTTACGGCTGTTCGCGGTGCAAGACGTGGGACCTCCCTTTCCCTCTATCATCCCCTGCTAACTCTCCTCCGTGGTCTAGGCATCTAGCGACGATCAACTCAATGGTATCGCGAGTCCGTATATCAGTCCAATATCCGGTACTATCACTAACAGTTTCCAGGCCTTCACTGGTCAGCACGGCAGGGCATATCTATTTGACGGCGTGTATGTGACTCTAATGAATGCTTCCATCAAGCGGCGCCCCGTCTGACTCTTTCCGTACCCCAGTGTCAATGTGCTCGAAGGTGAACCCTGCGATCGCACGATGACGACAGGCGCTCATACCGTGCGAGACATCTACTGCGTCAAATGCAGTACTGTTCTCGGTTGGAAATATGTACGTTGCTTACCATCGTGTGCATCGGATCATGCTGAGAATGATTCACCAGGACAAGGCGTATGAACCGTCCCAGAAATACAAAGAAGGGAAATACATCCTCGAACGGAACCTGCTCACCGACGTGCAGTAGGAGTACTCGCTCTCACGCGAACTTCTATCGGCACCTCAAGAACTACTTCCGTTGATCCATTCGATGGACCGACTGATACCCTTTGAAATGTGTTGACCTGGATCCAGCCCTCGGTCATCGCCCTGCCCAATCTTTCTGTATTATCATGCACATAATTTGCCGGATCGATGGTCCGGGATGGAGGGGGAGGGGTAGGACATGCGGAAAGGATGACTGCTTTCCTCGCACTCTCCTTCGCTAGGACCCCCAACGACCAGTATCTTGCTCCTGGTAACATCTCTGACTTGGCCGCAGCATTTGTAGATATTATCCTTATCATCCTTGCGATCCATCCGCTCTCCAACGGCCTTCTTCACATCAGGCCCATATTCCATCATCCATATCATCCACCATTCGCTCATTCTAGATTGTGACCCGCCACCTCATCTCCAGTCATAGTTACCTACTTCAGTTAGCATTCTCAAGTGCGGGCTTCAAAACAATGAACTGTTTTACTTTATCGTAGGCCTCGCTCTTCGGTGCGACTCGTGAGATTAGTACTGTAAGTTACTTTGCGCAAGGCTCCTCGGTCGGATACATGTATGCCGAGCATTACTAAGTGCTACCGACTCACACATCGCATAACAGCAGATGATACTTAACATATATGACTATTATACACCCTGTAATCTACGGGTGCTACCGCCGCCGCCGTGATACCTGAAAGAGATGATGGGGCGGGGCGGGGGGCACCCGAATCCGGCTAGCGGCCGGTGGCGCGCGAGCCGCGGGAATGCCAAGACACTATTAATGCTAGGACATGTGTGAAGTCTATGTAACTTAGTACGGAGAATGAGTAGCTTTGCACTGCCGACTATGTAGTCATAGACGCGCCGGACAGTGTCTGCCATAGTCCGCCCACGTCGGATGCTCTCGACTATTCTCGGGAGGACTCGACGGGCTACCTGATGGTTTGAGCGGGCATCCGGTCTACTCTAGAGGACGAAAGACCGTGTACTGATGATGTTGCGCGCAACGCTGAAGAGGTCTTTGAAACAGTGCGCAGAAATTGTCCGAGGGTGCATACAGTAGAGCAGAAACTGGTTCTGAGGTGGTTTAATGTGGACACTGGACGCCGTTGCATTCCTCGTTGGCCCTGATCCGCAGAGTTTGAGGTAAGCCGACGGTCCGTCAATAGCCGAAGGGTGAGAGATACCCGATGTGGACAGTCGGAATCTGGTGACAGGTATATCCCCAGTGTGACGCTTGGACTCCCCAAGACCTTTTCCTTAAAAACCTTCACTCTCTATCCACACTATCATCTCCTCTGCCCCACACCTTGCAGTTTCTGCAGGCATCCCTGCCAAACCTAATACCCTGCATTCTGTCTGTCTGTAACATAAAATGGGTACGTCAAGTATGCTTTCTTCCCCGGACGAACATTCAACTAATGACCGTTTTCGCGCAGCCGCGACAATGCCCATGTTCCGTCCACCCGTGTCATCGCCTCTCGCAGACTGCTCGCAGGGCCAAGCAAAGCGCCTCACACCGCGACGCAACCAGTCCTTCCCTTCGTCGCGCGCCCTGCGGCCTTTCCCCACAATATCCACCGCCATCCAACCTCTTGGCTCCAAGGCTGGCAGCAAGAAACCCGTTAAACTCATCCAGCCACCTGCCAACCACATCCATACCTTCTGCCTGGACCTTACCCAGGCCGAATTCAGCCGCCAGGATTGAGCGACGCGTCTTCGGCTAGCTCCACAGGCGATAAAACCACCACCTTCCGCAGCTCTTGCTACTGCCCCAGCTCCCCTACACTCCGCCCTCGCCCTTGACTTATTCATTGTTCTTGTTTTCACGCCGACCTTCCCCTTGCCTAGCCCCTACAATGCCGCTGTCCATTATTTATCCAGTATGCAATCCATGCATCGCCTTCCATACTGTAACTTCTCGTGCTTTTTGGATTGTTGTTTATCATAGAGTATAGACTCTCATTCTTTCTCGATAATGTGGTCTGAACCCCTGTATAGTAGTTACGAAGGTTCGAGAAACGATTTTTTGGGGTAACCGTGTTATGACGTCTTGCAAGAATTAGGATGCTCCGCCACTCCGATGCTGCATTGGAAACCTTCTCTTATGTTCGCTCCCCAGACTAACACGCGAATTATCCCTCGCCAAACATCCATAGCTACGCGTAGGTATTGCCACCGTCGAGGATGAAGTTGCCCAAACTAGGCATCGGTAACCATGTTGTGCGGACCCATGACCAAGTTCCAATGATCTGTCATCTTACCTAGTGTTACAGAGTGTTACTCGTTCACTGCCGTAGCCCTGGGTGACCTTTGAGGTGAGGTTGAAGCTGAAGGCGCGCACCTTGATTGCCCAGCGCGGCGTCAACGAATAAAATAGCACTTACCTCGTATTACTTGGGGACCCGGTGGGTCGTCCAATGTTCTACGCTGATACGCAAAGGATAGCCTGCCGACATCCTGACAACAGTGACAAGCGTCTCCAGCTATCAGCGGCTAGCGTGACATCTAGAGTAGTAAGACTTGGTGCGTAAGTTATGTAGTAATCGTCCCCAACAATGCGTCGCCGTGGCCCGTGGGTGGGGTTCGAGTAGTGCATCTGACCATGGCCAAAGGAGACTGTGACCTTTGTGATCCTTGAGAGACGCCACAGCAGGTCGGGGAGGAGATATATCGGTCGAAGCCCAATGATTGCCCCAACATGGGGCATGGGTTTGGTTCGAGAATTGGGGAAATAGGTGGCTCCCCGGGATGTCGTCAAGCCATGATCACATTGACATATCCTGAGAATGCCTGGGCAGTTGAAGGAGACGGTGAACATGTTCGGCCCGTGAGTACAGCATATCAGGAGATGTACGGCGAACTCTCGACCAGGCCTGGATTATCAAGAGATCTTGAGCAAGTGAATGATGACAGAAAGCCGAAGGAAGCCCACATTTCATTTAGCGAGGCCTTGATCGGAAGTGTATGTGGCGTGTTGAGAGACCAAGGCGTACGATCACACGCCGATAGCCGCCAGTCGCACTCCGTGTACAAAAGTCTCATGAAATGAAACCTCGGGAGTTGGCCTCCGGTCACATTGTGCTCCGATGGAGAGGTGGTCTCATTGTGCGATGTCTAGTGACCAAAATCGACATTTCTGGATGTAAGATCGCTTGTGGCGTGGAAGGCGCCTAGCACAGCACTACAAAGACACATTTGTAAGTCGTATCAAAGATTATGGCGAGAGAAACACAACAGGGATCGTTCTCTCAAGCCGTTGATCCTTGTTGGTCCATGCGATAATCAGCAGGTACCGTGTGTCGACAAACTTTAAAGACTCGGAACGGCGCGAACTGCAGAACTCGGTGGAGACGAAAGAGGCAAAAGAGAAACAGAAGTGGAGATAAGATACCTCGCGTGGCACACAGATCAGGCGTGTCTAAATGGGACGCCGCACGCACCTTCTCTAGTGTGCCTTCATGTAGTTTCCGGAGATGGAGAGGTGGCAGATGGGGGACGTCGTCTGGTGATACACCACAAGTCATGTATCCTTGGCCATTGACACTGACAACAGCCTTGGTGCCAAGGAGAGGGCAGACAATTGACGTCCATACATCATCACAATGTATGGCTGTTCCTCGATGATTGCTATTGTTCACGAAAAAGGTCGGGCTGATCTCGTTCCTTAGAGAAGCCGACTAACGGCCGTAAGACGTTGTACTTGCGAAGATTAGTTCAGAGTCCAAAATTTCGACAGGTGTAAGTTATTCATCAATGAATACAGGGCCGTAAAGCTGCGCCGGATATACTCGGATGTGGTCAATCAAGTGGGCCAGCAGTCAGACACGTACATGCTTGGTAATTTAACTGCCATGCACAGAGATAGCCACGAAGATGAGAACTAGATACGGGCAACGAGGCAGTGCCGCTTGTGAATGAGGCTTTGTATCAGCGTCTATCGATTCCAAGAGCACACCGCCTGACACGATGAGGTGATAGGGTAACAAGTAGAGACAACACTGGACGCGGGCAGCCCATATGCGGTGGGCCTCTCTGATCAGCGGCGATGGCCGAAGGGACGGTGCACGGAGCCTGGAGGCGTGGGAGCTGACGCAAACAACACTGCACGGCCCAGGCTATCCCTCCTGAATTTATCTAACACTGACCGTCACGACCCACCACGAATCTTGCACGACGACCATCTCACTCTGTCCTCTTTCCTTTCTTCTGTTTCTGTCCAGTTGCCAGCTCGACTTTCACGCTCATCTTTCTCGTCTTCATTCAATATCTCGAACACTCTCATTTGACTGCCCTTTCTGAGGTATGCACCATCCCGTGCTCTGTTCGCCAGCTCAACCCTTGTCCTCCGCAGAAAATGGACAATTGGAGGGTTGCGGTCCTTGGAGATGGTGGGGTAGGGAAGACAGCACTAGCCGTACAGGTGTGTTACCCATGCCATGCCCCCTAGCTGCCAATCTTACCTATCATCTTCAGTTCACCTTGAATTGTTTTGTTGGTATGCTTCCCGCCGTCCAGTTCTTTGCCACTGCTTGACCAGTCCTTTCACCCCCCTTTCCGCCAACAGAGGTCTGTTCGATTCAGCCCTGCCCTCTACCGGACGACTCACATTTTCTTAGACATATGACCCGACGATAGAGGACGCTTACCGGAAGCAGCTGGTAGTGGACAATCGTATGTGCTTTGTAGAGGTAATCGACACTGCGGGGCAGGGTGAGTCCAGCCTTCTCCTTTCGTACTCTCCCTTCTGACGCCATCGTGCAGAGGAGTACGCCACACTCCGAGATCAATGGGTCCGGTCAGTCCCCTGCTAGTATCATCTTGGATCTCTCTCACCTCTATTCAGCGAGGGCCAAGGCTTCATTCTCGTATACTCCATCGCATCTCGGTCAACATTTGATCGCCTGGAAGTCTTCCGGCAGTCGATGCGACGAGTGAAGCGAGGGGACCCCATCTTTATGCTAGTCGGCAATAAATGCGACAAGACGTACGAACGGGAGGTATCAAAAGAAGAAGGAGCCGCCCTTGCGCGGCAATTTGGCTGCGACTTTATCGAAACATCGGCGAAAACAGCACAAAACGTTGAAAGGCTGTTCATGAACCTCGTACGAGCACTCAGAGAAACACGGAGTATAGACGCAGGACCATCGAGCGGCGGCGCGGCGCCGCCAAAGAAGGAGAGGAAGACCAAATGTATTATCGTGTAGCGGACTCTCTGGGATATTGGTTGTTTAGATCCTTTTTACCTGCTTTGATGATACCACCACGTCTATCTCGTTTGCCGTGGTTTACGCTTTCCTCTGGCTCCGCTGCATACCTGATCTTCCTATAGGATATGGTTTACCATACTTTTGTGTTGGAATAGCAAATCTCAGTTCATGAACCATCCCAGATGTTCTTTGAGTCTTTCAAAGATGGTGGTCTTTGTTCTTCCGCTGATGGTTTTGCAGGGAATTTCACAAGCTATGTCTTCCGGGTCCGGAATCCGCACGTGTGTAAGGATGCAAGAAGGGCTTCCGAGTCAAAGACCTTGGGGATGCCGCTCAAGTGAAAGGGATGCAATGAATCGACATTTATACGTACTGATTCGGTTACACAACAGCTCACAAACATGTTTCGTTGGCATTCTTCGAAGTAGAGCAAATAAGTAACACTTGCATCAAGGTTCGCTTCAGAGGTTAGTGTAGTGACCTGGCATCAACATTCTTCCATTGGTCCACGTAGATTTGAGGATCAATGAAGATCAAGGCGGAACCAACCCGGCATTTTGATTTGTAGGTAGGAATTAGTAGTAGGAAAGGAAGTGCAGTCGCCGAAGCCGTAGACCTGCCGTAGACTCGAGCCAGCGAAATTCACAAAACCTGATGCTGTTCCATCAAATATGCGGGTCCTGCTCCATCAAGTATGCGGGTCCTTGATCGACTGTTATCAAGTGCAGTAGAGTGGTTTGAGTCTAGCGAGGCCGCAATTGAGCGCTTGCGGCGCATTGCTGCACAGCAGACCGACGCAGCCGTCCAAGATGGACTTCACCAGACTTACTCACCGCCGATACCTATGACTCTTTCAGATATTGTTATATTTGCTGTGACAAGTATTCCCGAGTCGGCTGCGCAAAAGTGAGGAAAGCCAGAGTTGTCTGGTGGCGATATTCGTTGGACGTAGGCTTGATGCTGCGATGAGTTCTGTGTACATAAGTGTTGAACGTTGACGCTGAGCGCTGAGCACTGGTACTGAGCGCCTAACCCTTCTAGTCTAGTATCAGACCCGACAAATCGCCAAGAGGTTTTGGATCACCTAAGAACAGTCCATACATTCTCAACCTGTCTCTAGGTTTGATTGTGACATGACAGCACCCCAAAGATCGCGATTCGATGGTAATCACTGTCGAACGTCTGGAGCGTTCACTAGTGAATATAGTGTGGTATAGAGACTCTGAGATCCGAGAGGCAGGCGAGGGCAGGCGTCGTTGTTTCTGGATTGACTATAGACGTTTCTGTAGCATCTTCCTGTTCCAGCAAGAAGACGCATTGCACGAAGAATTTTGCTGATCTGACCACGGTTCACTGCAATCTCATTCGCAGTGCGTGATTTTGTTCAGGTCTGTGGGCATACGACCGTCTAGACTGCCAGGGAGCGAAAACTCATGAGATACCAATCGAGCTTGCATCACGGTACGACGAGTTCCTCGTTGCACAGTGGTAGATAGCCTGGGAAAAAGAGACCCCCCGATGATTATAACAACGCATATAGCGCTCTTGAGAAAGCCTCGATTGCTAGTCGAAGAAATCGTAAAGATCATGCAGACTCAAACCAGTTTAAGCCGTTACAGTGGTCGGTCCAGAGGCAGGCTCAATATCTATGAAATGCAAAGATTGTTAGCCGCCATTAGCATCCAATAGGAGGATGAGGCTTTACTTTGAGGGAAAGGATTCTGGGAACGGAGATACCTCCTTGCTGGTGCCCACCGACGATTGGCAAAGCACTCCCTATGTCTCAACCGATCTGTGTAACAGAGAACATGCTCACTCTAAACACACGCCGGAGCAAGAACAGACGTACGACGAACATGAGCAGTGATCGAAATGGAGAAGAGCGCTCGAATTCCTGACCCTGAAGTTCGTTCAAGGTTCCTGAATGACACATCGATATTGCCGCAGCTGATCGATGACAAAGCTAGAGTCCTGCCTCTGACAGCTACGAACACGTTTGACTGTGTACCCTACTTATCTTGCCATCCTCTTGAGCATTGTCTGCAAAATCATGGCTTCGACTGTCACATCGTTCGCATGCCCGGACCCGGACTTTGTGGTCTTCTCAATACCGGATCAGACTGTCTTCAAGGTCAACCGGCATGCTCTTTCTCAACACAGCGGAGTCTTTCGTGCGTGCGATATTCTGCCTCTGTTCAGGATACTGATTCTTGAAAGTAGAAGACATGTTTGCCTGCTGTGATTCCTCAAATCAGAAAGAGGACGACATGTTAAATCTTACGGAACCAGCCAATGTCCTAGACGGATTACTGAGATTACTACATGACCCCCCTCCACTTCCAGAGATGTCTGGAGCATGCTTAGACGATGACTCTGAGGACGAATCACACTCATCGGAAATATACATGCTACCAGAACATTTCAATCCTTCTACGGTCATACCCCTTCCTCTTTTGCCTCTCTTGTATACCCTTGTGGACAAATACGCACTCTCGAAGACCATCGAGCATTCACTGGACATTCATCTTCTCCTGCATGCGACAACAGAACCTCTGCGCACTTATGCGCTAGCAATGGACTTACGCAAAACTGGGATTGCATCCACCGTGAGCGAACATGTCCTTCCCATGGCCTCATATTCGAGAGAGGACATTCGGATTATCCCCACGGTCGTAGCATACCACAACTTGATACTTTTACAAGATGCCAGGGTGAAGTCGCTCCGAACAATCCTCTTGAAAGAAGAACTATTCCCTCACGGTGAACGACAAATTGTACATTCTTGGTAGTCGTCGCTCAGACCTGCACAGACTACGGCGCATGTCCGCATCATCATTCTGACGCAAAGGCGCACTGGGACGCGCGGAAACTCTTTGTGGTGCCAAGGATAGAATCCAGTATCACGTTCCCCACATTTGCAAACGCAGACCTGACGCCTTGTCCAGACACCAGCATAGCAAGGGAGATGAAGTCTCTTGAAACAGTCTTCCAAAATTGTCCAGCCTGCCAGAAGGCATGCACAGCTGCGACGGATATGCTCGATGTGAGTTCACTTCCTTGGTTAGTAGTGAAGCTAACGCCACCAACAGTACAAAAGCAGGCGAGTCGTCAAGCGGATAGGTCAGATCCTGTAACGGTTGCAAACTCTCGTCGGCAAAGGCCAAATGACCGGTGTATGTATATCTAGCGACGATGTAATCTAATCTAAGAGTTGTGCCAGAGTAGAGTTCTAAGACTTTTCCAGTGATTCGACTCGTCGTACAAGTACCGCATGCTCGAAGCCATGCCTGGCTGTATGGTCTGGCCCCGGTTGTTGTATAGCCACATTACTGCCCCCCACGACAGCGCGGCGAACACCGTAAAGTACCTCGAGTCTGGAGGCAGAGGCTTCACGGAACCAGATGGAGGGCCGGTGGACGAATAGGGCGAACTTGCGCGGGGAATGAACGAAGCGACCACACGCGAAACGACATAAAGAACGATCTAGGAGACAGAACAGTAAGCTATTCAGTGGCTTTCAAGAAAGTGCGCCCAGCACGTACCTGCTCGTTAATAGCCGTCCTGCTCCCAAATACCACGTAGCCGCCGAGAAGTCCGGCGATAAAGGTATCCGCGCTACGCGCCTTGCCTCCGTTGGCCTTCCGTTGGAGTAAAAGCAGCGTTTTGTAGATTGTCACAAATTTAGCCAGGTTGAAGGAATGTTGCTTGGTAGCCCGGTATATCGCGCGCATACGTGTTTGCCAGCTATGGGTGTGCTTAGCTTATTGGACGACTTCAGAAGCGAGCATAGCACTCACTCTCCCCTGCCGAACAGAATGGACATAACGAGGGCGTGTGGAAACCTCACTTTGACGCCGTAGACGAAGCCATTCCGAGCGCCTTTGAGTATGGCAAGGTAGTCGTGATAAGCAGGATCGGCGATGATGGCTTCGAGAGCGTCCATCGTTGTAAGACAGTTATGGTGGGGGAAGATGAAGATGAAGGGGACCCCTTTCGAGACGCGTGGGGTCCGGCTACAATGGCTGGCATGTGATTGCAGCTCCGCTACTCGTCAACCTTTGTCAACGCGCACTCGACGTGTCCAACCGGAATCATTATTACAGTACTCGTGTATTGTAGATGGGATTATAAGATCAAAGCTTGGCAACGAGAGCCTCATTCGGCCCACGGACGCCCGCTCGCACCACACCTTCTTGTGTAGTGACCGCAACAAGTGTACCTTGTCTCGTGAATAGCTGAAAAATGGTAAGTCGTTGTATATACTCAGTGGGTGTATACAGCATACTTGTCCGCGAGCAATGCCTCGGCCAGACGCTGATCGCGGTGCTTCCATCTGCAACAGCTGCGTTAACACTTCATCCCAGGGTTTATGTTTGACAGCTCACGACGTATAGAAGCCAGTCGCCACAATCGAAATTATCTCTGGAAGCGCGTCAGTTGCCGGGATGAATAGAGGAAACAAATGCTCACTCGTAGAAGTAAATAGCATGGTCAATGGTAGACTTAGGAGAGATTATAAAGATGTATGTAGTTGTGCTACAGACACTTACCGACATGCTGAGTCCTTCTGGACCTTTAGAATAGCGTTTCAGGCCCTTTACACGACCGACAACGCCGATCCTGGGGGCGATTGAGCGCATGAAAGACTCGAAGCTGATGAACGTACAGGTAAAGATCGGACAAATACGCGAGGATACACTATTAGCAAATGAGGTCAGCGGTAGAGACATAACGGATGTGGGTCAAAGACCTTTTGGAAATGGGGTTCGTAGTGGGGTATCTTGCGGGCCTGCATCCAGTACATATAGCGGACCTTGCCATCGGCAGACACCTCGTGTTCTCGAGCGCGTTTGATTGCAATTGGGCTCCGCATACGCTCCTACGAGGATGTAAGCCACTCATTCTGGGATATGTCATGGAGATTTGCCTCTGCAAAGGTCGTCAGAAATGCGCGTAGCCGTGGGTGAACAGATGGGTCTTCATTGACCAACCGCATCATCAAATCCTCTTCCAATTGGCACTCGTCGGGGGTTGGTACGGAAGGCATTGCCCATTGATGCGAGGGTTGCCAGAGCTCCGGCTTCTGGAAAGAGCACAACAGCACGAATATTATCGTGCCGTTCTGGACAGCTTTGACCGAACAAGTGACATATGATTTGCCTTGCCGGAGAACTTCCACAGAGTAGACAATCGGGGTGGCTGGTGACGCGCTGGTCAAAAAGTAGCACTTCGGAAGAGAGATCGTCAGGAAGACCAAAGGCTTGAACGAGAATATGGTCTGACATGCATAGACTAGATACAACATCGTGAACAAGAAGTGGTAGCATGACCGAGAGGGACTGACATGTAATCCGAATGCGGGATCAACACAACTTGTTGCAGATACGAGAGCCTGGCTGATGACTTGGCTGCAAAGGTGATGAGCAGAAGTGACGATTCCAAGACGGACACTTACCCTCCGAAGACACCGCGAGCACGAGTGGGCAACCATAGTGATTTTGAACGAAAGAGGTTGACTTCAAGACGTTCGACTTCTAGAGAGGTGGAAATCTGTCCGTGTTCCGCCTGACTGTCTGGCGAGTCTTCCATGGTGTGCCCGAGATGGTGGTGTTCAAGAGGAATCCGAAATTATGAGAACCTATGATTTTTCAATGAACGTCGTCAATATGATTTATCGGCCTCGGTCCACGGCCCACTGATTGCCGTGCCGACTATGATACACCCGTTTATACGTTCCGTGCCAAAGCCTCTCAATACCTTCGAGGTTCGGACAGGAGAAGGGAGATGCGGAAATTGACTGTGTAGCAACAAAAGACTGCCACGCGAAGTAGATCGTCACTTGACGCGTATGGAATGCATCAAGACTCATACATCAATGATTATGTCCACCTAGGGAAGTTGACTTGAGATGATGCACTCGTGGATCAAGCATCGCCGTTGGCGCACAGAATAGAATGCTGAGAGATACAAATACAAAACATTATTGGCCGAACAGCTATTACTTTCCAAAGACCACCTCTTTAACAACCCCCACAGCCTCTTTCGCTGTTCCGACGGCTGAAGAGGTCACATTAGATGTGGATCCTCCCGTACTCCCACTACCAGGAGTTTTAGTGGCATTTGCCCAACCGTCATCTGTGGACATCATCAGCTGCCTGGCACACCACCTAAACTTCAGTGAACTCGGTGAGCACCTTTATTTGAGTTCTGGTTAAGAGGATCAATATTGGCGGTCTCAATGACGCCTGGTCGCCCCTCGACCACACCTGCTGTCTCTTTGAAACCACGGGCGGCTTGGAGGTGACCATCGAAGTTCGGACCAGCGCCAGCACCTCGGTTGGCGGACGTAGGGTCTGTCACCTGGAAGGAATCAATCCTGCGATCCAAAATGAGCTTGACTGCATACAAAGTTCGAGTCCAAGGGATTAGAGTTGTTGGAGGAGGCAGTGGGATTGGCGACCCCGTCATGCATATCAACGCCAGAAGCGACGCCCAAGTTTCGGTCGTTCAAAGACATAATGGTGTGTTGTGTGCAAAGAATATGCCCTCAGCATATGCAATTGTCGTCCTTTTATATCAGGAGACCAATATCATTCATCTATGATGCATAGTTCATCGTCGGTATGACGAGAGGTGGTGCTGCAGGCTCCGCAATTGAGAGAGTCAAGTGCGTGTAACATCCATGATCCATAGCTCCCTGACTCGGCACGTTGCGGAATTTGTTGTCAGAAGTGCTGTACAGCGGGCTAGCAGGTCCTGCAAGTAAGCCATTGCAACTAGAGGATGGTTGAGTCGGGACGAGAGCTTGAACGAACGAATCACGGCACTGTCCCAATATGGAAGCATCGGTGCCCGATCACGCACCAGATTGTCAATGGGAAATGGCGCGCCTGAGTCCCAATTACGCCCTCACAATTCCACGATGCACATAGAGAAGGATTGCTAGGGAAACTCCGCAAAAGATTCAGATCAAGCTCTACTGCAGACTGAGGTGATGCATGCATTTGCCGTCCAGACAAGAATCACACGTGAAATGATCGGACCGGTTTCGACAAATCGAACCCCTAAGTTGTTTGAAGTTGCTCTGCTCCCGCCACTGTCTCCACCAAGTCTGCGCGATGACAAACGACGACAGACCTGTTACGCCGCCACCCAAGGCAGCGGCGCTTCCTCTCACGCCGGAACAGTCTCGTCAGTTTGAGCTGAACCGACTGAAAGGTGCAATCGCCTGTTTGCTCGCATTTATACATTGCGCTAAATAAGATGCACTTTAGCAAAGAGGAATCAGCAGCAACGCGAGGAAGAAGCCGCGGCGAGCTCGTCGCGTCTCAATCAGAATAATAAAAGACCTCTGGGCGTTTCGACATCTGACTCACCAACTGCGCCGGGTCGTATGGAACGCGATAAACGACTCGGAGCATATTATGAATATGATCTGTCCAAGATGGTCAACTCGAAGGGGGGTTTTCTGGTTGAGGATGGGACGGAGGTAGACGCTGAATTGGTCCGAAAGGAGAAAGAGCTGGAAAAGCAGCGTGCGCGCCAGAATTTGGAGCCAGGTATGCATGCACAACCGCAATCATTCAACTTCTCCACTAATTGGATTCTCAAGCTATTTCGCTTGATCCCAGTCAAAATCCAAGGTGTCAGGAATGCAACACCGTTGACATCGACCATACGTACCACAAGATCTTCTCGTGTCGTATATGTAAACGCTGTCAAGACAAGTTTCCAGAAAAGTATAGCCTCCTCACGAAGTCTGAATGCAAAGAGGTACGGCTCTTCCTCCGTGTTGAAAACTGACTCTCACGTTTGACAGGATTATCTACTGACGGATCGTAAGTATCCTAGACTATGTCTTAGGAATTATTCACATGCCGTTACAGCTGAATTGCGTGATCACGAACTCCTACCACACCTCCTCAAAGCCAATCCCCACAGTTCAACCTTCGCTAATATGATGTTGTTCATGAGATGGCAAGTGGAAGAATTTGCTTGGAAGAAGTGGGGGTCGCCAGAAGACCTAGATGCCGAATTTGAAAGACGGACAGCAGAGAAGAAGAAAAAGAAGAACAAGAAATTTGAACAGAGTCTGCGAGACCTGCGACGCCGTACTAAAGAGGGAGTGTGGCAGAGACGGAAAGACGAAGAACATGTGCATGACTTTGGTCCATCCGAAGCGACGGGAGGCGGCGAAGTGCAACAGGTGTGTAGCACTTGTGGCTTCACAGTCGAGTACGAAGAGTTATAGATATCACATATGCCCATGTCTGCATCTCGAAGATCTCTCAATTCAGAAGCGCCTAGATCCACAATACATGTTCTCTATACTTATGCTCAATCGACCAACATCCTCCCCGGTTCCAGCTCCGGCTCGGAAGGAGGAACCGGTACAGGAGACCGCTCTACGTTTGGCGCAGCGGTAGGCGCCTCAGATGGAGGTGCGGGAGTCTCCATTCTCATATTTGACTCTTCTGGCTCATCGACCTCCATTTTCGCCAGTACCTTGGCCACAGTCGTCTGCCCGCTGGGACCCGCATGCGCAGGTCCTGCGGTCAAGATACTTCCATGTACAGGGTCCCTGGACGGCGATCTGACTCGCCGCTTTTTATATGATGCGTGATCTCTGCGACCCCCTTCCCCTTCATCGTCAGAGTCGGACAGTTCTCCATCGCGCTGAATTCTGGAATCAAGGATGCTACGCGGACGGCGCACGTCTTTGGGTATAAGATCCTCGTCGGCATTCAGGTCGTTCATCTCCTCGTCGATAGGCATCGGCGGAATATCTTCAAGTCGTCGTAAGTCTTCGCTATTAGTCTGAAAGAGTGAACACGAAGCATACCCATCATCTGAACACTTGGTGGTCCCCCCGTATGCCTAAGGTTTTCCATTATGATTCTCTTTATCCGATCGAGATATGAGCGAGAGTTCAGGTCATCCGCATTGGTCGCTTTCACGTCAAGCTGGTAATCAGGTCCGAAGTACTCGTAGTATTCATTGACGGGGATTTCTGAACGATATTAGCCACGTCATTGCCGAAGAGACTGGCACTGCCAAAGAAGAGTGTATACCTGGTCCCAACTCGACGCCCGCCGCCAACCCAGTTTCGTACGCCCATGCTCGACTAACGTTGCGCATGGTGTAGCCACCTCCGCCGAGTAATAACAGCGGCTTGTTGAAGGACTTGACGTACTTAACGCAATTTGCGTGCCCTATGAACGTGAGCTTTATCCTCATGTACATAGTCATGTCTTACCTCTCATGGAGAGGTTCAAGTTTCCCAGCTTGTCACCGGCGAGGGAGTCGGTCCCACACTGCAGTACTATAGCCGACGGATCGTAGCAGTCCATGACCTGTTTAATGACCTGGAAAGAATAGCAGTGAGCCGATAGCACAGGAAGAAGGATGAGAGCGTATCAACCGGTTCAAACACGGACTTGTAATTCTCATCTGAGATGCCGTCACGAAGTGGAAAATTCAGGGCGTAGTGCTTTCCTTTCAAAAGGCCAACGTCCTGTTCCAGGACCCGATTAGTGACGCGAAGGGCAAGGAACAAGACAGAAGGCCCTCACACGAAGTTCGCCTGTTCCGGGAAAGAACTCCCCATATTTGTGGAAACTGCATGTCATGACTCTGTCAGTGGTATAGAACGCTTCCTCGACGCCATCCCCGTGATGAACGTCGATGTCAATGTACAGCACACGGTCGTGATATCTTGAGTCAACATCAAAATCATTCTGTTACTCTGGCCATAACGTACCGTAGTAGCTCCAGGATGCCCAGAACGATATCTGCAGAGAAGTGAGATCTTTGGAGCGCGACAAAAAAGATCGCTCAAATACCATTTACGTAGCAGAAGCCACTCGCTTCGCTCTTCTTCGCGTGATGGAGACCGCCTGCCCAGTTGACAGCTATGTCGCATTTATCCCGACTCAAGCGTGCAGCGCCCTCTGGTAGAACTTGGATATAATGATATTTTCGACACGACCAGACTTACCCATTGATCCTCCTGCGGATATTGAGCAGTAATCGAAGAGACCATCAAAAACAGGGCAATCTTCGCCGACGTTGTCTGCACAATGGTGGGGCATCAAGCGTGTATAATCTTGATACCGATTTGGACACTCACATTTGTGCTGCTCCTTTATGAAGGAGTTCATATTACTGGGGTTGATCTTGTTCAAGAAATCCACGTATTCATCGGAGTGAAACTGAGTCATCTCGCGTTTTGTGGCCGGTTTCGCGCGCTGGAAGGCAGAATCAAGGTACGTCAGCGAGACGTTCATACGCGGGAGGGGATGTAGTCCGCACGAAGATCTCCATCTTCTTGTACAGGCCATAGTTCATGACGAGAGAGTGGCACATTCTTATTCTCGTCGGTTTCATTCTAGGCAACAAGGGAGGTAAGATGTGGGAAGCGAGCACGATGCACATACGGGTGGCCAGGACCATAGTGAAAGCCTCCAATGTCGGAGTCAAAGAAGTAGCACTAAGTATCAGGAAAAGAGGACGTTATTGAGAACTGGATGAGCGGGTAAAAGAGTACGAACGACGCGTTTCTTCTGATTTTCGCCTTCGAGAGGCGTCATCATGGCGGCTTTTCCATTCGAACTCATAACGGTGAACTGCACTTCCGGAGGGGGTGTACGTGGTCAAGGCGCGTGGGAATGCAAGATAGTAGACTCCACAGAGCGAAGAGACCTAAGGATGTCTAGAATGCTCGTCCGATGGTGATAGTTCGTGTTCAAAGTGAACTAGCAGTATTTGTCACGACGATTAGATCTCAACAACTCCTCAGCTTTCGGGGCTCTTCAAACTTTGAGAATCATTCGGTATGTGATACCAGTACACCTAGTACAGTACAGAGGGAGGTATTAAGATATACAAGAGGATATCTGGCTAGCTAGATCTTGGCCATGCCTAAAGGTGCTACACGTCCTTTGGGAGGTGTCAGCTTGGAATTGAGGGTCAAGGTGAATAGATCCGACCTTGATGCAATAGTGTCGATGGAGCGTACCCAAAGTCTTCTGGCAGGGTAATCCCCTGATAGCACTGTGAACGACGGATCACATAAGAGACGAGAACAAGTCTCACCATTTCCCCGCACATCACGCGAACCTACGAACAGAGCTCAATTGAAAGCTTGTAAGCGCAGCCATACAATACATACCACGGACCAATGATGGATGCAATGCAAGGCAGCGAACCAGAGCTGAAGAATGAGATTGGGTGAGGAGTAGGACGATGACGTATAGCAAGCTTACTTCTCGTCCAAATGTTGTTTCGAATGTCTGCATGTGCGGGGTGATAGCGTTCAGTGTTACGGGGGCATTGAAGTCGACCGTAGGCGCCTTGGCCTCCATGAAGTCGATGGTTTCTAGTAGGGCGTCTTTTGCGGAATGGCGCTTACTCTCCATAGGCGTATTGCGACTCCTGGTGTCGTAGCAGAGAACGTACGGCGGCGGGGACGATATGCATTTGAGTAAGAGCTCAAAATGGTCTCTCGCGTGTCGAATGTGTTTTCCTGGTTGCACGTTCCAGGTGAGGTAAGGGCACAGATGGCAATTAGACACACACCGATAGTTGAGCCGGGAAGGTACTTGGAACTCGTCGTCAACTGGTCATCGGAGACGAGGTATTTGTCGACGACGTCCGCGCCTTGAAGGAGGAGAATTTTGGATACGGAGAGGAGCTGCAGAACGTTCTCTGGAATCTGGGGGTCCTCGATGGACTGATGGTCACTCGGAGACATCGCGTGTTGGGCGGCGGCGGCTTCGGAGATCTCAGTAGTTGTTTGCATGATGATACTTCGCAAAGCTGAGCCGAGGTCACTGTATCTGCTGGAGGTTATATAGCAGCCGGATGATGATCTGGTTGGGGCTAGTCTGAAAACGTTGAACAGGCGTGGGGGAACATGTTCTCCATTACCGTCGACGATACATCAGACCTGCATCATAGCATGGCGGAGGCAATTCTCAACGACGTTTTGACGGAGGTTCGGAACGTTCGCATCGCATTCAGTTGGAGATCTAGATCTACTGAGTTGTTCCTAAATACCTAATTTTTGGTTACCCATGGAAAGAATAGGCGACAAAACTCAAGGCAAGGGTTAGTCTGCCAGCACATGACCCAGCGCTCAAAGTGAGGCGGGCGAGAGACAGCAGAGATACCTGACATAGACTTCTCTGCGTCGTCGTCGTACTGAATGAAGTGAAAACGGCCGTGTTTTTGCGATTTTGTATGTGATCGTACGTAATGCCCACCCCGGTCTGGTACTCCGAGCGTTTCCGTCAAGTTTCCGTTTCCGACTCTAACACTCACAGTGATGTTGGCCACCCTTCGGAAAGCGGGCTCCCTGGCGCGCGTTCGTTCGACTTCTGGCTCGCATTGCACCGCGCTTACACGCTCGTCTAGGCTGCATCTGCAGGTCAGAGGCGCCTCCTCTCAATCCACGAGTATCAGTCCGTCAATCTACTCAACTCGGTAGGCGTTTGCCAGTCATGTCGAGATCGTCGTCTCACCGTTCGCAGTATGGCATTCCCACACCAAAGAGCATTGCGGCAAAGTCTCCGGAAGAGGCATATCAGGTTGCCAAGGACTTCGGTACCCGCCTTTCCGTTCTTTATCGGCAAGGTCTTGACAGTTCTCACTCCAGGGACCGACAGGCTTGTAATCAAGGCTCAGGTTCTGGCTGGTGGACGAGGCAAGGGAAAATTCGATACTGGCCTGCAGGGAGGTGTACATATGGTTGACAGGTCAGTTATCGTTCTCGCCAGCGTGTCATGGCGCTAATCATCGTACACATGTCAGTCCCGAGCAAGCCAGGGACTATGCCTCGAAGATGCTTGGCTCAAAGCTTATCACGAAGCAGACCGGTGCCGGCGGACGCATCTGCAATGCTGTATGTAGTATATACACCTCCATTTACGACATCACATTGACCACCTACCCGAAAGATTATGCTTGCGGAGCGTCGCGACCCCGCGCATGAATACTACGTTGCCGTTCTTAACGACCGTGTCTCTCAAGGTGTTGTTCTCGTAGCATCCTCACAGGGTGGCATGAACATAGAAGAGGTCGCAGCGAAGGATCCTTCCGCTATCATCACCACTCCCATTGACTACGAAACTGGTCTTACCCAAGGAGCTGCTCTTGAGGTTGCCAAGAAGCTGGGCTTTACGTCCGATGCCGCCCAAGAGGAAGCTGCGGACATTTTCATGAACCTCTACAGAATTTTCAAAGAGAAGGATGCAACCCAAATTGAGATTAACCCAATGGCCGAGACCACCGATGGACGTGTCCTTTGGTAAGTGATCGACAATTCGTCAAGGTGGTTTGCGTATGTTGACATCTCATGTAGCATGGACGCCAAATTCGGTTTCGACGACAATGCTGAGTTCCGTCAACAAGAAGTCTTCGGTCTCCGTGATATCTCCCAAGAAGAGCCTTCCGAAGTGGAAGCTCAGAAGGCTGGGCTCAACTTCATTAAGCTTGATGGCAGCATAGGTTGTCTCGTCAATGGAGCCGGACTCGCAATGGCCACCATGGACGTCCTCGCTCTCCACGGCGGAAACCCCGCCAACTTCTTGGATGTTGGAGGAGGAGCAACGCCTGAGACCGTCAAGAAGGCGTTCGAGATCTTGCTCGCCGACCCCAAAGTCAAGAGCATATTCATCAACATTTTCGGAGGTAGGCCATTTTCACCTTTCGCCCGGATGACGCTCACTCCGCTGAATAGGTATAATGAGATGTGACTACATCGCAGAGGGTGTCATCAAGGCTACTCAAGAGCTCTCCCTGACCATTCCCTTGGTAGTTCGTCTGAAGGGTACCAAAGAGCAGGAGGCTAAAGCGTATGTTTTGCTTCTAGTCGCACCTGCGCAGCTATCTGAGATTTTGTTAGGATGATCAAGGAATCTGGTCTCAAGATTGTCGCGTTCGATGGACTAGACGACGCTGCCGAGCACGCTGTTCAGTTAGCAGCAGCATAAGATGTGTACCCACCAGCAATGCAATTCATCATAAATTCACGGATACATCTTCGTCTTGATATGACTGAAGATGCAATTGCCTGAGCAGAAACCGAAAAAAAGAATAATATACGAGAAGCACGTGTACAAGCTGTACGAGGAAGTAGAATACGCAGTTCACCAATAGGTTCGGTCCAAGCCCCTTCCCGCTCCGGACCGGCTGTTTGGTCGGATGTTTGGTATGTTTGGTACCATTTGCGCCCTCCGTCGCGTGAAGGGGCTTGTAGCAAGGTGACGAATTTGGGGGGTTTCTTCATCGTGCTATACACAGCGCAAAGTTCCTACTTTCCACTCAGATTTTTGATTAATTCTCTTTAGAATATGCTGCCGCAAATTTCCGTCCCTTCAGAATGATCAATTTCTTCGCCAAATTTCAGTAATTCCTTGTTTCTTAGACGTCTTTTGCAGTGAAATTGGCTCAAACTCAGAGGTCTTTGCTTGACTCACTGTCCACAGGTCCCTAATGACTGTTCTATTTGAGATTCTCACTCAATCACATCATGAAGTGCAACTTGCTTGGGGGTGCTAATGTGCTAAAACAAGGGATAAGGAGATGTGAGTGCTCGAGAGAGCCTCTCGGAACGATGCGTGACTGGTGTGACACTCCGACAACTGCGACTTCAACAGTCCTGTACCGTCTCACCCTCATTAGTAGACACAGGTAAGTAAGCAATAGCCTTTGAGTTACTGCTTGAAGTCTTTGCAGAAGTCAGATATAATTGCGGACTGTGCTACATTGCAATTGGTGTAATTGCTCTGAATGACGTGACCTGTCTTGCCCCCACATCGGCTGGCTGAAATTGTTGTAGGAAATAAAACTACTGACGTAGAGGTACTCAGATATATCTCATCTACACCTTTCATAACCAAAGCTCCCCCATAGATTGTCTGTGTAAAGTCCTAGAGTGTATATACGAGACCCGTCTTTCCGATCATCTTGAAGCAAGCCCCTACAGGAGACGGGAACCGGGTACGTAGGGCTTGTTCCGAACCTAGTTCACCAAGAAGGTCGCATGAACGAATTTGTCGGTGTGTATGGATTTGCTGGTTGCGGAGGTTGCGACTGGTTCGAATCGTTGCGCATTGGCCCTGCCCCTCGGCCTGCGTGCATCATGACTGGACTACCGTACATAGCGGGAGCTGCATGTACCATGCCAGGACTCATCATCACCGACACACTGCGACTACGATTCCCGTTGACACCTTGAGCTGGCTGCATGTTGGGCATGCTCTGCGGTGATGGTAAATATATCGGTTGCGCGCTGGGCGAGTACGACATCATTTGCGGATACGGGCGCATCATCGGCGGCTGTCCCCCTGGTCCATTCGGAGGCAGCGGCATCCATCCTTGTGGCGGTCCGTACATCGGCATTGGCATGGGGGTGTGTGACCCGACCTGCATCCGTGTAGGCACAGGACTACCAGACATGGGGTAGACCATGGGCGCGGGTGATTGACTCAAAATTGGATACTGCGGATAGGACGATCGCATGTTTTGATTGTTCGGTGGAGGGGGTGGGGGCATCGATAGACCATATGAATAGTTCGGCGGTGGACGGGCTACAGGAGCTGTCGTCGTTGGAGGGGAGATCGTCGGTCTGTGCGGTGTGACTGTCGATGAAGATGGAACTTGTTGGAACGCGCGCGTCACATCATGTAAGGACATACGGGATGGCCCGGACATTGTAGGCGGGGGCGTCTCTCCGTCCTCCGACTTCACATCCTGGAGAGTGAAAGGTACGGAGATCAAGTCATCTGCAATGCCTTCTAGAGAATTGACAGGGTGCAGTTCGGATGGATGAGAAGTTGACGACCATAGAGCTTTTAGATGTTCTGGATCAGGAGCACGAACAGGGGACTCCTTGAGGTTGACACCACCTAGAACTAAGGGCGTTCTGGGCCATGGTGCCGCATGGGGCGACATCGTGGTCTGAGAAAATGAAGTCAGTAAGCCACCATACTCTGCTCTTCCGACTATGTACACTTACCAGCTCACTTGTGGTCGTCGGGGATTCAGGCTCAATCACACTTGTTGCTGCTGCGACGTTCCCGTTGACCAGGCCACTGGACGTTGCGCTGGAGTTCGCATACAAGGTTCCTGCTTCCTTTTCACTTTCTTCAAGCTCGCTGGTGACGATGAAATTGACAGCAGCTTTGGCGTCCGACTCCGCATTTACGACCTGCGAGTCACGGTAAAATGCAACCGACGATCCCACAGGCATTTTCGGCAGTTTGGGTCGCTCAGTCCTCACAGGGGATGATGGTGTCGTCGTAGTTGCTTCTATCGGTGCAGAAGATTCTGCAACCTTCGGTGGCGGAGCCCTCCAACTGGATACATCGTTAGCATTGCTCGCTCTACCGAAAGCGCCGCCGACTGGTTTCGTATCTGCACGAGAGGTAGGCAGTGGTTGGGCTGAAGAAGCTTTCGGTAGAGCAACTTTGTAACGTATTTTCCCTTTGTATGATGGGCTAGGCCTGAAAGGGCGGAAAAGCACATCATTTACTGAGAGATCCCTTCGCGACATGCCTTCGACCGGTGGTTCAAAGGAGAGTATTTCCCATCGAGCTAGCGAGAGCTTGTTGAACAACACCAGTTGCCTCTTGCTGACCATGTCCACAGGTTTGGAAGTCTTGGGAAGCCTGACAGAGAAGGTATTCCAAGCCGGTTTCGGCGAATGCGGAGGATCCGGTATTGTGCGGGGAAGCTCCTTCAAGTCGTGGTCTGACTGAAGTCGCAGACGTAAAGCAGGGGGGACCCAACGTTCCTTGACCTGTTTAGCGGGGCTGGAGGAAAGTTTGGGTTCGGCGCTGGATGTGAGCACAGAAGATGGTTGGCCTTCGCTTCCATGCATTCCATCCAATGCGCCTTTGATGCGGGACATGGCGTCGTCGAGAGCAGTCATGTTTGCCTCCTTGTATTGGGGACGCGGTTTGTGTGGACTCAGATGAGTGCTCTCCTGTTGAGGTGGCGCCGGTCTCGAAGCGGAAGGAACAGGTTCTGTGTGCGGAGCTACGGTCTCTTTACGTCTCCAAGCAGCAGTGTCCACTACTCTGCTAGGCGTCGGGTCCAATTGAGGGGGAGGCGGAGGAGGAGGGGGCTTGTCTTCGAAGAAGTCGCTTGCCACGGGCCGAGGTGTTTGGGGAGGCTGTGACGATCTCTCCGCAGGAGCTGATTCTGGCGCAGACGCATGCTGCATTGGCTCTGAATCCGACTCCGACACACCCATGAATTTACCAAAATCGGAGAAATCTACCACTTCCAGCTCAACGTCGGGATCTTCTTTGAGAGTATCAACATGGTCAAATATTGACGGAGCAGAGATAAGAGAGGGTTTGCGGGGTCGCGCTTGCACTTGGCGAGGAGCGGAGGGGGGAGGGGGAGGATTGGCATGGCTACGCCATGAATCAACTGACACAGATGGCGTAACGCCGCCTGTATGGGAGGTCGTTGAATCCCGCCTTGAAACTGCTGGACGTGATTCTTGCCGTGAGAGATGAGCTTTGCTGGTAAAAGAGGAACGCCGTTCGAGGTCCTGTGCCGCTGGCGGCTCTGCTTTCGTTACGGTGGCAGAATCCGCCTCTTTCTTCGCCTCTTCAATGATCGCCACCGCTTCTTCCTGTTGAGTGTCAATCAATACACTGTGCACTCGAGAACGAGAAACTTGCCTGTAGTGCAGTCTCCTTAGCCTTTGCACTCTGTGCAGCTTTGATCCGCGCTTCCAGTTCAGCTGCTTTTTGTTTGGCGCGTTCGCGTTCCTTCTCCCTCTCCTCTTCTTCCTGCTGTCGCCTTTGTTTGGCTCTAGCCGCAGCGTTCTGCATAACATCTTTCCTCAATTCGTCCAAATCAGCATTCGGTGGAAGCATCGGAGCAATGATAGGCGAAGAAGCGCTCGGCGCAGCCGACGTGTGGGATAGAACAGGTGACTGAGCGATAGAGGCTACACTGATCGTGGAAGGAGGAGCGGATGGATGCCGTGCATCTCTGGAGGGGACTCGTCCAGGAAAGGCATTTGGCTGAGAAGACCATGCCTGTCGAGGTGGAGGCATGTCGCGATGGGAACCCCTCAAGGCATGGTTCGGGACAGGTGGAGGACCCATGTTTGACATTCGTCTTCCACGATCTTGCGGAGGCACGAAACCTGAATTTCCAGATCCTGGAAAACCTGAATCTCGCGACATAGGAGCACTGAAGCCTGAGCTACTAGACGAGTCTCTACGTGGAAAGTCGCCGCGTACCGGTCCGCTACCATTCATTTGAAGACGAGGGCGGTCTACCGGTTTCTGCAAGACGTGAACGTTGCTTGTCGAAGTTTTCGCGTCCACCTGCCCATCACCACTGACCCGTTTGGCATAAGACGTGGGTCCTGGCCGATGGGCGTTGCTGTAGGGTTCGAGTCTGTTTGAGCGTTCATTGAATAGAACACGAGACGCTTCAGGAGAGTGCAAAGGAGCGGCAGGAGACTTTGGACTTGGTGCTGGACCGACAGGTGCGTTGGAAGCGCCTTGGTGGCCACTGACGGAAGAAAGTGAAGGGGAGCTCCGCGGCCAGCTTCGATCAAAGTCGTCGGCAAAACGTTCTTCTTTGCTCACAGGTATGTCGGATGGTGGCGCGGCGCGTAGCGGCGGAGCCTGGGTTGATGCTGCAGGACGTGCTGAAGGGCTCGAAGAGCTTTTCGAGGGGGGTGTCGGTGGTTTGGTCGGGGCTGCCGCTGTCTCCACTTCATACCGACGACCGTCCTCGAACTCTACGACAGAGTCAAAAAAATTATCATCCTCTTCCATCTGGAAAGTTTATCAGCAAAATCAATTATCACCACTGATGATTCCTACGTACCTCATCCCAATGATGCGCATTAGGGTCAAGATGAATGCCTCGAAAAGTATCAGCCTCTTCCATTCGTGCTTGCTTGTTGGCTGCATTTGCTACATCGTTGCTTTCAGGCATCGGAGGTCCCTTCACAGCTCGAGAACCTGAGGGCAATGGGTTAACAAGATATATACCCAGGACGAGTAGAAACAAGTACTCTGTGCTACTTCTGCCGCTGTAGGGAAGTCAGACTGGACGCGCATCTCCGTTCGAGATGCCGAAGGAACTTTCCCCCAGACTGGCTTATTTGGAGCCAGCATGTCAGAAAAAGAACCATGTCCTGCCGCTCGCGGCTGTGGTTGTATGACTTTCCCTGCGTGTGGTAGAGAGGGTGGACCCGATGCTTTCCCGTGTGTATTGGCCGATAGTTGCGAGGGAGCGCCGTTCGGTGTAGATGAGGTTGGGGCCGCGGATGAAGGACGAGACCAGCCAGGACCTGTTGTGGTGGAAGGTTGGGAAGTTGCTGTCAATTTTGCAGTAACAAGGCGGGAGGAATGGGCAGACGGGGCGAGGGCAAGTCGAACTGGAAGTAACATTTTGCAAAGTCAGAACTGTGGCGAATCTTTGTGCGCGGCTACGCACCAGAAGGGCCCGCGGGTTTGAGGGATGACGAGGATTGGGCCGACGCATTGTCCGCCGGGGTCGAATTCTTCTGCAGAAATTTCTTGCTGACATTGACGGCGGTGAATTTCTTGGGTTGCGGGGCGACGGGCGTCGTGACCGGATTCAACTGGACAAGCGTGGGTTGGGATGCAGTTGCAGGCTTGGCCGTCGTCGATTCGACCGCTGGGTGGGCCGACGATTGCGCCGTACTTGCAGGTGTTGGTGCATCGTTGGTTGCACCGGCGTCGGGAGACGATGAAGAAACGGAAATGTCAAGTGTATCTGAGGTTTCCGGGGCTGAACCAAGGGAGGCAGAAGCACCACCCTGTCCGTTGTCCTCTTTTTCCAGCGAATCGGCTAAGACTGGCAGTTGGTTGTCGATATTGGCCATAGACGCGTCACAAGACGCCGTAGTATGTGGGAATCCGCGTGTCTGGGGAACGAGTTCTGGGAAGATATTAGACGTGCGCGGGACGACGAGGGCTGCGTCGGCAAAAGACAATTGCTCGTCGGGGTCAACGGCGACGAGCACTCACCTGCAAGAGAGACCTCCAAGAATGGACACTTCAAAACGTTGCGAATTCAATCGCCAATTTGCATCTGTTTACTACAAGCTACACCAGCGCAGCCAACTCGACCTCGCGCCGGTTCAGTTTATCTATCTCTATGTCTAACGCGACGTTCGCCATCTCTATCTGCAGAACACTCGAAATCAACTCGGTCCACCGTGTTTCCAGCGATGTCAGCTGGGACCCCAGCCGTGTCTGCAGAACAAGCTTATTACGGATCATAATCTAACGAGAGCGGCTGGCTTGCCTGTGTGTTTCTGCGATCTCGGTTAACTTCGACTGTGAGCTCCTTGAGCTCCTCCAATGCCCTCTCGGTTTGAGTCGCGGTCGACTCCAGGAGGTAATTGTGTATGCGCCAGGCATTCGGACCGTACGTTTGCAGCAATGTGAGATTCGTTTGCCTACGTACCATTGAGAAATGTAATTTTTGCTATGATGCAGCTCGGACTGACCGCAGATGCTGATGTTCTAGCTGAGCTCGTGCGTTCTTGAGTGCGGCCTGCCATTCCTCATCTGTACCAGGTAACGAGGGCGTTGGTAATGTGTAACGATGCGTGTCAATGGGAGGAAATGGTTGATGTGATTCAATACGTTCAAGCTCTGCCTTGAGCATTGGGCTTTTCTGCAGGGCCAACTATTAGCGTCGAGCTGGATGAATGGCTTGGAAGCACCACGCACGGAGAAGAGCTCATAAGATGGAGGTACGTTGGGATGGAGAGCAGTCGGAGCCTTGGATTGGCGGGCCAACTCACGCTCTACCTTTTGCTTGAGAAGAGGAAACTGTTCGAGGTCGTTATCGTAGTAGGGTAGCGAGTCGAGTATTTCCCGAGTTGGCGGTTCCATGTTGTTCAATGCCAAGCGGCGCCGGCAAATGCCGACCCATTTCAGACTCCTGCCATGTTCGCCCGAGTCGCGTTGCGGCCCAGCCAGGTGCTCAGAGCCACAGCGTTGCGCTCCGTCGCCGCACGCCGCGGCATTCAGTCGTCGGCGTCCTGCAAGGGTGCGTCCTCATCGTCGCCACCGCCTTCAAGCTCACCGTCTCCTGCAGCCTCCGCATCACCATTTACCGAACCCACCTCTCCCAACCCGACCGTCTCCAAGTACGCTGAGGCAGCGGAAGCCCTCCACACCTATGGCTCTTATCTCACCCAGTGTCTCCCCAAATACATACAGCAGTTTTCCGTCCTCAAGGATGAGCTGACCCTCTACACCGCTCCCTCTGGCATTCTCCCGATCCTCACCTTCCTTCGGGACCACTCGCAGTGTCAATTCAAAGCGTGTATGGATATCAGCGGTGCAGATTATCCTGAGCGGGAGAAGAGATTCGAAGTGGTCTATCACCTTCTCAGTGTCAAGCACGCCGGCAGGATTAGGGTGAAGACCTACGCTTCTGAGGGAGATCCTGTGCCCAGTGCTGTTGAGATCTTCAGAGGAGCCGACTGGTGCGTTTACAAGGGCTTGATGCTTAGCCACGGTCTGCATAGCTTTTGATAGGTACGAGCGTGAAGCTTGGGATCTATACGGAATCTTTTTCAGCGACCATCCTGACCTGTGCGTACAAAGTCTTGTTGCCGCACCTACGCTAATAAGACTCATAGTCGCCGAATTCTCACTGATTACGGTACGTCCTGACCTACGACCCAGTGCGCAACGAAGTTCTCATTCGCAACAGGTTTCGAGGGTCATCCTCTTCGCAAAGATTTCCCACTTACAGTATGGTCTTTGCCGTCACGATATTGACTGATAAACTGATTGACGCTTGCTAGGGATACACCGAACTCCGTTACGACGAAGAGCGCAAACGGGTTGTCTACGAACCTCTGCAACTCACTCAGGCCTTCCGGTATGGCTGTGTTGTATCTTCGCAATGCATAGCCTACTGATATATTCACTAGCAACTTCGAATCGCTTTCACCCTGGGAGCAGGTCGGAGACGGTACCAAGGCTCCGCGGCCAGAAAACTTGAAACCGCTACCCCCTCCTAAGACGGAGGAAGTTAAAAAGTGATTGTTGTAGACTTGAGAATGACATCTTCGTTTCCACGATAGATATCTAAGTAGCAGTACAGTGTTCATGTCTCGCCAGTTGTAAGAGGTTACTTGGTTATTAGCCCGAATCAAATCGCTCGTCATGCTTCGTCCTGACTGAACCCGTTCTTCTCATCGACCTCAACTACAGTCTCCGACACGTCGACTTTCTTCCCGCTCAAAAGTGAGCCCATCCTAGATACAACATATTCCTGCCCGATAATCTCGATACCAACACGAAGAGCCTCAGCGACGAGATCCTCCACCCAGTCGTGTTCATCCCACACGGCGAGCCACGAACCAGGGACACTTTGGGTCACAGTAGTGTGAATAAGATTGTGAGAAGGGTCGGAGAGGTAGAGCAAGTATTGCAGATGCTGTTGAACCGAAGGCTCTGCTGGGGAAGAAGAAACAGCGTCCGAAGTCGACGTGGATGGAAGGGTGTATGATGTGAAGAAGGGTTGGACGCGGAGATAAAGATAGGAGTAAGAGACGGGAGATTGTGTAGAAGGCTGAGCTGAAGGCTTTGTAGAGTCTTTCCTCTTGATCAGTTCGTCCAGATTGGCCTGAGCCAGCTTTACGGCAGCTTCATAGCCCTCTACTGTGTTGAGCTCCCTGCCTTCTGCTGAGCCCTCCTTGGGACGAGACTCCTCGCCTCTGTTGACGATCAGGTCACCGCCTTCAACTTGTTCCAGTATCTGAGCAGCGTCAATGGAGGGGGAACGTATGCAGCTGTATATAAGACCCTCACCCTGGCAAGGGAACGATAGACCAGAGACTCGACACCTTCGAAACCTGTCATATCATGGCTCAACCAGACTTGGATGACTTCATGCTCGGAGATGGGAGGCGCGACAACATTAAGGAGGTCCGTTAGGGTGGTAAGACCGACACGCTTGAAATCTTGGCCTGACGGATGTGTTAGCTATAAGCGCCGAGCGGGGGCCAATGCCCCACCTAGTTTATCTAGTTGAGCTGTCTTTGCGTATTCGTATACACCCTCGCCCCACTTCCTGGCCACCTCATTGTTGGGTAACTGTTTCACCTGCTCATCAACGACGGTCTTGGCCTGCTGGATAGCGGCTGAAGCGCTGCTCCAGACAGAGCCCCATCCCCAGCCTCCGGCCGGGGCAGCAGTTGGCTCTGCGGAATCTGGTCTAGACGATGGTGGCGTGGCGGCTTTGGCCGAAGAAGGGGGTGTGGTCGTGCCAGCGAGCGACGAACCGCCTAGGCGGACTCGTTCGGTGCTCTTCCTGAGCGTGGGAGTCGCTGAGCGGGATAAAGGCTTCTCGAGATGGTGAGAGGCGGCGGCTGGGCGAGTGGGCCCTGCACTCTTCTGCGTTATCTCGTCGAGGAAGGCCAGGACTTCCGCTTCACCTTCATTGGGATTGGTAGACGTCGCGGGCGAGGATTCATCGGTGGATTGGCCAAGAGCTGTGAATGATTCCAGGTCGTCAAGGAGCTGAAGGGCCTCCTCCTGCTTGGATTTCGATTTGCCTTTGGACATTGTGGTGGACGGCGCCAGAGCCTATACAGTCGGACACCAGCACGTGCTACTGAATGTCCATTTGACGTAAACCACTTCGGGAAACTTGGTTTCTCCCAGCATAATCATGCCGAGAAAGAAGGCCAAAGTCAAGAAGGAGGAGGAGGAGGAATATCATGTCGGTGAGACGCGTTTTCTCTCCGCGCTTGGCCGACACTAAAGTGTTGCAGAGGTCATTCTTGCTGTGCGAGTGGTCGACCTTGATGAACTCAAAGCTGACGGAGTGCCCTGGGAATACCTTATCAAGGTAGCATCTGCATATTCCTTGCCCGTACACAATCATTCTCAACCCTCTTCCAGTGGTATGGGTACGGCGAGGACGAAAACACGTACGACTGCCTTTCTTGTGGCACTTACTCTCGCTCACTCGACTTTGTGATTTTGCGCACTTTCTTTGTTCCCTTCTTTCTTCTCAGCTGGGAGCCTCACTCCTCGATTATCGGAACCTGCGCAAGACTCCTGGAAAGCTTCTGGGCTGACGTTGGCATGGATAACGACGACTATGAGCCCGGCCATATCATCCGACCCTCCCAAGATTGGATCAGTAAGTACAGCTAACTGCGCATCGACAGTCTTGTTCCAATCTTGTCCTACCTGCAGGGAAAGAGAAGAAATATTTCCGTAAGATGCTGAAACAGGACGACAAGAAACCTCTTACTCGAGAGGAAGAAGACAAGATATTACCCCGCGGTAAATATGTGCGAATATCTGGTGCGCATCCGTTACATAGTCACCTCATCCAGTCCCCAGGAGACAAAGGGCAAGTCGGGCTCGGCATCGACCTCTTCGAGGAAGAAAAGGCAAACTGTGCGATACCAATCAATTCTCGGGCACTTCTTTGTATTGAACCCAAGATCAGCCTACTGCCATCCAAGTCAAAAGAAAGCGGAGCCCTTCCACGTCTGGTTCAGATTCTGACGTCTGTATCCTTGGTCGTGAATGTACCCTACTTGAAGGCTTATGACGCTTCTTGTCTTGCATAGGTTCCTTTGATGAATCGAAAACCTCCCAAGAAAGTTCCCAAGACAGTATGAGGCTACCAAATTCATTTATGGAAGATGCTGATTCAATATACGTTATAGAAGAGCTCAAGTCCTCCCCCGAGATCCTCTAGCGTCAAGAATGTAAGTTACTTATGTCAAAATGAACCATATCTGGCTTGAACACATCTCTAGGACGTGGACTCTCTTGCTGCTTCGCTTTTCCCATCGGACGAAAAGCCCGTGGAAGTGATGCCACGTGCATCCACGTCCATGGGGAGCATACCAGTAGTCGGAGACCGGCCCAAGTTGCAGGTCAACACCTCATCCCTCCCGGTTGTCGTAGATATGAAGCAGGCATCGTCTGTCAAGCCCTCTCCGACACATTCTTCTGCTGTAGCGGGTCTGTCCTCGGCAAAAAGCACCCCTCTCCTTCCCCATCAGTCAACGCCTACCATGCCACATGCGAATACACCCATCACACCTCAGGGAAAGACGCCACAGATACCTAAGCCCGCTGGACCCAAGATTCCAGCCCACAGACAACCCGGTCGCGTCAAACTAATGTCCTATTCTGAAATCGATGGCGGCGGAGCTGGCAAGGTTAACGGAATTGATACCAAACGCAATGTCGCGATGCGTGACATCCTAGATGGCTCGAAGTCATACTCCGGCCTTTCGTTCAAAAAGAGAAAACCTCAAGAAACCGATAGCTTCACGCCGACGAACGCAGCTCCGTCAAGCACATTCCCGTCGGACGACCGACCAGCATCTGCGACAACCATGACTCCTGGTGCCGGTACGCGAATATTTCCCCATCTTAAGTTTCATCCTCTCATGTCGTGGACGCTTCTTGGCTAGCGCCTTCGTCTTCTACTTGGGGGGCTCCAGCTACCTTGATTGCTTCTTATCACTCACTGTGAGTTTACGCTCTCTACCAATGAGGACCTCACTGATCATCGCTAGCGCTACGAAATCTGTTGCTCCGAGCCCAGACCTCCACGCAGAGGCTATGAGTCTTTTAAACAGCATAGAGTCAGTGCACTTTGTTTCAGCCATTTCTCGAATTGACTGTTCTTCCAGTTTGAGCGGCCAGTTTGGTGATGACTTCGACATACCTCCGCCGATGCCACCGGAACCAGCAAGCACTCATAATGCTGCTGCCAAACTACCGTGAGTCACGAGTGCTGAAAGGTATTGCTTAATCATAACGCTAAAAGTAGCCGCATTGCGAAACACTTCAAGTGGGAGGGTAGTATACATTGCTCTCAGGGAGGCGCCTCGGAAAGAGAGTGTGGAACAGTAACCCTTTCCGAATTGCCCGTTTACCACTCTGACGGCATACGCTTGGATGCCGCTATGCCACGGAAGCTGAAGGACTTGCATCTAACGACGTTGTATCATACTTCGGACGTGCTGCGTATATTGCCGAGTATGAGGAAACAACTTCGCTTGGCCACGGTCAAGCCCAGCGATCACATAGCAAGGCATGCCATGGGTACACTCGCCAATTATCTCGGCAAACATTCATTGGTACAGTCCTGTTTGCCCGCTGTCTTGACTCTTCATTGATAAGGACTCGTTTTCAGGTCGCCGTTCGACCGACAGAGCCGGATTTTGAAAACAAGGTCGAAGCCCTTTTAATATTTTTCCATCCCTCGTCGCCTCTCTCTGCAAAGTTTCAAGTTCCCAGACCAATACCGCCAGAGACCGTTTTGATCATGGCGCTCGTCTCGCGAATTGAGCCAACGCCGATTGAATCCCACCGACAGGCTAAACCTTTGCCTACAAAAACGCTACTCTCCAACAACGTCCAGAATACCACTTTACAGCACGCGCTCGGTATACTGAAAATCCCGCCCTGGCTACACGCTTACCTCTCCAAGCGTGGTCGAGACTATTGTGTCTGGTGGAGTAATAAATCACCTGCCAGACAGTCTCGAGGCGACGCGCAGAAATCTCTGACCGAACAGCCGAATTATGAGACTCAAATGCTTACGACTATTTTGCGTGAATACGCAGGCAAGGATTTGGGCTACAAAGCAGACGTGTCGATTGTCTTCGTTCACATATCTGCTTTGAAGACCCTCCATAAGCTTCCTGCCTTTGTCGAAAGGGTATGGAAGAGAGTGGATTTGACATTCATAATTTATGGGTCTCATTTTGATTCCCCTTCGTCCTTGTGGGGTACGAAGCGTATTTATCGATCAGGTATACACCATCTCTTCCACATCTGTCATGCTGAGATTTATGTAGGAGGGATGGTGACTTTCAGCCCGGCAGGTTTCGTCGAGGATCCTCTAGGTGTATTCAATCAATGCATCAATATTGCTCAACATCAGCTCTGGGCTGTACGGGTGATACCCTCCGTCTTGGGGATGCTGGTGCGAATGCACTACAAGGAGCAGGATCCCCTACAAGTTTTCGATAGGTAATGACTGTCCTTTGTTGAAATACTCGACAGAAGCTGACAACCGGCTCAGCGGGGATTTTGTGTACGACTTCGTCCTGGACGCCATCGACGAGGGAAAGTTCTCCTTTGAATCTATGCCGATTACATGGCCTCCTTGGTCGAGATCCAACGATGAGTGGCTATCAGAACAAACCTTGATACTAGCTGGAGGTCCCCGTCAGATCTTGGAGCATTCCCTGAGAGAGTTTGATACCAAGTTCGCGGACATTCCGGAGTCCCACTACACGGCAGTGGCTCGGGATGTGGTCTCGAAGGAGGTGCGCTTATCGCAATTGCATCCTACGATAATCGAGCAATACCGTCGCTTTGTCGTCTTGGGCTCGAGTGAGGAGGAGTCGAAGGGTCGCGGTGGTACCGATTCGGTGAGCCGCCCCGACCAGTCTCCCATAACCCATGCTCATAATTTTACAGTTCGAGTGGAGAACGGCCTCCACGTTTGCGTTCAATTACAAGTCATCCAAGAGTCAGCCACCCCCCATGTAACAGAGTCTCCTAGTGTGTCTTCATTGTTGGCATTGTACATATGGCGCATATATGATACCTTCCCGACCTCGCAAATCGTTGCAATACTTTCTCCGACATATTTCGATAAATCATAAATATGTCCAGAAGAGCACCAGGACAGTCACCCTAGGAGCGAGACTTGCGAGAATTGGTGTGGTAGCTCGAAGATGAAATCGGTGGATATCGCACTGTAGTAGCTATGTCATTGAGCAGACTAAACTCGTCGCCACGCACGAATCAACGAGAACGTCAAGGATACCACAGCGCTCTCGTAGGGGCATAGCGACAGTATTCGATTGCGTGGATAACCCCGACCCACATGGGATTACTCCTAAGGTTTTCACTACGGATGAAGCGCGCGTGGTATGTCTCCAAAAATCACTGGAGGAGTTTTGCCCTCACAGAAGTGCAACATCAGGTTCAGGGAAACCCACTCGTTATCAATGCCTCCAAGGTCTCTGAATATCACTGGGATCGAATGAGCACCATTTCGGCCAGACGGGGGAACACAGACGTACGGCACCGTTGTTGTCCCTGGCCGGGCGGTGTCAAGAAAATGTCCAGAGGGACATGCTTCTTCAGAGGTGAGTTTGGGAAGAGACTTTTGAGCTTGCGCAAGGGGTTGCCTAGCTCAGCTGCCTCCTCTTCTGTGAGCTGCTCCGCCTTACGTCTGAGGAGGAGCCTGGCACTGACTGCCCGAACGAAGGCGTCTCTATATGTCTTTCAGTTCAAGTGATCTTCTTCCAAAAGATGGGATTGAGAACCTGAGGTGCGTAAATGAGGTATCTCGCGTCGGAACTGTTTCGATAATGAGACGAGGCGCCGAACTGGAGGGGATTCGTTACATACCAATGCGGGCCACGCAAGCACAAGAGCGCACAGCTCGCTCGACTTTCTCATTCGCGGTCATACCCTCGTTGAGCTTTGCGAGTTGTGTCAGGGCTATGGAGTATTCTGAGGTTCTGTGGTACATACCTGAAGATCGGGACTGTTGAGGTCCACATAGAATCCAATTGCATAGACTTTGATTCTGAGGAAAGACACCTTCCTGACGCCGACTGCAAGTAGAGTCAGTGTAGGAGAATGCGCTTGGGTAGTCATCCGTAGGGTTTTCGGGAATGTAATTCCAGATTCTGGATCGACTAGAGCTACATGAGTAGCTATCAAAACGAGCTCGTTGAGGGTAGCACACTGATGGTCTCCGCGTCAGCCTGCAGCGACGTTGTCTCGAGCGTCTGGTCATGGTCGGTGTATAGTGTCCCGAACAGTAATGTGCTTGTGACAAGTGCAGTGCCAAGGGCGAGGGTTCTTGACAGGTTCCTGGAACGTAACATCCGAGAAGTGGTCAGACGACGCGCATTGTGGGCATAGTTCCCGGGTGTGCGGAAGGGAGGAGTCGCTGCCAGCCGCCGTAGGACGAACATGGTGGTCTGTAAGGAAGGACTCCGGAGGAAGGCACAGAAAGACCGGGGCTGTCGGTCCGGGCTCGACGACGCGCGTCATGCTTGTCGGCCATCCTCTATTCCACACTGCCACTGTTCAAGCGCTGCCGCCGTCTCTGGAGTACTGAACGACTGCCGAATAAATCCTCTACGCCGCCTCATAACCCACCGAGAGATCTGCCTGCCTTCCTGATTTGGCTCGACCTCTTGAATACTGAATCCGGCATCCCGTTCACATTCGAAGGCTTGCGTGTCCTACTGAACGCGTAATCAGCGCATTCGTCATCGTCCTGTAGCTATATAAAGTCGCCATTCAGACTGTCTGTGCTATCAGCCCCCTTCGCAATGGATATACTAACAGCACTATCAGCACTTGCAGAGAACGACACGTCCTGGCCCAAGATGGACGACGATGGTCTGTCGCTCTGTGATACCCCCGGGGATCCTGTCGACCCATCCTTGGACCAGCAGAAATTCGTCCTCCAATCCTACACTGACTCCCTCCCCTACGCGTGCGAATCTGAGGAAGTGATGCTGGCTAGACTTGAGGCCATTGTCGCTAAGATCTACATTTGCGCCAAGTCCCAGAATTGGCTCGTGCTTACCACGTGGGATGGTATGCTGCAATGGTACACATCTTTCTGAATACATGCATACCTGAGCTGATCACACGTAGTTGGCTGATGATGAGATATCCAATGCCCAAAACCACCCGCGCCAAACTAGTTCGTCTGTATTACGAGCTCTGCATCACTCCTGGCATTGAGGCGCGCGTCACGAGGAGCTGGGCAGACATTCTCCAACGACTTGTTTCCAGCAAATCGGGAGCGAAGCGTAAACTCGAAGTCGAGGACCTTGAACTACCATGGCACCCTCTCTGGCAAGCTGTCGAAACTCACCTGTGGCACAAAGGAAAGGTGCACGAATCATCGTAAGTGTTGGCTTACCAGATGACTGAGCGTTATTACTGACCAGAACATTTCAGGCGCGCGATGGTTAGCCTTCTTCTATACGTGGCTGAGCACTGTAATCGGTACTTTGCACGCGATAGTATTGGTGACATGCTACAGACATTCATACCCTTGTTAACAAGAGATGTAAGTGTTAACCTAGAAACATCAATTTCATCACTGATCGTTCATAGACCTACACTGCCATGATTCCGGTCATAACATCCTTCCTGCCTCCAAGCCACCCGCAACTCTACCTTCCTGCACTATTCAGATTTTGGGAGGCGATCAACTCATCTTTAGTCGACGACCGGCTTCTCCATCTCGCCGGTCAACTGGCCGAAGAACATGTCTCTGGAGTGAACGGAGACCTTGGGGAGGCAGGCGGTGCGAAATGGAAGGATATAGGAATCTGGTCTCAAGCCCAGTGGGACATCCTGGTCACGAAGGGTCTAGGCTCCATGAGTATGTCCTGTGTTCTCTTCATCTGATCGCGATTTGACCTGTCACAGATGTTCCTGTTGGTGCAACCAGGGTATGTATACACCGGTGCATACGGCTCCGTCTCGGTCTCACTCTTACCCGAAGGGATCATCCACGACCGCGAACCATGCGGATAGCCTAGGCGATAAACATGGCTATAGGATAAAGAAAGTAGTCGATCGTCACCGTATGCAGCCCTGTTCGCACAATCCATTTCGCTGAAACCTCTCCAGATTCTCTCGCCAAGATCCTGGTATTCTCAGTATCTGTAGATGGGCCTGCTCGCGTGGTGACGGCGGCACCTGATGCACGGACGCCTCCGACAACCACTGGCTTCGCTGGTGGTTCGAAAGCTCTGGATACGTTGGAAAGACTGATCACCAGCACAGAGTCATTCTTCCATCCATCAAATTCTGGCGCGTGGACTGTATCCGTGAGTTTGAAAGAACCCACTGTCATACCGATGATAACCTCCTCCAAGCTCACCACTTTCCTTCATCGCCTGGTATCAGAATTTGCGAAGAGACTCAAGCAAGAAGAGAATCCGGACTGCAAAACGCCTGTCGTAAGTCTTCACCGCAAGAGAGTCCTTTCGCTTCTCAAAAACCGAATCAGACACATCGTATAACGCCAATCATCGTTCGGGAATTCGTGATCATTCTGAGAACTCCTGCACTTCTTTCGCTGTTCTCGAAAGACCCTTTATGCGTGGGCTTCGCTCAAGGCGCGCTGCGTGGGATGGCTATCTTGGAGCCGTCATTGATCATGCCTGACCTACTCGAACGTGCTTATGGCGGGTTGGAGGTCGTCAACGAGACACACAGGACGACATCGGTTCTGAGTATGTTGTCAGGAGTAGCTCGACCTTTAGTGTCAGAACGCCTATGGCTTGGCGGCCAGAAGCACTTGTTACCACTGCTTGAGCTGTCGCTACCTGGAATAGATCTCGTAAGTGAAATTTCCGTTTGATCTGCCATAGTCATGGAGCTGTGTTGTAGAACGACCCCAGTAAAACCGTCTGCACGACGATGTTTATCGTGTCCGCCATACAGCACGTGAAGATCGGGGACATTTCCATGCACCAATCTGGAGTTCCCCTTACCGATGGGATACCTGACGAGGAGAGGATGCAGGTCGATAGCGACACGCGGCTTCCGGACGGTATTGAGGACGGAGCGTCAGTCTTGAGCAGGGCAGACGAACGAGCTCTGGCTCGTGAGAGCACCGCAGCTTTCGCAGGTGAGTACATCATCATACTATCACGAGGTGTGCTGACCACTTAGCAAGATTGGGTCGCCGCACTATTTCGACGTGTCATTGCCCTCTATGAGAACCTACCTGAAGAAGGCGGAAGACGTAACACGACCGGAGGCAAACAGGAAGAGAGTGTTTTGAAGTCAATCAAAGCAATGATGGATGTGGTCTGTTTACATCTGTCCGATCAGCTCTTCGACTTGATCTTGAACATGGCGTTCGATTATGCCAGTACTAATGCCAAATCCAACGCTGTCAGAGCGTTCGGTCAGCTGGTTGCCTGCCTCGCTAGGGTTCGCCCGGAACAGACCCTGGCGAAGTTCCTACCCTTCTGCATGTCTCAGATCGAGGAAGAATTGCGCCACGGCGCCTCCAGTATCCGCACTACTGCGCCTACCACTGCTGTGCCTTCTGATACGACGTTCCACTGGAGTGAGTCACTGAGATTGATGAGGTGCATAACTAACTTCTCCATTCGTCAGACCTTGCCATCTTACGGGGCTGTCTTGGCTATGGTGGACCCCTGGTAGCTAAGCTTGATTATCTCACTGTGTGATGATCTGACAAGATAATCCAGATCCTCAAATATAAAGAACAAATAATGCACTTTTTGGATGTCCTCGTAGACAAATGCAAGAGCGAACGTGGTTATAGTGGCGCAGGTCGACTGATAGGAAGAATTCTTCATACTCTATCTGGAGTATACCCAATCAACAGCCGTTTTGTGAACTCCGATGAGTGGAAAAGCGAAGGTAATATCCATGCGCAAGTGCGTGCTGTGACGATGCTCAGCCTTTGACAGATTTTGACAGAGACCATAACTTGCACTGGGGCCGTCTGTATACCGCTCAAGAAGTAGACGTGGAATGGCACGGTGTGTACTGACCCGTCCCACCAACACATCAACTAAAGTGAATTGCAGTGCCCTCCGACACCGAAATCGCGTTCGTGCTGGAGATATTGGACAAAATCGGCACACCGCTGTTAGACAGAGTCGAAGATCTCATGTCTCGTGCAAACAGCTGGGACAACAGCGACCGAAACGATTTCTGCAGGTACAAGAGTATCGCAACTGCGCGTATTCGTTGCTGACAGTGTGTAGATTCCTCAATACCTGCCGATCTATGTGGGGTGGTCTCTCCACATTCGTACAGGATCTTCCCAAGGAAGTGGCCAACCCGTGTTTCAATCAGGAAACTGAGTGTGCTGATTTACTGGTATCCTGCCTGCCCATGAACGCTGGTTTTGTCTTAAGCGATCCCTCCGATGTACGTTACGTCAGAGCAGCCGCCCACAGACTCAGATTTGGCGAAGTGTGCCGAAATGCGGCGTCCGCGTTGCGCCAAAAGACTGAAGGGGAAGATCACATTGATGCAGTTCTCAATGTGGTTAAGGCCATGGACTCCTATCTGCTTGATTATGGAATGGGCAAGGAAAGTTTCGAGTCTGTTCAGAAAAGCTATGTACAGGCTAGAGAGTAGGTTGTTGTTGTGAACTCCACCATTCCGCCGCTGACCGCCGTTACATAGCACCACGCGTATTTGGAACGGTCAGAGGGAGAATAGCCGCTCCGCATTCATAAAGAGAGCACAGGTGTATCACTGCAGTCGGGTGTACATGCATGCACTTTACCGCCGTCGCTCGCACCTTGATGATCAACTCATTGCAGAGATACTCGAGCTGTCGCTTTCACCTTATACTAGGGTTCGACGGTAAGTCCCGACATTCATGTTGAAAGCTCAAAACATGCTCAAAGTGCCGTTTCAGGCAATCTCAAACCGTCCTTCACAACATATTCGGCGTAAGTACAAAGTGCTCTTTGTCCGATTGTCACTGACACCCTTTGTAGTATTATGTGCGATCAACGCGATTCGCGTTACCATCACTGTTTGGGGCACTGAGCCGTGGGACGGATCCCGATAGGATGAAGGGAGCGCTGTACATTCTATGGAATAAAGGTATAGGTAGGTTGTGCTCCGTTCGGTCCAGTGCATCTTGCTGAATCCATCCGCTAGCTTCGTACGCCCTCAGCGGTAAGTAGACCGGTGCTACCCTGCTTTGTCTTGACCTGTTTTCCTCGCAGATCAAAGTGCCCACAGCCGCTATCTGGTCTCTCTTCTAGAGTGTCAACATGAAGAAAAGGTACGTCCAATACTTCGGGTTTCTGACCTTTCTTACACTTCTTCCCAGCCATCCATCCAAAAACTGGTCGGCAGTCTGGCTTCTGACTGCCTGCCACATCTACACGAAGACGCGATACACACCGATGCCTATAGCCTCGACACACCCCGGATCGATGCAGCTCTTCGCGAGCTTGAAACAGAATTCTCACCCTCTTTCTTCGACGCCTCTCTCTTGGAAGAGGCGATGATAAAGTCTGCACAACGTGTCCAGAATCGGAACAAGATTCACTCTCAGACAGTAAGGGCGTGCTTGAATCAAGCGTAATTACTGACAATAGCATAGATGTTATCGATTCTCGAACTCGCTTCACAAACGCAAACACATGCAGGTTCACTTGTTTATCCGGCTGATATCACACTGACAGAATTTTGACGCTACGCAGTGGCGATACGTGCAGATGGCCTGCCGCTTCATCGTTTCGTTGATGCGGAGAGACACGCCGGTTGGTGAAGATATCGCGAAATTCTTACTTCGCCATTCGACGAGTCCTCAACCGACGATCGCCTCCGAGGCACAACGGTGCGTAATATGAGGCAGCCCAACGTACACCTTACAATCCCGTTCATAGTGGACTAACCCGTTTACTGAAATTCGTGTACTTCCGGTCGTTTTCACGCTCACCGTCAGATCTCTGGCTCCATGCTTGGAAGAACCCCCTTGTTGAAGAGATTACTGTGTCAGACGCCTCGACGTTCTTGGCTATGTTTGAGCGTCCCATCCATGAGGCAATCAGACCGTTTGTCATCTTGCATTCACTGTGATGAAGTATGATCAACAATTGAAGCAGAATCTACGTGGACAAAGTACGGACTGGCTTCATCACTTGGACACCGAAGATCAAAGGTTATAAAGCGGTCCTCGATGATTCTGTATCCTTCGAGTGGGACGAGAAGTCCTCAGGGTCTGTGAATGCCATCCGTCAAGGCATTGCCCTGGACTCCTACTTCAAGGATCTCCTGACGCTTTGGGGTCAAGAGTCATCCAGGACTGGATCTCTAGACCTGCGTTCCGAGCACGTCGCATTCATCAGCCGTCTAGGTGAATAGGTTTCACAAGGAAAGCTTGCAGTCGACTCACGCATCAAACAGCGAAAATGTACTCGCTAGAAGCGCTCGGTTCAATCTTCGAGCTCGCTGAATCTTTGCTTTCCGATTCCGACAAGTTCAAGCAACGTGCCGGAGGAGAGGTACTGACTGGTCTCGTTCGTGGTATGTATCATCCTCTCCGCCTTCCAAGCTAGCTTTCATATGTTCACATAGGCTCAAAACACTGGGCCAAAACTTCAAGTGATCAGTTATGGGTTTGGATAACTGGTCGTCTAGACGGAATTTTCGCGGAGATCAAACCAGATACGTTGACGTTTTGGGAGACTGCAATTGCGGTTCGTACTCGCGGCTTTGTCGTACAAGCAGCTTACCGGTTATTTTGCAGCACATGCTGGAAGATCGTGACCCTCGACGTAATCAGCCACTTGTAGATTGGATCCTGTCACTTTCCCTCGACTTTAGCGGCGATTCAGCATTCCAAAGTAGGTTAAGCGTCATGCAAATTGGAGGGCCATTGTTCTGACCGCCGTGTTAGTGAGCAAGGCCTTGAGTACATTTGCGACCTTGGTCGATTCTGCCGACCATGCCCTCGGCCGTAATACTGACACTTACATCGAGTCTTTCCTCGCCAATGCGAACACTAATTATGCTGAAGTATGCACCGCTTGTGTCCACGACGAGCCCTGACTAACACGTTTACCTCCCTAGATTCGACTACTTATCACTCAGAATCTATGTTCATTATTCTCCCTCCAGTGGCGGCCTGATTACCGCTCGGTCGACCAGTTTCTCAGTGCATGCTCACAGACAGATGATCCCTTGTTCATCCGGTATGTCACTTCGCTTTGCATGTCGTATCTCGCCCATAGTGATTTGGTGGAATCACAGTCAGGCACGATACAGGCAGCGCATAGGCAAGATCCTCGTGGAGTTTCCGTCGTGGCGAGGACAACGACTGCCACCACCGTGGTCCAACAAGTCTGATGTATGTGCTCATCTTTCCACCGTATGTTTCTGTCTCTAAACAAAGTGCAGTACGACAAAGTCGCCCTGACGCGTAGGTAGCATTGGACCCTCGATACTTCGCACTGAAATCTTTGGTAGTGCTGCAATGGACGTGGGTCTCCTCGTACAGTCCCAATGCTCCTTCGATGTTGCCTTACATGGTCGATCTGATGTGCGTTGCATTCTCTCTCCCCGCCACCAGGGATTGATCTTCAATAGGCCCGAGATCTTCCGTATGACCGAATTCAACGATAACACGGAGCTGCAAACCTACTCGACGGCGGTTCTCTATGTGCTCTCGGCTTTCACTCCACCGGCGGAGTACATTCCAGTGATTCTCAACAACTTCGTATCCGCCATCATGTCGGCAACAGTGGGGGTCCTTTATTCTGATGACATGGTACATTGCTGACCACTGGGTATCGATCAGTCTTGGAGGATACGTCTGATAGGACTTCCGTCGCTCGTCGTGTTTTTCTACCGGAATCTGCTTTCGATAAAGCCAGAGGGCGTTCGGAGCGTCATGGACATGTTGCTGACTTGTCTGTCCGATGAGAATGTGGAAGTACGCGAGACCGCCTCTAAGGCATTGTCAGGTATCGTTCGATGCTCTGAACGGCAAAGCATCATACCTCTGAAAGTAAGTGACTTGGCCTCGTGTGCGTACCACGACCTTGACTCTTTTACCTGTAGAACCGATTCATCGCTACGGTACGCAAAGTCAAGTTACCCGACAGGAAGGACCCTTCGTACGCGGAGACTTTGCGGACATTGCATTCCGCGATTTTGGGTCTGTGTGCTCTGATCGAGAGCTTCCCGTACTCAGTGGAGCCTTGGATGCCGCCTCTGACCGAAAGTATGCATGCCCTCGATTTCAGAACGGACTTATTTAACGTTGCATAGTTCTTGGCCCTCATACGACCGATCCGGTTCCCGTATCTACCACGATCAGGAAGTGTGCCTCTGAGTTCAAGAAGGTACTTTCCCGCGACCTACTTGCGTTCCATGTCCACTAACCAACCCATCACGTAGACCCATCAGGCAGGTTCTATTATCTCCACAGTGACTTGGGATTATCTGACCTCTTTCTAGGATACCTGGCACAAGGACCAGCTGGCGTTCGACGAAGATCAGCTACAAAGTCTGTCATCCATGCTGGTGAGCAATTACATTTCTCAGACTAAATTCATCGTTTACGCTTGCCCAGGTTGGCACTTCGTACTACGCGTAATTAGACTTGAAAAACTGTGTATGGAGATACTTGCAATGATTATTACTCATTCTTATCGATGCAAGTCAGGAGCGCTGGCATGCAAACTTGCCACAAACAGGGCGAGGAAGGTATGTCGAACACGCCTTTACCACGATGCATTCCCTTGTTTACCTGTCTCCCGAGCGAATCGACACTCTCGTCCGAGTACAGCCATCTGATAGGCCGCATATGCTTGATTGGGGAGGGAAGTCCGTGCCATGAGTGCATGAGTTTGCGCGCGAACAAAGCAAATAAACTTCCCAAGACAAATTTGCTTCCGTGGCCAATTCCGACTATGCCCAATTTGACGCGATCAGTCCGGACTCTATAGTCGCGATTAGATCTTGCTATCTCTATAATGGGTATGAGTTCGGGAGGGGGAGGGTTTGTCGCTTTGCTGGCTCACAATTCTGGATGTTGGGATATTGGTATCGGTGTCTAACTGGTGTACGAGCAATGTGGCACGAGGAAATCGGTACGGTGATGATATATCGATCGAGGCTATGTGCCAACGCGTGTTGTAGGGACTTGCGAAATGAAATTGGGAAGGTACGAAAGAAGCACATGAGGTGTTCTGTATCGAAGAAAGTGCAAATTACCTTGCTGGGAACACAGATGGAGATTGACTGAGGGTTGAACAACGAAGCAGTGGTGCGTTGACATAACAGAACCTGGACTTGATCTTCCGCGGCTGCGTGGGACACAGATCTGCCCGCGCATCAGTGGCATCGATTGTGCTTTCGAGCGAGTGGTTTGCGGTGCAGAGATATGTAGAATCTATTGTGTCAGGACGAGGTGACGACAGGCAAATTGGTTACATAACTGTACGCGATCAACACGTGTTGTGGAGAGCGGCGGCGGGACGAGGATCCATTGCCATCCAAGGGAAACGCGGAGGACAACGAAAGAAAGAGACGGAAGGCAGCTACAAGTCTCCTGATTCAAGAGGACACAGTGGTTCTCAGAGAGGATTTCAGAGACGGGGTGTTAAATCGGGAACTCGACAACGCACAGCCTTCAAACACGGTTCCCATATGTATAGACATTGTTGCTTGACGCTGGCCAGCACGACGCCGACCCTCTTCTCACCGCTGTCGAAGCGAGCTCGCACCGACACTCCGGCGGCATCCCCAGACCAGCGACAGAACGTGATTCATCATTGGCACACAGTTGACAACACGTTTCTGCCCATCAAAACCTTCCAGGCTCAGACTGCTCTTTGCTTTCTCCCTTAACGTCAGGCTTCACTCTTCGGCTGTGACCTCTAAGGGACCCCCACAGCTCTCTCTTTTCCCCCACGATCTCACGACTCACGCTTTTTATACCTATCTGCCTCATAGTCCCCAAAACACCGCTGCCATCGTCGTCGTCGTCGACAGCGAGCTCGGCTCTATCTATCACTCAATTACGCCTCCATATCTACCCGTTATCCCATCCGCCATCTTTATCAACGCATTCCATCGGACCGTCTCCACCCATATTAACTCATCGGTCGGTCACTTTTTGCTGCCCCCGCTTCTGACGCTGACCAACACGTGTTTACCGTGCAGTATTAAATGCACGACGTTGTGACGACTTCAACTGCACCGAAAAGCTTCTTTCTCAACACCCAAGACGATCTACTGCCCGCTATCAGCATCACGACTAGACCCCGCGCCAGCGACACGAACTCCTGGCCCGACTCCGACTCTGACCAGACATCAGAGGTGAGCGCCACCTGTCCAGGCGATCTTGCGCCGTACTCACCCCCGGCCTTCTAGACTTGGCCCCCCAAGAACGACAACAGTCCCCAACCCGCCCATATTCATCGTCCCGCCGGCCTTCAAAATTTCCCTCATCACAACAAAATGACCTCTATTTCCGATGCCTCTGCCTCTGCCAACAACCACTGGCTCTTCGCCGGCAATGGCCAGCTCGTTGAAGTCAAAGACGGCGAGGCCGCTCCCGCTGGTTGGGACTTGGCCGAAGAAATTGTTCGGCTAAAGATCGGTGACGTTGCAGGAGAAAACGGCGAAGACGCAACTATTCGGACACCTCCCAAGAAGTTAGCCAACCCTCTTGCCCACCTTGCGGACACTAGCCCTCTCGAGACGTCGTCCTCAAACAGCATAGACTCTTCGCCTCCCTCCGATCATCAGATCACAATCTCGCACTCGCGCGGATCGTCCACGGACACAACTGAGTCCGGCTCTCAGGACTCAGCCCTGTCGGCGGCAAGCAACAATCTGCTCTCCAACTCGGCGACCGGCACTGCGCCTTCCGAACTTAAAGAGCGCCCACATTCCTTCAGTGGTGGCCTCTCAGCCGCCGACATGCGCCGCCTCCAGCAGATCGACGATGGCCCAGGCGACGGTTCTGAGATGCAACTGCAGCAACAGCCATGGATGCAGTATCGTGAACCTGGCGTCGAACAGGTGTCTTATCCCTCAATAACCAACAATACGGTATCCATACATCGCCCTCAACCTCAAGCCCCGCAGCTTTTCGACTACCGAACTGCTCCCCAGGGTGGGCGAGACGATCTTCAGATTGATTACAATCTGCAGCAGCGTAACTTCAACCCTCTTGCGCCAGCAGGCATGCCAGCGGTGCCATCAACCACGCCTTCGTTCGTCCAGCGCCCTAATAATGCTGCTCCCTTGCAGTATCGGCAGCCTGTCCGCCCTTATCCTCAGCAACCCGGTCTTTTACCAAGTCCGCCTGCGATGGGATATCCTGGAGGACATACCGCTCACATGTCGCTGGGGAACTCTCAGCAGCTGTACGACATGATGGTACCGCCAGCACAGGATAATCCAGCTGTCTCGCGTGTCCAGCAGCAGACCGTCTACCGCAGCGCCCACCATCATTCCGCCTCGGATCCATCTACTTTACGAGAGCCCCAGCTTGCCTTGATGGGCAATAGCATTCCATATGCACCAGGCATTTACCCTCCCGGAATGACGCCTCCTTCTATGACCATGTACCCCAACCAGTATTACGGCCAGGATGCCTATGCCCGCGGGGATCCCGCTATGGCCGCTCGATTGCAGGCACAGTATACAGGAACCTATGGCATGGTCCCATCTCAATTAGACGGTGGGTTGAGCAGCCCAACCAGTGTTACAAGTGGTGGTCAGAATGGCCCGAGTGCCAACAACAGGAAGTTGGGTTTATACAAGACAGAGCTATGCCGGAGCTGGGAGGAGAAAGGTAGCTGTCGTTACGGCGCCAAGTGTCAGTTCGCGCACGGTGAAGAGGAGCTCAGGAAAGTCTCACGCCATCCGAAAGTAAGCAATTTGTTACGTTCTATAAGACTGCGCTCATTCGTCTGCCATCAGTACAAGACGGAAATCTGTAGGGTGAGTTGCCTCCGACCTGTGTTTAGGTAGTAATCTGACCGTTCTCACAGACGTTCTGGGTTTCTGGCTCTTGTCCTTACGGCAAGAGGTGTTGTTTCATCCACACAGAGCTACCTGCCGTAGGCGGAGCCACTCCTCAGGACCCTCCTCCGCCAGCACCTCGCCCTGATGGCCGTGCTAGGTCCTTGAGCACCAACAGCGATCCCAATGAAGGTGGTGTGTCGCTTCTTGCGCGCATCTCGGCCAAACGCAACCAAGACTCGAGTACCAACAGCACGTCCACACCGGTGGATGCCAACTCAAGCAATGGGTATCCATTCACTCGACCTCCCACCGGCTCCCTAAGGGTCGACACGACTGTTTTAGATGCCTCTACCATGAAGCAGAACAAGTCAGCGTATCCCGCATTCGCCAGCAATGGAGTGCTTCTTCCCAACGTTGACCACAAGGGTGCGAAGTCACCTGCGCCCGTCACTGCTGGTCCCGATCTTGGCCGACACAACAACTCAAGGATGGAGATTGTGGGCTATAATCAGGTGGGAAGCGTTCCATTACGAATGTTCAATGGCTCATTCAACTGCTCAGCGAGTGAATGTCACACCACCGTCTAATCCCCGGCACTCCTTCAATGGAACGGAAGATGTAAACTTCACGCCATCTCAACCTACTCCTGGTCACTCCTACACTTTGTCGAGTGACAGCACGGGAGCTCCGCCGCGCGCTACTGGCCACGTCCGAGCAGGAAGTGCCGGTAACTGGGGAGGGTTCTCACGAAGCAACCACCTATCAACTGCGTCGTTCTCCCATGGGGCGAGCGGCAACGGCGATGGTTCAATCAATTCTCCCTGGTCGACCACCGAGTTGACGATGGGTGGAGGATCCCGCCTGCACGAGAAGGCGTGGGCTTGAGCTACCATGCTGCGCATGACTTGATACGAGTTACTTTATCTCCTTTCTTCTTCTCACTGCTTCCTTCTTGAATATGACTGCCGCGCAGGATCGGACATTGCTCTCTGCTCACCTCCTACACCATCTCCCCCATCCATATCTTCTCCCGTCAGGACTCCAGATACATACGCTGTTCTGCCCATCCTCGTTGGAAAACCGTTGTAGCCGTTTCATCTCAATTTCTCCCTTTGACTGGCTATACTTTATCTCACCCAGTTTGCATAGCATCATCGTCGTCATCAGCAATATGTTTTTATTCCATCTCACTCAATATCATTCTTGTTAACATATGATGAAAAAGCGATGTTATGAAAGGTATATAATTATGGATCGATAATCTACGTCCAACGAGCAAGCCTTGTGGTCTTCAAACAGTCACTCCCAGTCTTTGAATCTCGCGGCGGAATCCCTCCATACGACAACACGCGTATCCTAGGTAGTCGAACTCAGGTTCAGCAAACCCATTTTCGAGATCCTCTCTAGCCTGTACAATCCCCCAGATAGCCCACATCGCGTGAGACGCCGGACTCCAGTAACGAACTTGATCGTCGAGGGACTGAACCGCTTCTGCAAGTTCTGAAGCGGTGAGGGAAGAGCTGGTTTGCCGAACGTAAGCCTGAAGAAAGTTCTTGCGTTCTGAGAGAGTCGGGTAACGTGTCATATCGAGAAGATGGGGGGTCGGACCATGATAGTCTGCGGTCCATTCGTGGAAGTGATTGGCTATATCGAAGGACGCGGGGTTTGGGCCAGCGTACTCGAAGTCAACCACAATTATCTATACGGCATGACATGAGTGCCTGACATTGACGTGGACGTGTAGACTAGTGACTCACTTGGTGGTGAGGAATAGCACTATCTTGAATGTTTGTCCGCCTGAGCAGGTTTCCGTATTGCGCGTCATTATGGGCGAAAACACGGCGACTTGCCCCTCGAACGTCATCGAGACCCTCAAGCCATCTCGTATAGGCCAGCCATTCCGCCTGGAAGGCGTCTAGGTTGAGAGATTGGCGAATGTTACCAGATACTGCTGGCGATGCAAGAACTTGACGAGCAAGGCCCAGCCATGATTTCACATTGGCCTTGGCGCAAATGTTCCAATCGTAACCTTTGCCTCTATTCTCTGGCGAGATTTCTTCAATGACTTCAATGTCCACAGAATGAAGCTCTGCCATGCGCGATCCGATCCACCGGCTAATTTGAGGGTCCCTCATGTCGCTTGCAGTGAGTGTTGTCGAGTCGAAGAACTCTTCGATACGACCGTTCTCGAATGTTCCATAGACTCTGGGGCCAATGTTGTATTTCGAGGACAGCATATGAAGTGTATGGAGCTCATGCGGCCGAGATATGAGGGAGCCGGAGGACGAGCCGTAAATGCGAAGGAGTAAGGTGCAGATCTTGGGATATGGTGGATAGGACACGAAAAAGACGGCATTGGTCATGGAGCCGGACACCTTTTGGACTTTAATTCCTTGGGGAGCGATATCGGCGACATTCCATGTCGGTACATGTAAGGTTTTGATGCATGCGAGCAGCTGGCTCGCAAAAACCTCGGTTTTGTATCGTCTAAAGGAAAAAAGAAGACTTTCATGAGCTCTCCGGGGACGGCAAATCAGCGACAGAAGCGAACCATGAACACCGTAGCTCAGGCTGTTCTGATCACGAAGGTCTCGATGTCAGAAAAAGACTCTTCTCACCTTGCTTCCAACAGAATGGTAGAGTGTCGCAAGCCGTCTTCAGTCACAGCTTCAACGTTCCCTGTATCGAGTTGGATTGGGCTGACAGACGAGGTACTGCTACCGACGAATATTTCCGCCAGGCTCTGAACAGAACTCGCAGATAGCGATTGTACGAGCGGCACATCGCCGTTCACAGACGAGGTCCGCGACGCAATTGGAGGGGTGATAATTGGGGAGCGGTTCATCGAGTCTGGTCGTGGTGGTGATTGGTGGTGGTGGTTAGAGGTTAAGGGGCGATAAGGAAATTGAGGCATATGCCGACACCTGCCCGCAATCATACGGGACATTCCTCTCTTCATGGTAGACCTGTGGCACGCTCAGAGTCCAAAGACTCCAAGGCAATACAGAAACTCCATTTACAGGTCGTGTGCCACAATTTTGTCATTATGACGATCATCCCGTGCCCAGATTCCCGCGCACTTGAGTCGCGATACTGTAAGTTTAACTCATTCAACATTGAACATGCAATCTCGCTCGAGGCTCTCGACGCTGTAATGTCAAGACCATTTGCGCGTTCTGAAGCTGTGATAATCGAAGTCCCTACTTCCCATGGCGGGCCCCAGCCAGCTGCCGGAGACTTCAAGAAGCACTTGTCAGTCAAATCCTTCAGATTCCGATGATGTATATAGAGTACAAGACACTATTGCGATCTGTTTCTAGCTTGGTGCGGCGCTGCGCCGATAGCGTTAATCACGGATCGACTGTAAACTATCCTCTGTGTATCCAAATCCCCCGCGACAGTTAATGATGTGTCGTAAGGCGCAGGTATGAGAAGAACTTGGTTGGCACCTTCGAGACTTCCTTCTGCTCATTGTAGTGCTCAATTGATAACTACGTCCCCAGCAAGTCCCCAGCACTGAGTACAATGCCGTCTCAATTTGAAGCATTGCGCCATTCTTGTCATTTGTGTTCCGAAATGGAATGCGGACTTGGCCCCGAGAAGATCTCGGGCGATGTACAGGTTGACCTGGTCCGTGTCCAATCAGCTATACGCGTTCTGTCCCTAACAACTTCAAAAGTCTTTGACAGCCCGATTATGTCCCGAGTTCTGCTTGGATAAAATACAACTACTGTTATGGGGTATTACGTCCATCACCCTCTCGTTGTTCTAGTCAAAATTGTGAATATGGCCCGAGTGTGGCGTCGAATTCAAGACGCTGATGCGGGCACGTTGAATTTCTCATTCGCCTCGGCATCGGTCGTCTTGATACCGAAATGTGCCTTTTTGACCAGTAAAGATAACTTGACAAATATCAGCCAATGATTATCTGACATGTACAGAACCTTGACAAACCAAGAAGGAGAGTCCCAGTAATGGCGCGCAAGTGATCCAGATAGTCTGCACAATCGTCAGAGAACATCCAGAAGTCCCGCCATGTGACACACCTGAATCGAAGTGGCGAAGGCATCTAGAATTTCCAGCCGCTCTGTTTGCGGCTGAGAGGATTTCAGCCCTTTCCAGGATTCTGCATCGGCCCAGTCTATCCCAGAGGGTAACAAGTGCGTGGCGCGGGCATAGACTATAGCCCCAGACACCGCCTGTAGTGGGAAAATTCAACATGTCAAACGTGCGATTGAGCCAGGACTCACCAGACCGACAGTAGCGCCGGTAAAACGCACCAAAAAGAAAGCACTAGTTCCTCCGGCAAGTTCTTTAGGCTTGAGACTTCTGACAAACACCTGATAAGGCGCGTGAAACAGAAAACCCATGCCTATGCCCGAGATCAGAGGGTAAACAACCTGTTCGATTCGCGAAGCTTGCGCGTCAAGAAGAATAAGGAGACCTGCCGCAAACAGCATCAGTGCTGTATACAAGGCGGTAAAGACATACGGTGCTAACCAAAGCCGAGAGTTGAAATGCAGAGCCCAAGAGAAATGACGAGATTTTGAGCTACGGAGTCGTGTTTTCTATGCTGCCAAAACTCAATGAACCAGGCTGCCGGCATCGATGCGAGTGACGAGCCAAGAGAAAATGGCAGAAGTTGAAGTCCTGCTTGTAGAGGTGTGTAAGCATCCACGGTCTACCAGTCGTGCGTATAAGTCACGGGCAGGAATGAACTACGCCGAGAGTACAGACCTGGAAAAATAGCGCCAGATAGAAGGTTCCAGATGTAAATGCAAAATTGTGTAGGAACACGATAATTAGAATGATCACTGCGATTGGGTTCTCATTCAATGCGTTTCGTGTGAGTGAAGCACCGTACCGGCAGTCGAGTTTGTACAGACAGTCAGTGGGAAAAGGGTATCGCGCTGCGTGCGGGTTTCATGGTAGCCTCCGCAAGTCAAGATGATCAAACCCAGTACCAACGTCGTGATAGTCGGTGCAGAAATCCCTACAGTCAATGTGCATTGTCATCACCCGCAATATGCAAACGCTCTTGAGACGCTTACAGCCATTTTGGTCAGCAAAGCTGAATCCGAATACAATAGAGGTTGTTCCTGTCATGAACAGAAGCCTGGAGGGCCTCCATCAATGAACGGCGGTTTGCACAGATCATAGCCGACTTACAACCCTCCGAAGTCGAATCGTTTCATGAGCGATCGTATTGAAGTATCATCGTTTCGTTGGAGTTGGACACCCCGCAGGGATAAGAGGAGTACCACAGATGCAACGAGGCATATAGGTAGATTGATGAAGACTAGAGGGACAGGTCAGCTCACTAACAGCAGCCAAGGACATTGCTCAGGCTTACATCCCCATCGCCAGCTCAGACCGGACGCAGTTTTCCCTGAGGTCGATTCGTCAGATATCACAATCGATTGACGTCAAGTACAGCGCGCACCACTGAATACGCCACCTAGAAGGGGACCTGCAATGGCCGAACAGCTCCAAGTGATACTCAAGGCCTGTGACCACTTCGCTCTGTTCTGCACGGGAACAATCTCAGCAGTTATTACCCATACCGAGCTGACGATGCCACCGCCACCAATACCAGCTAATGCACGCGAAATAATGAGCCTATTGGCAGATTGTGAGCCAAGAATCCATGGCCGAAAATTGTCCGTACATGGTGATTGACTATCAGAGGCGTCAGTAAGCTCGCAGTCCGTCTGGCAAGAGCTTACCGTGGAAGCACCACATAGTAGGGATCCCACAGCAAAGGTTGCAACGCTTCCGAAGAGTAGAACCTAACCATAAGCAATGAAGCCGGAGGCGAAACATGATCGCGCACTTTCCGTCCAATCAAGTCCGCGATCCGTCCATACAACGGCTGGAAAGCCGTTTGGGTTAGCATGTAGGCCACCCCCACCCACGTATATTGCGTCTGGGAGGCAGCAAATTCTTTTGAAATGGTAGGTAGACTAGTCGACACGATGTTCTAGGGTTGAATAAGCGGTCAGGAAAGGATCGAGGAGGATTGAAAGCTACCGAGTCCGTAGTAGCCAAGAAGAGGGTCAACGCGGCCCTGTTCAGTTTGTGTCAGCGAAGAAAGGTACGACGCGTGGTATTGGGATATCGCACCCAATATGCGCCGCGAGAAGACGAAAAGTGGACAATTGTGGACTCGGCGCATCGACTCGACTCAAGACAGTGGTAGACGAGGTCGTGTCGCGGGTGCCGATGCTGGAGATGGGGATGCCACCAACCTCCGATAAAGAAGCACCATCGCGCTCTTCGTCCAGAGACGCGCCAATTGTGGTGGTTTCGTCGAGCATGATGACCAGACGGGGAGGGATTCGTATCTATGAGGGTGAGAGTCGTGGCTGCTGGAGCTAGGTTCCCTAAGGTCAACGCGTTGCATCTTATAGTAGCGAAAGAGGGTTCCTGCTCGGGGCTAAACTCATTGGAAGGAAAAGGAAATTGTTTGCAACTGACCAAGGGAGTATTAGTTCATAGAGGCACGTCCCAAGATAAGTCATGAACCCCAGGCATTGGAAACAGGCATTCTATGAGGAATATCAGCAGAGTTGTTAGATTGGTTTAGCAAACTTTTAGCACGCATCATCAGGAGATTCACCGATGAGACATCTCCATTCACCAGACAGGTTCCAGGGAGAAGTAATAAGGCGAGTGGATTGCAGTATTGAGCCAGTCATGGTGACTGCGAAGTGCGCAGATGTTATGTAGCGTGTATTGTCGCGTGTCGCGATTCGCCAGGAACTCGGACAGCGAGCCACGTCAAATCGAAGGCTACTATCCAGACAGTGCACCAGATACGAATGGAGGAACAAGGGCGAGAAGAAGTCGTCCAGTAAGAATATCATAGGCCTCGGACTTAGATCCATGGAAGAGTCTAGGAAGACTCATGTTGGCATTACGAGCGAAATACAACGGAGCGGGCTCCAGGTTCCAACTCCGCCTCTCATAATTATTGACGCCGAAACGATATGAAAGAGCAGTGAGCATCATCTTGAGCGTAACATACAACGAATCAACGACATTAGATGAGTGATAAGTGCGGTAAAAATCTATAGTTTGTATCATGCCGTCGCCCTCTTCTTCTCTTCTTCCTCTACATCTGCCGAATTCCGGTCCTTGTCGTTTGCTTTGTCCGCTTTGCCAGATTTCGTGGGAGTCTCCTTCGTCATCGTCTCTACGAGAGTAGAACGCAGATAAGAAATTGCGATGCGACGTTGTTGTAAAGATAGAAGACATGCCAATAGAATCAAAACCCAGTGAGTTGTCGTATTCTTTGAACAGTACGGGACAGCCAGCCCCCTTGAAGGGGCGACCGATGGGTAAAAGAAGGCATACCGTTATCATGATGATCTTCTGGCGCGGAAGAACGTGTCTGACTTGAGGAGTCTTTTGGCGATGCGGTGCCCTCAACGTCGTCTGCATAAGCTTGTAATAGCTCTCGCTGCCGGGGTGTTAGGGCTCTATAGTAAAAATTAGGGTCAATACGTTTGAAAAGACGACGAGGGGTGATACGAACCTTGGAATAGTTACCATGAACGTGACATAGAGATCTCCACTGAACCCATGAGATTGAGGAACGCCTCGCCCTTTGAGGACCATCTCTTCGCCCTGTTGTGTGCCATTGGGAAGACGGACATCTACATCTCCGTCGATAGTAGGTATCCTGACTCTACCGCCTAACAGGGCACTGTAGAATGGAATCTGGACAGTATGGAATAAGTTGGCGCCCTGTCGCGTGAACGTTTTCGAGGCGGCAACCCGTATCCTAACGAATAAGTCGCCTGAGGATCCTCGTCCAGAAACTGGTGCATCGCCGGCCCCCGGGATCTGAATGGTCATGCCATCCTCCACACCTGAGCACAGAAGTAGGTAAGATGTACGGATGTAGCCGGAAGGGGTTTGAGCGCACCGGGTGGTATTTCGACATCTACGGTCTTGGAGCTCCTGACTTTGCCCACACCACTGCAAGTGTTACATCGACCGCTGCTAGGTATGGTGCTTCCGGCTCCTTTGCAGGCAGGACACGTACCCGCCACTTGGAACCCAGAGTCAATGGAAAACGTTCTTGTCCCGGAACCGCCGCAGGATTTACACGAGGAGCGCTTGGCGCCTGGCTTCAGGCCTGTGGCGGAACATGTACCGCAGTCGACCACGGGGGAAACCTTGACTTGGCGTTTGGTTCCTTTGCAAGATTCCATGAACGAGATGTTGACGGATGTCTCAATGTGTTCGCCACGAGCCCGTCTGCCACCGCCCAACGGACCGTCATTCAGGCTGCCAAAGAGGCTCTCGAAGAAGTCGGCGCCCTGCGAGCCTCCGCCGCCGGCGCCAAAGGCAGAGGAGAAGTTGAACCCTCCGAAATTACCAGCGCCGCCTCGGAAAGCTTGGGAAAACGCGTTCGGATCGAAGCCAGCTTGCTGTGAGGCGGATCCATATTGATCATATGCAGCCCTCTTCTTGGCATCCTTCAAAGTCTGCGAGAGGCGTTTGAGGGCGCGAACACAATGAAACATGCGAAGAAGAACTGACATCATATGCTTCCTGAATCTCGACGAACTTGTCGCGCGCGTTCTTGTCCGAATTGGTGTCAGGATGGTATTTCCGAGCCAGCTAAGAACTGTGAGACAAATTCTGGTGCAGCAGCGCAGCGCGACTCACGGCAAAGTATGCTTTCTTGACGTCTGCCTGACTGGCGTCTTTGGCGACGCCTAGCGTCGTGTACGGGTCTTTCGAAGCTCCGAGGGGGGAGGTGGCATGTAGAGCACGCTGGACAGGTGTCAGAGAGAAACATCCGGGGGTATAACGAGAGCCATACTTTGTCACTGGGACGATGTGGGGAGGGCAGAGGGCGAGTGCTATTGGGACATTGTGATCGGAAGACGGAGAATGAGCGTATTGGGCGGCCTAGAGTAGCCGGACGAGAGCACGAGTAGAAGGCAATGAACGAAAAGCGGTGAGGGAGACGCATTCGGGGCCGCCTGGATGCCACAGCGTAAGAGCAAGAGAAAAATGATCTCAATTTAGACTTTGATTTTCTCTCTCACGTGGTTTTTAGCCGGAGTCTGATTGGGCAGTCGCGTCAGTGATCGAGAAAGTTCTAGCAGTACGTCCTATGTCCTAGTGCTGCCCTCGTACGGTAACGACAAGGCTTCATGCAGAATGCCTTGGAATAACTTATTCTGGTCTACTCTGGCGTGCTGCCCAGAAGCTCTTCCCGTACGACACCAATATCTCCTGGTTTTTGGCAATCCCATCATGCCCCGAGAAAACTGACATCTGCAATTCGGCGTCCTCGTTGCGTCCGTCTTTGAACATCGCGTTCGGTTTGCTCTGAACGCCTCTGAAGTCGTTGATAAAGCGCGATTCGTTGCCTGCAAGTTGTAGCCGTCCGTGTACAGAGACTCATCTCAGCCACTCACCCATCCGACTCGCGTCAATCCCTACACATAGTCCGTCTTCGAAACGGTGCAGACATAAGTCGTAGTCTGGGGAGATCGCACATGAGTTTCGGGAGCAGCGTTTCGGAATCATCCTTACCACTACTAGGCCGCTCATCACAGTGTATTTCTCCTGCGTTTCATGCGTCACTCCGCGTGTTTTACCGCACAGTGCACAGAACAAGTACCAATATAGTCAACTAAGCGGGTATTGGGCGGTATTTTCCTGGCAGCAAATAGACCAAGTTGACCAAGCGCTGGGTGCTCTGGAGCTGTGATGGCACGGATGCGAACGTTCCGATTGGAGCCAGACCTGGCCTTTGGCTTTGAAGGCTGAATGAAGATCCTTGCCGAGGCAGAAACAGAAGAATGAAGAACGGATGCCTGGGCGAGGTAGACAAGATCTTTGGGCCAGCTCGAGGGGCAGGCTGGGGCCATGTTGTCGGCGTGGGAATGAATACCCGTCCTTACTTGACACCGCGTTCAGGTTGTCCCTTGGACTCCAACATTGCGAGGTCGGCTCGCGCCTCAAGCCCTTACCACCTCGGACTTTGATAACGTCTCGCACCTGGTCTTCTACTGCCAACGTTCGTAATTCTCCTCGTCCGCCTGCTTCTGGTGGCCTCTGATATGTACCTCTTAGACTCGGGCATCCAAATGGGTCGGTCGTCAACAAAGTCTGTCAGCAGGGTGTACGCCGACGTGAACTCGAGACTCGGGGGAACGTGGCATGAATACGGTTTGTTGGCCGTCTTGCCCTCAGCGTCGTCCTCATCCGTCATAGACAATCTGCAGGTGCAATGGGGATCGCAGGATCACTACGAAATAGTCAGGAAAGTCGGCAGGGGAAAATACTCAGAGGTGCGTGGAGCATGATACAGACGATGTCGCCCGCGTGCCCAACCCGATTACAGGTCTTTGAGGGCGTCAATGTGGTCACAGAAGACAAATGCATCGTCAAGGTCCTCAAGCCTGTCAAAAAGAAGAAAATCAAGCGCGAAATCAAGATTCTGCAGAATCTCGCTGGCGGGCCCAATGTCGTCGCGCTGCTCGATGTCGTTCGCGATCAGTCATCCAAGATTCCCAGTCTGATCACCGAATACGTGCATAACGTTGATTTCAAAGTCCTCTACCCTCGCTTCACCGATATGGATGTTCGCTTCTACATGTACGAGCTTCTCAAGGTGCGGCCCGCCTCACGCACTACCTTCCCTCGACATGACATCCATCCCTGGCCAGGCTCTAGATTTCTGCCACTCCAAGGGCATAATGCATCGAGATGTCAAGCCTCACAACGTCATGATAGATCATGACCTTCGCAAGGTTTCTTCTCTTATTACCGCCGTCAAAGACCTCTCATCCATCCTGTCTAGTTACGGCTGATTGACTGGGGGCTTGCAGAGTTTTATCATCCTAAAACCGAGTACAATGTTCGGGTAGCGTCGCGCTACTTCAAAGGCCCTGAGTTACTCGTCGACTTCCAAGAATACGACTATAGTTTGGACCTGTGGAGTTACGGGTGCATGTTTGCGTCTATGGTAATCGTCTTCCATTCCGTACTCGATGTTCGTCATTAATGAAGCCGTCATGACCAGATCTTCCGCAAAGAGCCTTTCTTCCATGGGCACGATAATTATGATCAGCTCGTCAAAATCGCCAAGGTTCTAGGGACCGATGAACTTTTCGCATACGTTGAGAAATACCATATTCGTCTTGACCCTCAGTACGATGAGATCCTCGGAAGGTATGACCCCTCGAAGCACAACTGAAGACCTCCGATGTTCAAGTGCTTCTCTACAGGTATCCTAGGAAGCCCTGGACACGCTTCATAACATCAGAGAATCAACGATACATATCAAATGAAGCCATTGATTTTCTCGATAAATTGTTGCGATATGATCACCAGGACCGACTTACTGCTCGCGAGGCTCAAGCTCAGCCCTACTTCCGTGAGCCTTCTTGGTACACTCCCTTACTGGCCGCATGCTGAGTTCTCCTTCAGTTCCCATCCGGACGGCTGCATCTGCCGCCGAAAGTGATTCTGCTGTATCGGAATAATTGCTACGTTAAGCCATTCCCCTCCCCCTCTCCTGCTCTGCCATGCTTGTATATATATAGATGTTGTGAATTTACACTATCTCACTTCATCGATATGCCTCGTCTGACGGTCTGTGTGCTGCCACGCACACGGATTTCACGGTTTCGAGGTATTTCTCGCCATGTGCACAGTCGTAAGTCATAGACTCACTTCCATCAACAACTCCACATGCAACCTTGACCTTTCCTTGCTTGTGAATCTGTATGTCTATGTGATACCATCGTGTTTGGACTCCTCGAGTAGCCCGATAAGTGTTTCTGGCACCTTTAACCAGTTCGACAGCATGGCCGCAAATTCCATCTTTTGTCCAGGGCTCCCTGGCGGGCGCGATAAATAGAGGTATCATCCTCATGTCGCCCAGTTGGTTGCAGCATGCTGTTCTCCTTCAGTGCGCTTTTCGCCATCAGTGCTTTGGCGCTCGGTCCTTTAGTGGCGCAAGTGTTAGCCTTTGATAGCTCACGATTTGACAACGTCAGTAACGACCCGTTTCTCGCGTGGCCATGCTTATAATTTTCATGTTCTCAGGTCGCCGTGTAAGCTCCTCCTGCCGTGGGCCCGCGTTCAATACCTGGAACGAATGCGCTGATCACCTCTTCAGCTATTGGGGTCAGAACTCGTATGGTGCTACGCATACAGATACGGTCAATTACCAAAAGACATTGGCCTACTATTGCAACGTTCGTTCTTTTTGCGTCCGAGATGCGCAGTGCAATTACCCTGATACTACCTTGATAGGACAATGCCATTGACGTGATTCCCATCGCCTTTCTGAACGTCTTCTTCGGCACTGGGAATGCACCGTCGATGAATCTGGCCAACGTGAGTCTTTGCTGTGATGTTGATGCTCACGGCAACCTTGATGTCCGTCAGACTTGTAATCCTACTGATAACGCGACATTCCCTGGCACCGACCTTCCTAATTGCTCCGCATTAGCGTCCGACATAGCGCTGTGTCAGGCCAAAGGCAAGATTGTCACTCTGAGTCTGGGCGGCGCTACGGGAAGTGTCGGGTTTGCCTCGGATTCTCAGGCGCAGACATTCGCGAATACAATTTGGAACATGTTCCTGGGAGGCTCTTCCGATACGCGGCCATTTGGCAGCGCAGTTCTTGATGGGTCAATATGCTGCTTGTTCTCCGTCGTAGGCTTCTTTGCTGAGGTCCTTCTAGCGTCGATCTTGACATTGAGGGAGGAAGCACGACCGGATACTCTGCGTTTGTGACAGAGATTCGTGCCCTATCCAGCGGAGCCGGTAGATCGTAAGTTGTGAAAGATCCCCACCCTACCTTCCATTTGCACTAGACAGCGAGTGCAGCCACCTCTGTCGTCCAGAGTTGAACGTGAGCCGATTACCAACAGCAGTATCTCGAGTGATGTGACTCGCGTCCAGCTCTGGCAATCCTACACGGCTGCGCTCAGTGTCAACTGGCCCACCTCCCCGTCACGACCTGACTTTTTACTAACTGGTTGGTAGTGTCCATATCAGCGCTGCGCCACAATGCGTCTACCCTGATGCAGCGCTTGGAGGTGTCTTGAACACCGCAGACTTTGACGCCATCTATAGTAAGTGTGGTCTGTTTCCCACTTGACATCAACCCTCCACGATATCCATTACAGTTCAGGTATATGTGCCCTGGCAGCTCATGGTGCTTCTTCTTCTGAAACGTCGACAAGTTTTACAACAATCCATGTGGATTGACCCATTTCGGAGAAGCATCGGTGAGATATTCAGTCCGTTCAACATCGATTAGGACTCACAGGCTGAGACATGTGATTTCAGAATTGGAACTTCGGGATCTGGTCAGTCGGCGCGCGACAGTGACGCCTCATGTCGACTCATGTTGTGGTCAGGGATTACTGGGCGCGCAACGTCAGTCCTAACGCCAACGTCAAGGTATTCGTCGGTGCTCCTGCGTCTTCAACTGCTGCGGGTTCGGGTTATGTGAATATCAGCACCTTGAGCGATATCGCAGTTGCGATGCGCCACAGCTTCCCTTCGTTCGGCGGTGTTATGTTGTGGGATGCCTCGCAGGCATACGGTAGGCTTGACTTTGTATCCGCGCCACACTGTTCCATCAATAAGCATCTTCTAGTGAACAATCGTTACGACCTTGCAATCAAGAATGCTCTTGTGGCTTCTGGTGGGACCGGATTCACGTATCCTGCCTGCACTTCGCCTGCCTACGTCTCCGGCGACACCTATACGGCAGGACTCCAAGTTTCGTTCAACGGGTAGGCCTCAATATATGTCCCCTCATTTCCACTCATGCCCATCTATTCATAGGTACATCTGGGAGGTAACTGTATTCTTGAATGCGCTTCGTCCGCACTATTGACTCTCTATAGGCAAAGTGGTGGACCGCGTCACAGCCGGCAAGTAATCCAAGTGGAGATTGGAGTGCTGGTGAATTTGGTGCTTCCAAGACGGCTCACACATTCATACAAGGTTTTCAGTCAGCGCGTGTAGTGGAAGTGCGGGTGGGACATCTACGTCCACGACAACATCTGCTGGATCTATACCTACTGGGGGAATCTGCTCGGGTGTAAGTGCTTGGACAGGAACTTCTATATACACTGCGGGCATGCAAGCGGTCTATTCGTGAGTCAAAACTCACGCCTAACTGTCAAGGTGTTTGATACTTTGCACAGTGGCCATCTGTGGACGGCACAATGGTGGACGCAGGGCGACACGCCAGGAGGTAAGCCTAAACATATCATTATATACGTTCAGAGCTGATTAGGTGATACGTCATGCTAGGAAGCGCCGGTGTGTGGGTCGACCAAGGCACTTGTTAACCTAGGTCGCGCTCGTTTCGATACTAGTAGAAGAGAATGATATTTGTTGTTCATTTTATATACCTTCCTCAATTCGTCAATCTCCCTCCCCACTACCAAGCTTTAGCTTCAAGCACGTGAAGACGGCAAGGGGTTGCGTGCCTGCCCGTGGCGGTATTTTTGTCTGGGTTGGCGACCCCCCTTGCTTGCCAGCGTCGGGGAATCTTCCTGTTTCTTGGCCTCGGGAGGCGGGCCTGGATCGTAATTTGGATTGAATGCGAACCATTGTCTGAGGGTCGAGGACAAGCCCCATAGTATATCGCCGGGGTTTTGGGCTGATTCAACGAGATTCGATGAGATGTACTCATAGAGGTGACCCCGAATGGCATGAAATGTATAATATGTGGGGTTGATACTGGGCTGTAAGTCGTGGAGATGAATGTATAAAGTATAGCCTGCATGTGCATCATTTGCGGCATCTGGTGTTTGATGTTCAATCGAGGCTCAGACGATACGACATGGAAACATACAGAGTTGCTGTTCTTCAGATAATGTGGAGGACCAGTTGGACCTCCTCACTCGCCCCTTGGATAACGGTTGACCAAAGTAGGTTTCTGACAGTCGGGATAGACCAATGGGGTTTGTGTATTTTCCCTTCCAGCGAGCATTGTCGACGGAGCGAGCCAGAAGACTGAGATCCACAGCGGAAAGAGTAGAAACGCGAGTATCACGATATAGTTTTTTCACGTCATCTAGAAATGGCATGATGAGCCCTGGAGGCCAAGTAGAAACTGACTGGACCGACTCTGTATACCAACCCCAACCTTCATGATGAGGGGGTTCTCAAGAAGTGCCTTCAGCTGGGATGGAAAGGAGGACATGGTAGATATTTGGAAAAGGTACACGTCGTCGCGAGTAGCGATCTGTATCAGAGCGACGGGATGTTCTGGTTCACCCTTGACGAATGATGGGCGCCATTCCAGATCGAAGCCAACATGGCCTCTATAGGCGGCGAATTGGGCGGCAGTGATGAGGTTATTCGCCTGCTGTGTGTTTGTGATGAGATAGGGCTTTTTGGTGGTACTCCAGACATAGGGCGGCGCGGCGACATTTGACATGGACATGGCGGTGGCAGCAGAGAAGTGCCAGCCGGATTAGGACTGCCCACGTAATTGCAGTGAGCGGGCGAGGGACGGGTGCCAAGTTTCTATTTTCGCCCGCCAAGCCTTTCTCCAAGCAAAATGCTCTAATAATATGCAGGCTCCCCTACTTATAAATGCGGCCACCGAGGAATTCCTCCTCCGCCCATGACAATGTCAACCCACCTCCAGCTTGATCTCCTCGCTACAGCACGCGACTTGGTAGCCCAGGTATGCTTGCGCTGTGTAGATCGTAACTCATGTCTGACTTCGCTCAGCCACCCCCGCCACCGCTCCATGCTATCCTGAGAGCGTACAGTGAGAGGGGCGACGGAGATCGCGAGCTTCTCATCGCGCTCCTCAACAGTAAAACAGCCGAAGAGCAATGCCAATCCAATAGGTGAATTAAGCAACATCCATTGGAATCATTTCATCGAGACTCATTTTGCTGTCCTAGACTTGCGCTGTGTCGTAGCCTTCTTGAAGAGAAACGACATACCGCCCCTCCTTCTCCTCCCATGCACGACTACGACTACTACCCCACACCGCCGCACACCCATAGTGCTGCGCCATCCAAACGCGATGGCAGCTATCGTCGTCGTCGAAGCCATTCGCCATATACTCTCGCGCCCATGTCTGAATCGCGCAGGCATAGCCGGGCATCCCCGCCTCACCAACCTCCCTCTCCTTATTCTCCGGTGCTGTCAACGTCTTCAGTTACAGACTCTCCGCGCTCTTCGAGACCCTCCATGGCCATTGGAGCACTTCTTTCCGGTGCTTCACATGCTGACGGCGGCAAACAAAATGCTGACGTTTTCGACGAGAGATCCAAGAGCACGGAACACACCACCTCATCATGATACCTCTCTTCACACCTTACCTCAATCTCTATTCTTGGGTTGCCTTTACTTATGGATGCTATTTTATTGTAAACCTTGTACTTGTATACCACCTATCCGCTCTCGCATTGACATCGATTCCATTCTGCTGAATTCAAAGCTGTCACCTCGCTAAAATTGGCCGTTTCAGTTCTTTTCTTAACTCGAGAAAGGCTTGGCAGTCTATTTGTGTCGAGCACAAGTCTCTTGGCAGGAACGTTCTCCGCCATAACTATCGGTAAAACGCGAATTGTGTCTCGCGGAAACTTCGCACTGTGTGGCCAGAGTATCGAGCGAACTGTCTCCGTTCTCTTCTGTGTTTCTTTTCCTGCCTCCACCAATCTCTCGGCGGGACATGCACCGTCAAACTTATAAATGGCGTGCGTGTGTGTATATATAGGCTGTTCTCGGCTGGCATGAGCTGGCATGGCGCTGTAATAAATATAGACCGACAGATATCCTTGAATAGCCTCTTCGGAAATGGCTCTCGCTTTACACGTTACGTTGACTACGCCACCGCACGCTTCCACCTTCGTAACACTTTATGCGAGGATTTCGCCATGGCCACAGTCTGCCAAGGCGGTCTATCAGGTAGCACATCATATATCTTACTTTTCCCGGACGACCCGATGAGACTATTACCCTCGACTTAATATCCAACTGCGAGTCGGAGGGCCGTATAGTATGTAAGTATTATTATGTAGAAGATAGACCCGTCCTCCGTTACCATATACGTTCCCTAGTACTGTCGGTTGGCGTGTCAGTCTTGAATGCGCTAGCATCTGAAACCCCGGCGATGAGATGGATCCCAAGAGATATCGAACATCCGCAATCCGAAAGGCTTGGTATCAGGTGGATTTCGTAGCGCTTCACGCGCCACCTTTCCTTGGCATCTTAGTGCACACAATATTCCGTCTCCTGCCGAGAAAACACCAGATGTTCAAGAGAGAGCGTTTCTCGATACGTGAGTTCAGCGAACAACATCGAAATGTCCACCACAGCTCATGATCAAGGATCTATACGTAGTACGCTAGCGCTTAGCGCTCATTCCTTGCTTTCGGGGTTCAAGTCTCAATCGACGATCGTTGTCGACCGGAACAATACCTTGACTACCAGACCGGTGATGGTGAGAACAGAGACGCTAAGACGACCCAAAGGCGAAAGTTCTGTAGCCAGTAAGACTGACTCTGTGAAGCTGGACACACTTGTGCGCGCTTCCACACCCCAGAACCAAGTACTGAGATGGCTGCGCCACACAGCTCACTGGATTGTTGTTCGTGTCTATTTGCCACACTGAGAAGGGTATACAGGGCGAAGTCGAGGTGCTTACGGTTCCCAATCTCATCATTCAGTGAACTTTCAGTTCGTGGCCTATGAGTCCCTCTATCCTGTTGGGAGTCTCTGAGCTTCTTTCTGGTCACATTGACTCGGATAGCGTGTGTCCTCATGTGCCCAGCCTTGTCCGCTTTCCAAAAGCGAGCATAAGTAAAGACTGTGGACGGAGGCGGCATCCGTCGTTTTCTCAACTCACTCACCCCGTGATGCCGGCACGAAAAACAATGGCGGGTTCGTGAGCGAGGTAGAGACAAAGCGGGGCTATGGCAAGGTGAGGCGGATGAGGGTAGCCAATCGTACAGGTGTGCCGGATGATGTCCAACAGACAGCGAGCAGAGTGACTGTAGAGTGATAAGCAAATGAGATCTTCCACCCACAGCTGGAAATGGCACATAAGACATCTGCAGTCAGCCCAGAGTCAGCCAGTGGATGCCTTCAAACCCCGATTATGATTCCCAGGATACTGCGAAGAGGTAAAAATATATTTTGGGCCCACAGCTGTGGCTGCAGCTGGATGTGATCTACAGAGCATGCAAAGTACAGTAGGGTAGTGGCACAAGCAGATGCGACGACGATATGACAAGACCAGCAGAGGGCGAAAAGATTGTCATATTATTATGCAGGATAATGACATGACAGGAAGGCGTGAGCAAGTCCCTAGTTCTTCCTGCGGAAAGAGCAGCCTTCGAAGGGTTGAGATAGGCTCTCGCGGGGAAATGGCAGACGACTCACCCTCTGTGAGACGGGCCCGACCACCAGTGGGCTGGCACAGAATGCTGGCGCAGGAGCCGCAGATAACGACGGTTTGTGCGTGTGAGAAGACAGTTGTGATAGCGAAGCACCCTGCACAGCGATTGAGCAGTCGGAACTTGGAAAGCGGATCGGCGGGACGTACCAGGGCACTTGACATCCATGAAGTACGAGTTCGGGGACTGCACTAGACGCTTGAGCTTGTGCTGCTTTTTCTCCAACTCGGCGGAAGGGTTCAGGAGGTCGACGGCGAGAGTCTACAGAGCTATCGATGAGATGGCATTGGTCTGGGGCGGGAAGAGGCACTTGCCATGATGAAATGGCTTGACACAGGGAGTCTCGCTTTTTTGGTGGGGCGCGAAGGCAGCGTTTGATCAGTGATTAAGGTTCTGGATCGGACTTTGTAAAGCGGTCGGAGTTTGATCTGCGCCGCTCTCGGCTTTGTCAGTCTCTGAGTCCTTTGACTCGTCCCATGTCGTCCTCGTTTCCGGCAATCTGTATCACCGCAGCGGTCCCGACGAGCACTCAGCGTCCTCGGCCATGAGCCAACTAACGTCGTTTAGGTGTCTGTCGAATCAATTTCTGGAAGCATCAGTCCGCGGCGACTCACCGCGTGTCTAACATCGAACTGCACACAACTGCCAACCTACGCCGGCATCGTCGACGATGGTGATGCATCGATGGTTCGCTCAATGGACGCAGTCACGACCGATCTGGACTCTGTGACTGATTTTCCCCGACCTTGTCACACTTCGAGACAATGAGGTATACTTAGAGAGATAAGTTATGATTTGCTGGCTCTCCAGTCTTCTGGTTGTTTACGTGTCAACCTGGACCGATTATCTGCCAGTTTTGGATGCTTGATCTGCACGTTACGCCCGACGAGTCAACAGTCTATACCTCTGAGTCTTTGGCCTCCTCCGACTGGCATACCCGAGTCTAGCCTCGATTTCCTCTGCATCATCTGGACGACGTGTCATGCTGTATGGCCATGTAAGCAAATAAAGTCCGTGCCGGGGTTCTACCTCGCACATTCCTCGTACTCTCAAATCAGAGCCTCGCAAACCTCCAGCGTCTTTCTTACTGACACGTGGACCACCTAAGCGCTCCAAGTTCTACCTGGATACTGGGCCATATGACATACCAGATAATGTCGTTGTCTTCTGTTCGACGAATCTTATACTCCCAAATCTTTGCGGGCTCCGGATGCCTCCAGCGCGCCATTCACTACTCTATAGGTGGACTTAGACATCGACACGTCTTCCTGTAGTACTTACTATCAACAAGGCACATACGAGCTGGTCTGCCCTGGAAATCGAACTTCTATCACCACAAGCATCGTTCAGTATGCACTCCAACCTGTCTAAATCGCCTCGTAGCCTCATGTATAATCCAAATAGTCCGCCTGGTGTATGATGTCTTTCCATGAAGTCTTGCATCAGCACATGTAGGATGAGAGGGGTTTCTTTGTGAAACAGGACTTCATCGTCGCCGGGCTTCCTGGCGAGACAATTAAAAAGTCGCTACCGGGGTTCGCGATGAGACTCAATAACGTCGGTGAGTCGATGGTATCGCCCGAAGGTACCTTCCGCAGGAAGAATGCACTCTGACAGAATGGAATTCGATGCGAAGCTTAGGCAACACTTTGAAACTTCTTCGAGACAACAGCCTGTCCGTTGTTCAGGAGACTGATGCGGAGCGTACAATGGGCGCAACAGCCACAAGAGCGTGAGCATCGAGAAAGACAATAGAGCGAAGTACAAATGGGTCAACTCCTAAATGAAGAACAAGCACATTCATCGGCGTCGTTTCCACGCGAAAGGGAAGTTCCATCCCTAGTTGATGAGTACGTACTCGCAGATAGCTGGGCGGCTGCCATCCATCGGGTATGTTCACTTTGGAGTGGCCTCATCGTGCATATCATTTGCTTTTGAGAAGTACTGAAGGGGGTGTCATCTTCAGAGAGAGCATGTCATTGTACATCAGGCCCAGTGAAAACCCCGAAACGCCAGAACGGACGAGAGGGAACAATACCGAGAGGAGCAATGTCGTTCGATTTGAGCTCCGATTTGGACAGGATAATAATCGAGGGCGAACAAGATCGAATCAGAACGAAGGAAGGGCAAACATGATCGGGTCAGAACGAAGGGTTTATTGATGGGACGACGGTCCACATTGGTCTGTTATTCGTTCGCTGACATCCGATATGATACGATAGAGCACTGTAATCATAGAGTAGAACGAACGACATCGTATTATTCGGAATGGATAGCTGGTAGTAATGTAGGTAACGATTATGCTATTGAGAGACATATGCGCAGTTGCGCCGCCGTGCACAAAGTACTAGGTGTGCTTTGGGTTATCGGGATGGATCTGGCAGGACGAGATGAGCAAAGAACAGGCCAACAAGTCAGGTACATACCAACCACGCCGCCTTCCATTGGGTTTCGGTTCCTCCAGTAGACACAATCCATGCATTTTTAGCAATATTCCTGTATAATCATGAGACAGAGAGACTAAAAGCACGAGAATGACAGACCGGGTATTCGTTGGCTTGACCTTAGCGGCTTTGCGTTCCCGGGCAGGCTTGGCAGGTTGAGGTGGGTTTGAGGATGCTAGAAGATTGGCCGATTGAACAGAGGGCGCCGGCAGAGTGAGGTCAACGTGGAATGAGCTCCTAGAGGAAGAGAAGGAGTGAATCAGTAGAGCGGAGGCGTCACAGGATCTGACTCACATTGGATTGCTGAAGTCCATCAATGGAGGCGAGTCTGGCACGACAGGTGGCACCGTGTATCGATCCGCATTCGCGTTTGCATGTGTGTCGGTGCCATCGAGCTTAGCCGGCGCAGGCGGGCTGCAATACAAGAACACGGCACTGTCAGTACTGTTACAGCAATTCGAGTAGAACAGAACATACGGTGTGTCTAAGCGTGCACGCTTTCCAGTACCACCACTTTCCTCTATGACATCGGCATCAGAGACACAGTCGTGTGTTCTTTTCGCGACTGGTTCTGGTTCTGGCAAAGGAGTTGCGACCTGTGCTGCTGTCAATGGAGGCGGCAGTGCCGGAGTAGAAGGTGCCGATGGAGACAATGGTGCTGGAATGGACGATGCTGGCAATGGTGCTGAAATGGATGATGGCACCGGTTGCAACGGCAGTATTGGCAAGGAGGGCGGAGCTGCAGACTGTGCTGCCGAAGGCGAGAGTGAGAGCGAAACCTGTGTCGATGGGAGCGGCACAGGATGCAACAATGTGACTGGAGGAAAGGACGGAGTCGCAGGTTGCGTTGACGAAAGAAGGGAAGCTGACGGTGTGAATGCTAGCGAAGCCCGTCCAGATACAGGTTCTGTCTTCACGTGCATAGGCGTGGCAATACCAGTGACGGGGTGGAGCTTCTTGTAACCTTTGTACCAATGAGAGTAAATCTCAGTCGCAACACGATTGGCCTTCCAGTTGTGCTCGCAAAGTGCCAGAAAGGGAAAGCGAAATGCCATGTGGTATTCGTAGTAACTTGCGCCTGTGAGCCCGACTTTCTCCCAGGACTTCGGTGCAAGTTGGCGTACCCCAAGATCGACAAAGATAGTGCGAGCATGTCGGCGAATTGCTTCTACACAGACCTCGCCAACGAAATGACCGTCCTTGTTTTCGATGAAGTGCCAGGTTAAGCAAGTAGTCTGGCTTGTATCCCGAATACCAGTTTCCGTGGGCTTCTTCAAGGCCTTGATGAAGGCTGCTTCCGTCCAGAAACGCACAGAACGGAACTCCGTAGACGTGTATACCGGTAGATTGCCGCATAGACCCATGGGCCCGTGTATCGAAGCCACTCTCATCGCATCACCGACTTGCGAGAGAAGCTTGTTATGAGCAGCTCTGAAGAACATCAGATATGAAATGATTCTTGGCAATGCCACGCACCTGAGCACATTTTCAACTTCCTCTCTGCAAGCTAATTCCTCCGCGTGCTTCGTTTGGAGCGTTTCGAGCTCTAGTCGAAGAGCCTTGTTATCACGGGCCATGTATATCGCAGAATTGTCGCTTGGTGCTTCTGTCTTGGCGTGTTTCTGTGTATTTGAGAAGGATGGAAAAATGGAAGTGGAACGGGACTGCGTAAAATTAGTAGGGTTATTAAAATCAAGTAGTGTATGATAAGTATTGTCCATGTCGAGGCCATGAGAAGACAAAGGAGATGAAGAACGATGCAAAGAAGGTATTTCTGGTATAGAGTCGGCATTTAATAGGACATTGTTCGTCGAAAGTGAGCTTGAGAGTGAGGGGAAGTGTGGGGAATGGAACGACAGACCAGAGGAGGGAGAGCTGCTCCTGTTCTGCCCATCTCCTCGGTGGTGCCGATACATCCTCTTGCAAAGGTCCTGGTGGAGGGAAAGAGAGAAAAAACAATGATCAAATGACGGAGCGGCCATGTGATCTTCGATCGCTTGGTGCTAGCTAAAGCTACATGAGCTTGCGAAGAGGTGCACCGAGTCCCGACAGCAACTAGGAGATTTGCCAGCATATACAACTTCACATATACCCAGTTAGTCTATGTCGTCCTCGCTACTTTCATCCTCGTAAGCACCACCCATCTCTGCAACTTCCAATCCGGGCTTCTCTGCGACAAATACACGATCAGCCCACTCTTCTCCTGGCAGGAATGAACGTGAGTGAGGTATCATGCCCACCACAGACTCGATTGCTTTCACATCGATAACAACAAGTGCTTGTGCGCCTTGATGCTTGCATGACCACAGAGAGTTCGATGACCGCTTCAAGAGTGCGATATCTGGGCGTGTATACAATGATACCAATGCCAGAGCCTCACTCTCCTTCTCTGGCAAAACTTGGTATCGGAAGTAGAATTGCACTTCGGCAAACTCTAGTTGACCTTCGAAACTTGGGAGCTGAAACCAGGTCAGTAAAGATCAAGTAGGTCTGATTGTATCCTTATAGCTACCTTGACGTTACGCGCCATGCGAAGATGTTCCAGTAGCTTCAAGCTCTCCTTCCACTGAGACCGAGCAATCTGACCGTTAGGCAACCGAAGTCGAGCCCAACGAATCACGCGTGCTGCCCACTGATCTGGTAGACGTGAATGAAACTGGAGAAGATACTTCTCGAGAGCTTTAGCACTTGCTCCCGTGAGGTGTGTCGTGGTAGAGTCCATTGCTCGAAGGAGAACATACCCGCCTCCCAGATCGCGGCCACCACGAGGTATCCTCCCCTCTTCACGTACTGCTTTATCCAACGAGGGTGCCATAAACTTCAGCGCGTTGATCTCCGCTCTGTGCAAGCCAATTTCAGATAGATGAGCATACACAGTGCAGTGCTGCTTGATTTCCTCTGTCAGATTACCGATAGCACGCTCCATCGTCCATTGTGACGAACATGCCCCGGGACCGATGCGAAAGGCCTCAGGAGCCCAATGCGACAGATTATGAATACTTTGCCGTACAAAGTGCATGCGGTCATCTCTGCGCCGGACGTACAGAGTCTCAAATTCGAGGGTGAACTGAATGAGTAGACGGTGGGCTTCAAATATGCGCTCTCGTCGCAACTTCTTTCCATACATGATGCGAACTCCGGCGACTAGCTTGCAGTATGACTCCCAAATGTCATCTGGTAGAACGCCATAGAAGAGGCCCGGTCCGAGACTGAAAAGATATAGCAGGAACTCCCAAGCTTTATACCCGCTATTGATCTTTTCAGCCGGATTACGCGGAGGTCGGTCGAATGATCCAGGAAGATAGTGAGTACATGAAGCTACATCGGCGCCATGCTTGGTCCAGACATCGCCTTGTAGAACAGCCCATGGCCAGCTGGCAAGCGAGTCGGTATTTGCACACTCAAGCTTTCCACGCCAGAGTGACATGAACAGGTCGGCAAGGTTGAGAACCATGTGCATGATATCCCCAGGAAACATGTTCGGAACGCCTAGAATACGATGGCTGCCGAGTCCTGTAAAGATACTTGGCTTGCAAATCCCTGTTTCCCGGCGTCGACGCTCATAGTCGGTTGGATTCCGCGAGGCCTCGACATACAGCAGCTTACTTGTATAGCGTGCGGGGTCAATAGCTCGAAATTTGGCTGGGTCTTCATCGTCATGATCGCAACCATCGACATGATAGTTGTCGGGCTTGAACAGGACAGGATAATAATGAGAAGCACCAAAGCGGTGGCGTCCGATTAGCCCGCACCACAGACGGCATCCATTCTTGCCCATATGTCCTACAAGGCCATTGAGATAGACCATTCCCGGTCCATCCGCGGTACCAAGCACGACATAGATTCCACTGTGATAGCGTGCCTCATGTGGTTCTCGAGCTGCATCCCACATAGGAAGTCCGCCTCCCGGTAATCGATTTATCGCAGCAATGTGATGGAGACCAGGGAAAAGGAAAGACTCGACGATTTTCGGTTTGTTGGGCCCTGGGATGACGCCACCGGGAAGGACGTAGCGCTTCTTGTAGCGTCGACATGGCGAGAAATTGATGATGATCCAAATGTAGATCCAGCAGTCGGACGCCTTGTTACGATAGATCTGGCATCCGTCAAAGGAGATCATTGCAACGATGTCGGACTCCTTGATGTCGCCCTTGGCCCACTTCTCAAGAAACTCCGTACCACAGCAGATGTCATCGATCTCCGAGATAGCCCCGGTACGTCGCCATTCTGCCAGCAATTCGTTCATCCTCTTGGCCAGGTACTCCATCTCCTTTGCTGTTCGCTTGCTTCGCTTCATGGCCTGGGCGAGAGCGCCGAGAGGAAGTGTGTAGTAGGTCTGTTTCGGCTTGGTTTTGCCTTCATCCTGGTAACGCGATTCTTGGCAACGAAGACATGTATCCCGATGAGCAAGCGGCCCAGTGTACGCCATGCAGGAATTGGGACACATATGGCTGACGATTGGCCTCACGCCCGTAAGACTAGAGAGACGGTGTTGGACCTGCTCATAGGATAGCAGGTCTTCTTCGAGTTCCAGCTCGTCTAGAGCAGCGACCGATTCCTTGTATGCCTCTTTCGATGCCTTCAGCTGCGCAAGATACATCTTGAGGGAAATGCGAAGGAATTTGTTTTCGGGACCATCAATGTCGATGGGGGCTTCAATGGGGTTCAGAAGGGCTTCGATATCGGTAGCAGAAAGATCTCCATTGTGTATAGATGCAGAGCGTAAGGCGGAGATGTATTCCTGAGCAAGGCGTATATCTTCGATCCGAGAGAATAGATTGTTTGTGTTCTCTTCATCGAGACGAGCGTCCTCGGCTGCCTTTCGGGCCTCCTCCTCGAGACGAGCTTCCTCGGCTGCCTTCCGGGCCTCCTCTTCGAGGCGTGCTTCCACTTCGAGCCGCCGCGCCTCCTCTGCATGCTGGCGCGCCTCGGCCTCGGCCTGCTCTCTAGCCCGCCGTGCCATCTCCTCCTGATGTCTCCTATTCTCCTCTGAGGCAGCGTGCTGCAGCCCATCTAGAGTCTGCTGTTCGCTGTCTCTCCAGTCTCTGTAGGGGTCATTGTCGCCATGAGTGCTGTATGGATCGTCGTTGTCGGAGAAGCTTCCAGAACCTTGGACACTGTCGAGATCAAGCCAGCTGGTAGATGTAGAGGTAGTCTAAGAGGGCATGAGTCGATCCACCTATTCAAGGGAGTTTGCTTGTCTTACGGTAGATCTTCCATTGACATCCAGGCGCGCGCGCTTGTGCAGCTCTTCGTGGCTAGTGCGGTTGGAGTGATCCGATTCTCGAAATATATATGCTTTCGATCTTGGGTCGCGTAACTGTGCATGCAGATAATATGTCGAACGTCCAACAGATTTCAGCTCGATGCAGTGGACGGCACAATCACAGAAGTATGTTGCCTCGGCTTTTTTGTCACGTCGTCGTTTGCGGCTTGGCGGAGACTGATTACCACTGTCTTCAAAGTCCATTCTATACGATCATTAGCTCTAGATATAAGAAAAGGCACTGTGACGCACTGTATTTCCGATGGGAAGGGACAGCAGTGCTGAAAGAGACTTTGACCCAGGCACGAAAAGCACACACGGTCGAGTACGTCGAGTGACAACAACTTTGGATTCAATGTTATATAAGACGATACAAAATATACGTGGGATGGCATGTCACTCGATGGCGTCCGTTTTCGTTCGATTCATGGAGGGACGGAAGGAAGAGGGGCATTCATCAAATTGCATCAAACTCCGATATCCCTCCTAACACGCTCCGGTCCGATCAGGATTTGGACCTTACGCTGCGAACAGCTCCCATTCGCTCTGACGTTTCGGGGTTTTCACTGGGCATCAGGGCTCACACCGTCGTACAGCTCGGGCATAGTGTGAATGCAGTGATTAGTCAGATCAGTGTTGTAGAATGTACACGCAAGGGCAACGAGGAACGCTTGCCCGAATGGTACAAGGGACGTACGAGAACGGGCAGCACGTGCAACCGAGGACCCAGAGGACCCGACAATTGGAGAGTGCAGGGAAGGTGTGTTATTGTTCTTGCCTGGTCTTTGCCGCTTTGCGCCTTTGTTCGACAATTGGTATCTGCCCTGGGTCCTTTCGCATATAAAGGCGAAAAAAAACTATAGACAGTATTGTATCCCCACCTCTGTTTTCCTTTTCTCTCCATATCTCCCCACGACTCAAGGTATATAATTCCATTGCTCCCTTGATATTCAGTGACTGATCGCCTGCCTCTGTAGGTTCCGTTAGGTGTGCCACAATCACTTGCTCATTCCGACCGTTCACTCACGCTGTAGCCAGACCTTCCACGCAATCCATCCACGTATATCCCTAACGTCCTGTCCCCTCCTTTGGACTATAACGCGCGCCCAATACCCGCACATCACACTCATCGCCGGCCGATACTTCGCATCTCCTCGACACATTCGTATTCCTTCTACTCGTCCTCATCCAGAACTTGCATAATTCAAAGAAATGGCCGCCTCATCTTCCGTCTCCGCTGCTGTCGCCCAGGCCGTGTCCTTCTTGACGCGTCCCCTGATTCAATCATACCCGGCAGCCACCATCGGCAAGCTCCAGCTCATGCTGGAGGCCAACTTGACCGCCCACTGTGCCCCTACGTGGTCTTCTTCTGCACCGCACAGTGGTTCTGGCCGCAGGTGTATCTCTCTGACGCAAGACTGCCTTCCTCCGCGCGTCGTATATTCGGCCTGCTTAGCTGCAGGAGTTCAATGGTTCGATTGGATCAGCCTTCTCGCCATCCACGACTTTGACCTGTTCATCGACCCCGGACGTGTATACATCCGTGTGGGCAACGAGATCCTCAATGTCTGGACGTACGAGGTGCCCTCCTCTGTTCGCTCTTCCCGAACCTCGGTAAGCTCGCTCCGACGGTCCATGTTGGCTATCATACTCATGAATCACGCATAGCGGCCCGCCAGGACCGTTGCACAACAGGTCCTCGAGAATGACGCCGACTCTGGCATCTTCGATCTCATCGCTGACGAGCTGAACGCGCCTACTTGGATGACCCCCATCACCGCCAAGTTCCCCACTCCCCGCCGCTCCACCTCCCCACTCTCCACAGTGTCCAGTCACTCCCGATGCAGTTCACGTTCATCGAACTCGAGCTCTGGGTTCTCCATGTCCTCAAGTGATTCGGAGTCTTCAGCTTTCTCGACGCCCACCTCTGTCGGCTCGAGACGCAGGGAGAAGGCGAAAACGACGCGAGTCTTCGTTGACACCTCCAAGACCGATGTCACCCCGTATGACGGTGGCAAGACCACTGTTCTTACTGGTGGAGTGATGCTAGGCGGCGGCCCGGCCGCCTTTGCCTCGAACCACACCAGGACGCCTTCTGGCAACTGGCGTACGGTCCGCATTTAAAAGAATTCATGCCAGCCATAATTCCTTTTTGACGACGAACTTTGGCCTCGGTGCCACTTTACATTCTTTTGCCGATGCAACTTTATGAAAAGAGTCTTGACTCAGACGACCGTTATGAAACTTATCTTTCTGTCGCGTACTAGCTTACTTGTTCGAATATTTTCTGCCTAGTTCCTTGTAATCATTTCTTGTGTAGCAACCGTTTGCGCGGACCTTTCTCGCTCCTGCTCTATAATAGTGTATATCGATTCCTAATATCATTGGCGTCGTTCGTGGCTCATGTTATCAAGTGTGGTGCACGTTATTGGATTCCTGTTTTCTGGAGCTCAGTGAGCTCGTGCTATGTCATGCATTGAGTATGCACCGTCACGGTACACCTCAAACCTGGAGCATCCGAGTGTGATCCAGATGGGCCGCCATCGAATGGGGCTTGCAAACGGGTTGAACCCTGTTGAACCGACCTGTTGGGAAATTGCTATCTAGAACTTACGTCCCGAGCACCCCTCTGTCTCCCTCTGTACACCCAGCAAAGATCGGGACATGGACCTGATCGGGGAGCTAGCTCCGACTCTGACGCAAAGCGGCCGAGCGTGGCGCGTCATGATGCCTGCTATAGCATACGTACGATGGAGCTCTCAGCTGCTATATAGACCCAGTCTGCTGAACAGTATCTATCACCACAATCACCATGATTTCTAAACCCGACACACTCGAGCAGCAGAGGCGCAGATACTCGCGCGAACTAGCGGACTATACGCTGAGGCAGTGGAACAGTGCAGTCCGCGGCCAGGCTGAGGCCCAGCGTGCTGCGCGCCACGCAGGAGAGGCCAAAGTCAAACGCGCATCGCACGGGAAGAACAAATCCGTCGATGAAGTAACATCAGATATGGCGAACCTGGACGTGTCTGGGTCGAAGAAGTACGGTACGCACACCTGTCGTTCGCTGGCAAACCCGACTGAGCTCCGGGCAGGCAGTCACCGTAAAAGCGCAAAGTCAGGCAATCGTTGGCTTTTGTAACATAAACCTCAAGAGATATCACTGTGAGTTCGACTCGTCACGGACGGACGCAGTCTTACCATCCGGCGCAGCGCTCTTAACACACGACCAGTGTATTTATAAACCCTTAATTAGCTCATTGTGTATCAATAGTTCAATGTCCCAGTATCATAACGCGATAAATCGCTCTGTTCGAGTGCTGCAACCTGGCTGCAACTTTCATTAACTTGACCATCGGCCCGGTCGGCGTTAACGCGGTAAATGGCCGAGAATTGATCCCCAACTTGTGGAAACGGACTGACCGTTTCTTTCTTATTTTACATCCTTCGTTCCACCGCTACATCCTTCCCCACTGACCAGCCCTCGTCATGCTGCGCGCGGCTTCCTTGAGATCGCTCAATCTGACCATCAGACGCTCATTGGCGACTCATGTTTCCAGCGGCGGAACATATGGCCAACCAGCTTCTGGCCCCGCAACGCGACAGACCTGGCGCAGAGAGGAGATCCAGACGCTATACGACTCTCCGCTCCTAGACCTGGTCTTCCGCGCGGCCTCAGTACACCGGGAAAACCACGATCCGAGCAAAATCCAGCTTTGCACGCTCATGAATATCAAGAGTGCGCAATGTCCGTTTCAGTTTCCGCGCCGCAGCTCACCCCCTGTCCCCAGCCGGTGGATGCTCTGAAGATTGTAAGCATTGACTGCTTCATCGCAGACCCCAACGCCTACAGCATTCCCAAGGTTCTTATTGCTCGCAATCATCGCGTTATTCAACGCCAACACAAGCTTCTCGTCTCGTCGATATCGAGCCTGTCCTGGAGGCTGCTCGGAAGGCGAAGGCGAATGGAAGTACAAGATTCTGCATGGGTGCTGCCTGGCGCGATCTTGCGGGACGTAAACGCGGATTCCAGAGAATTCTCGAAATGGTCCGAGAGGTCCGCGGCATGGGGATGGAGGTGTGCACCACATTGGGTATGCTATCGCCCGAGCAGGCTAGGCAATTGAAGGAGGCGTAAGCATTCCCTTCCCCTCATGATTCATTGAATTGACAGCATCAGTGGCCTGACCGCGTACAATCACAATCTCGACACGTCCCGGGAATTCTACCCAGAAGTAAGTTCCCTCATTGGTTACATTGCCGATCTTGATTGCATTCATTGTAGGTTATTACCACGCGGTCTTACGATGACCGTCTCGACACCATAGAAGCTGTCCGCCAAGCTGGCATCAGCGTCTGTTCCGGCGGAATATTGGGTTTGGGCGAAGAGGACAAGGATCGAGTCGGCCTCATCTGGGAAGTGTCAAGGTGCCTTTCAGTTTCTTTTTGTTTCCCCGTCGCCTCCATTCAATTCTGTACAGCATGACAGAGCACCCAGAATCCTTCCCTGTCAACGCCCTCGTGCCCATTCCAGGTACACCGTTGGAAGGAAACGAGGTGGATTCGACACTTCCGATGATGATGTCTGATTTAACCGTTTGGCTAGCCCGTCTCGCATCACACACTTGTCAGAACAATAGCGACTGCCCGTATCGTTCTGCCGACCACAATCATTCGCCTGGCTGCGGGAAGAAACACACTCTCGGAATCTGAGCAAGCGATGTGCTTCATGGCAGGCGCCAATGCGGTTTTCACTGGAGAGCAAATGCTAACTACGCCTTGTATGTCCCTCTCCTCGCTAGCTTGGCTATTCACCATCTGACGAAACCTATTAGGCTCTCCCTGGGACGAGGTCCGCTATTGTTTTCATTCTCTACAACCACCGTTAACATTACACAGGACAAAGCCATGATGCAGCGTTGGGGATTGGAGGGCATGGGAAGTTTCGAACAAGTCAACGTCGCCCAAAAAGAGCGCTCCAGACTTCAACTCGACCAGACCGGCTGTGGTTGTGGCACCAAAGAAGCAGGTATTTGAGTTTAGCGACGTCTCAGGATAATTAGACAGTAAGCTCGTAAAGATTCAAGTCTACATCTTCATCTCTGCCATACTGATTACATTTTCGGCTAGGCTGAACATTGTACACGTCACACCGACAGGAAGATTCCAGAGACTGTAGCTCTTGATTTATATTACATACATCTGTAAATGTACGCACCACATAACGAAAAGTGTCGCGAATGAAACTTGGCTGTGAACATCACAGGTGCGAGGACGAAAGCATACTGTTTCCGAGGCTCACCGTGCTGTCATTGGCCCTTTAGTGTAATTGACTGAACCGAAGGTTGAGGCTGACTAGCCTTCGACTTCTTTGTACCTGTCATTCCTGCCAATGGTCAGTATGAGGCCGGCTTGTGTGTAAACTCTCAAATTACAAGAACAGGCGCCCCTCCGATCCGAAGCGGTACGTGGCGGAAATCACCCACAAGGGTAACAGACATTCCATTTGCAAGATCCCAACCCCACCATTAATGAGGGTGACGTTGATACTTGCTGCGTATTTCCTGTGTAACGCGACTCCAGATCGCCATCTTACGCGTCTGCGGCTTGATCTAGCACGTCAAAAGCGTCAGCCCAGGTTCTTTTCTTCTTATAGCCCCCCACAGTCGGATGAGACTTAAGAGGACATCGATCGCGCTGGCTCGTGAATGGCTCTCCCCCTGCTTGCTGGTAGTTGCTTGTGCTGAGTTCAATGTGATTTCTGCCTATTCGATGGCTTGAACTTGATTTCCTTAACCCCACGAAGGTCGTCTCATGCGGATACCAGTACATCTTCGCGAATTCGTCGATATTTCCCACCTGAAAGGTGAATTTTTACTGCTACTAGCTGGGTATCATCTTGACGTTGAAACAGATATGTATCGGTTTCCCAGGTACTTGTCTTCATTGGAACAGTGAGGGTACAGAATCGGGAACAGCGCATACCTATGGTGGCGTGAGTCTCATACCTCGCCTGCTGAGCGCAAGTCTGACCCTCACATAGACGGGTTTCTTTAACGGACTACAGGGGAAGGGTAGTCCTTGACTCTTTGGTGAAACCGACGTGAGAACCAATGAATCTGTTAAGGTCTGAGTCGCCTGATCACAACCTCTGATCAGCCATCCTGTCCAAGATTACAGGACCACTGAGACAGGATACACTGCCGGTAGCTTTGAAACTGGTAAGTCGGCGATCCGTCTGGTACCTTTGAAGGCTAACAGATTCAAGCTCCCAGTTTTCAGGACATACAGAACCGCGTATCAGCGGTCATTCGCAACAAAATTCTCGTGGGCCACAGCATCTGGAAATTTCTATCCGTGAGGCAAATCTTCAACGATATGACCTGCAGTTGAGACAGTATTCCGAAGGTTCTAGGAATCTCACATCCTGCAATTGAGACCAGAGATCTAGCGCTCTTCCTACCTCTGCGTGAACGCTTGAAACAACGGACTATAGTCGACCTCAGCACGTTAATGCAGTGCTTCATGGGACGGAGAATTGGGCTGCATTACGAAGATTCGGTATGCGAAGACTACGCGACGGTTGAACATTGACTGAAAATTTGTTAGTTAGAGAATGCTAGAGCGGCTATAGATCTATTTCGCTCGGTTGAAGAGCTCTTTGAGGGATTCTTACAGGTCTCTGTGCGTGTGTATGACATCAAACCTACCTTACTGACGAGGTTGCAGACTAGTGAATGGCCATGCGAACTGCCGCCTGAGGCATACGCTGGATACTTTTCCTGATACGACGATTCTGGGTTTGTGAGATGATCTTGAATTCATAATTGTATAGATCAATTAATTCGACTTAAATACCAAGCAAGAACCAACGAGTTCGTTCGTCATGAGTTGGATGCACAGGCAGACGGCGTTTAAGTTGCGGCTACCAAAGAAGTGGCCGGCCGCTTGTGTAGGGCCGTGCACGGGCCCTTCAAAGGTTTCTGCTCTCTCTTCTCATGTCGTCGGACATCCCTCTTCTGCCGTCGCGGTCTGCGAATCCACTGGAACCACCCCATGTCAATGGTCAGAAGAGGCCACGTCCTGGTCCGTCTGACGATACAGCGTACGGCAGCATGCACGTTTCTTTCGCCTGGGACAGAATCTCAACTACATCCGCAGGATCCAGAGTGGCACACACCACCTTCTGCCCTTGAGCGACCACAATGCGTGGTATTTTCCGGCATACGAGTGTGACTCGGACAGCGAGCCGCTCAATCCTGGAAGGGTACTGGGCAACTGGGGCAAGAAACAAATGAAGGACGCGCGATGGGTACGGCGAGGCAAGATGAGCGCATGGGGCCCCGGCATCGAAGAATGGGAGGTATGTCGCTATCTTTTGCGCTGTCTTCGAGCATTTTCAAACGTATGACAGGCGGAAGAACGCGCGCGGAAACGCATCAAGCTACTATTGCCACAATCCAAACGGTCTCCGTCGCCACCTGCACTACCTCATCTATTACGTGCTTCTTCTCCGCCTGTCATTTCGCCATATCCGCCAGCTGTGTCGCAGCATCTCAGCTATTCATCCTTCGTCATGGACAAGGCTGTCACCCACACTTTTCGATCCACGCTCCTTGACGAACTAGAGCAGTCTACGAACAGCCTCATTGAGGGTGAATCCAACATAAAAAAGGCCCTCGGTCGTCTTTGGCAGGTGATCAGTGAAGACGCCGAGCAGCGGCCTTGCACCCTTGTCCCGAAATTGGAAGAAGACGAGGAATTGGACGACGACAGAAGGAAGCGCATCGCTCGTGCACCGGATTTGACTCCGCCGTGGCATAAACTCTTCCTATTCTCTAATGATATGCCAGTTATCGAACCGTCTCATTTCACTTCGCCTGAGACGCAGCAGGATAATTTGGGCAAGGCCATCGGGGTATTGCGTGATATCCAGGACGACGTACGGGAGTATACAGAACGCCTGCAGGAGGTCCGAGAAGGACTAGGCGAAGTGATCTCACAGCGAGGAAAAGTGTGGGATATGGTGCGACAAAGGGCGGTGAAGGACCTGCAAGATGCTGCGATAGCCGCCGCGCCGTAATGACTCTCGAAGAGGACGAAGCTCGGGGGTTGGAGCCCGTTGGGGAGCAGGGGGCAAGGAACTCGCTTGTCGTCGTTGATCCTATCCTATTGTAATGCGACCCCCTGGCGACGGTCTCCGAGTGGTCTTGTTCTATCGCTTATCTTATATTGTACATTAGTCGTGTGTGTATGATTTGTGTTCGGGCCATTGTTCAATAACATTCAGTAATTGATCGACTATCACTTATTCCCTTATGGAAGAGTACCGTCCAAATATGGCGGCACACAGTGACGTCCTCCTTGTTCCTTCCCTTCATCCATTCGATGGCGACGCCACCAGATATATCGTCGTTGAAGCTCAGCGACGACACTCAGCATCTTGATGATGCTTCGACACACGGCATGGACGAGCGCGACTTCGCGAAACTCAAATCTTACGCACGAGCGCTACCCTATGCCATCGAGTCCACCGCCGAAATGAATTCTCTACTCGATTTGATAGTCCGTCGAATCATGCAATGCGCAGAGGCCCGCGACTATGAACCCGGACTCCTCCAGTGGGACTCAATGCTGACTTATTGGTACAGTGTAGCAATGAGACACGAAGTACTCCGTTAGGCTCACCCAATCCAACACAGCGTGTCAATGCTCAAATATCCTATCCCAAAGCCGAAGAGGATTCAGCTAGCCAAGATCTATTTTCATCTCTGCACCCAGCCCGGGCTCTCCACGCAGATAGTCGCAACTTGTGCGGATGCTTTCAAGTTGCTCACCAAGTCCAAAAAGAGGCTGTCACTCAACGATTTGCGCCTTCCTTGGAAGCCAATATATGATATCCTCAGTGCCGATTTAATGCTCCCTCGTCGTGTTTTCGAATACACGTAAGTACAAGGTCTAATCCCTCGGCCATAGCTCAACTCTCTTCGCCAGTCAACTGTCGTGGGTAATGGGCTATATTTGCGAGCAAGCGCGTCGCTTCTTTCATCCCGCGTAAGTCATGTCTATCCATACGCGATACGGCTTCATGAATCGATCATGCAGCGCCACACCCGAGATGCTCGCAAAGTTTCTTCCCAACATTAATGGGACCAATTTGAACGTGAGTGAAGAAAATATACTCGTTCGTTTAGTTAAAATCCGTGCAGAGCGTGCTCTCCTCGCAGTACTATCTCCTGACCTTCCTACCTTTGACCCATCCCCAGTCATATCTGCCCATGCTTTTTCGGATGTGGGAGTCAATCAACTCCTACTCATATGATGACCGGATGTTGTCGTTCTTGTCTCAATTGACGGAGCTGCATGTTGCTCCTGAATTCAGCGACCCACTCAAGATTTCCGAGATTCCGGATGACGAGAGGTCTGAAGGTGAGGAGCGGCCAAATTGGGCTGCAGAAAACCTGCGGGAGGATTATATGTGGGGAGGTATCTATAAAGACATAGGTATCTTCAGCGAGCATGAGTGGGGCCTGATTATGTGCAAGACCCTCGCGTCAATGGGTAAGTCCGAATGATTGCTGTGTACTCTGGTTTTCACCTCACACTGGGAACAGAAATTCCTCTCGCCGATGCCGGCTCCCTCAGTACTGGACCGTCAGCCGATAATCAAATGGCATTCGAGCTTGGCCGCCTACCAAAGGCGAATTGGAGGATACGTTCGTGCTAGCTCTCATATCTTCATTAGGTTTTGATCTGACGCGTTCGCTAGCCTCGCTTGCCCGCATCATTGTCTACTCCATGGCTCCTGACGGGATACCCAGTCCAGCCTCGAATGCACCGACGCCTTTCATGACACCCATGCCATCAGGTATGAACACTCCACAGATTGCCAGTGCATCTGCGGGCGAATATCTCGGTATCCCTCTTCGTAAGAGTACACCTTCCAAGGGCAGGACGTATCTAGCGGGATCGCGGGCACTGGATTCTTTGGCCAGACTGATTGCGTCAACGGAGAGCTTTTTCCATCCATCCAACTCCGGAGCCTGGACGGCAGATGTATGTTATATTCCGGACGTCTCAGTGTCTTACTTATACGACTCTAAAAATAGCTAAGCGCCTTCATCAAATACATCGTCTACGACTTCAACAAGCGTGAGTAGTCCTCATTTACGTGTCAGGGCTCTATCTCACGCAGTGGACAAACAGGTTGGCACGAGGAGCAGGACCCGGACTGTAAGACTCCTCTGGTTAGCCCATATCTTTAATGCAACCCATTGTACACTTACCTGGAGATTCGATAGAACCGCCGACTTACAAGGACCATGAAACGCGAGTTGGTCAAATGCTTGAGGACCGTAGCTCTGTTGGCTATGTTTTCACAGGATTCGAACACAGTTTCGAACATTCAAAGCTGTTTGAAGTCCATGAGCTTCATGGAACCGGATCTCATTCTGGATTCGATCTTGGAACGAGCTGTCCCTTCTTTGGAAGCTCTTGTCGAGGTACGGACATTCGACTTCCTCCTTCTTGCCTATTTCATGCTCGAATCAGACGCAAAGGACCATTGCTGTGATCAAGGCTTTGGGTGCTGTAGCGCCGGCTATCGTCTCGCGACAGGTCTACTATCCTGGTGCCAAGCACCTCGTACCGATATTGCAGTTGCTTATTCCTGGAATCGATCTTGTAAGCGGGCTCTTCTTGTATGCTGCTTTGTCTTATACCTTTGTCGCAGAATGATCCCGCCAAGACTGTTCGTAACCGTCTGGAAAAGTGTAACGTCAAGGCACTGACCCCCTCTTAGCTGTGTACGACGTCGTTTTTGGTAGAAATTTCACAGTATATCAAGTTCGGCGACTTGACGATGGGTGAAAACCCAACTCGATCGGCTATGGACACGGAAGCGGTACTGCCTTCTGAGGCTACCTTGACGCTGCCTTCATTTGCGACCAATGGCTTCTCTGAGCTCGTTGATCATGTAAACAGACTTTCAAATGAAGAGGAGGATGAGTTATTGAAGGTACGTAGCCTAACTTCTCGAGCAGTCACATGATGCTTGACGAACACTGCGACTCACAGGAATCCACCGCGAGTTTTGCGGACTGGGTGACTAGTTTCATCCGCCGTGTCATTCAACTCCTCGAGAATCTGCCCGAAGAAGGATCCAATGGCACAGCTGGCGGCACCACTGAAGGTACGTTGGTAGCGTTGGAAGCGAACTTTCGCATCTCTCAACTGTTTTTACAGTACAAGTGGTCGATGCTGTTACCGACGCTTGTAATCAAATATGTGCTCATTTATCCGAACCCCTCTTTGACCTCGTCCTCAACATGATCTATGAGTATGCTAGCACGAACGTTCGCCCGAACGCTGTGCGCGCTGTGCACCAGTTAGTACAGTGTATTGCGAATGCTGATCCTCGGAAGACATTGGCTCTATTTCTACCTTTCTGCACTCGGAACATACGCACTGAACTCGAGAATGGAGCCTCGTCGGTGCGGACAACCTCAGCATCCACGCCTATCCCCTCGGATGCCACACTTCACTGGAGTGAGACTTTTCTTTCGTGTGGTTACAATTCTAATATTGAATGTCTTCGAATAGATCTGGCCATACTTAGAGGCACGGTATACAAGTAAGAGCTATTTTCCCACATAGTAAGCTTTACTAACACCTGCTGGGCACAGTGATGGAACCGCCGTAAGTGGTCGCTCGTTCAGAAAGCATCGAAATATCTCCAACTCTTCACAGCTCCTCGAATACCGGGATGAGCTCTTGTCGCTGCTACAGTTACTCCATGCGAGAACTTTCTCTAAACGTGGTTATTCTTGGACTGGAAAGATGCTGTCCAGTATGCTTCTTACACTAACGCACACGTATCCTTTGGAAAACAAGTTTGCCAACCCGTCGGAATGGCAGAGCGACGGTGCAGATCCATACTTTATCTTCGAAAGTACTGGCACTCACTATGCTTAGAATTTCGTTGGAACCACCACCGTCACTGGGGCAAGCTGTATGCACCTGATGAGATTGAGGTAGCCGTACTCATCTCGCCGAGGGCCGGTCTCATTTCCTTCAGATGTCCTGGCACGTTCCGAACCATCAAGAAGTTGATTTTGCGCTAGACGTGTTCCGTCAAGTCGTTGAACCGACACTAGAGCAACTTGACGAACTTCTGACACCAGGTACGGAATAGTAAAGTGGTCGAGCAGATCGTGAGCATGACGACCCCTTCCAGGCCTTGTTCGCGATGCTACTTGGCGTAACGAATTCTGTCGGTATGCGCGTTTTGCTTATCCTGGTAACCAGAGCTGTGCTGAGCCCCCATCGCTGTCAGTCATCTCAGCCTTGTGCGTAACGCGTTTTCCGGGATTCCCACCATGGCTAGGGAGTATACTTCCGACGAAGAGCTTATGGAAGCCACGAAAACGAGTGACATCCTGTAAGCCAATATACCTTCGACGTGCTCATTTCTCAAAGCTATCAGTGATGAGATCCCCGAGATGGTGGCATCTGTGCCTCCCAAAAATTGTGGCTTTTGCTTGTCTGACACCAATGAGCCCAAATATCAGTATATTCGTGCTCTACGACATCGATTCGGCGCGTTTCTTCACAATGCATCTGTCTCTTTACGGCAACAAGGCGAGGAGAACACCGTTGATGCCGTCCAGATGTTGGTCAGTGTGAATACCTCGTGACGATGACTGGCTTACATGTTCCCCGTACCAGATTCGCTCTTTCCGAGTCTACTTGTTGGATTACGGAGACAGTAAGGATAGGTTCGTCTAAGTCTCTCACGCAGTGCCACTCTCTAATATAGTTTCCAGTTTCTATCTCAACGAGGAGACCTTCAACTCCGAGAAGAATGTCGCCCGTCAATATGCCAGACAGAAAGTGTGGCCTCGTGCGGTATACGTCCGCCAAGCTAGGTACGTCTAGGTCGTTTGCTCGCAACGCGTTCATAAGAGCTTCTGATGCAGGTACTTTCATTGCGGTCGTCTGCGATGGAATTCGCTGGAGCGTCATCGAGGACCTCTTCAGGACAGCTTGATAGACGATCTGTTGGAGTGGTCGATGTGGCACTACGCCGTCATTCGAGAGTACGTTGGTCAGCAATTGCTCCAGATCTCCGACTTACGCCGTCTGCAGAACTAGTCAAGGCTTGCTCGAAAACATGGCAGGGGTGAGCGTGTTCATAAAGGGGCTGCGCCAGTTATCATTGACAATTCGTGTAGATTTATGACGGCGTCAGACGAAGAACCCTACCTCTTCTTTACAAAGCTTTAGAACCGGGAACAGAAGACGACAGAATGAAAGGAGCCCTTTGGACCTTGAACTATCCTTCCTTCGGGCGATATGCTATCAGCGGTGAGTCTATTATTGGGTTAGAAGCAAGTCAGAATTGCTCGCGGGCTTATACGAGCGCCATCCCGCAGAGCCTAAACTTGCCGCGACGCTATTGCCGCAACTGCTTCGTTGTCAGCACAATGAAAAGGTCATTACAACCTTGAGACGCCGAGTCGTGCTGATAGCTCCTTTGACAGCCTTCTATACAGGACTGCGTCTCCGCTGTCTCAGAAAATTGTGAGCGGAGGGTGTGTACATAAATCGGCAACCGCTTCTGAACGGTTTTTCTCACAGGCATTAACGGTTTCGTGGAGCCATGCTATCTTGGCTATCATGTATCCTCGCCCTCATTGGTCAAGGCTACTGAGAGCTTGAAAGCGATACTTCCTCACGACCCTACCAACGCTGAAGTCACTGACAGATGTCGGAAGGCAAGGGTTAAGCGCGTACAAGGACTCAATCAAGCGGCCGATGCGGCAGTGAGTCATCTTACCAACCACAAGAGTGACTACCCTGACCCACACACACCTAGACGGTTGAAATCATGAGAATTGCCACATCGTCCAGAACCCATTGGCGCTATGAGATCGTTGCTATTCGCTGCTTGCGAACATTGATCAGACGGGACGTGCCGTTGACGGCCGCGCAGATGTCCTTCTTTCTAGAACGGACACATCATACTCACCCAAGTGTCGTACGTCGCAATTGAAAAATCAATTTCCTGGACTAGCCTAACTAACAGAACAGCGTTATGTATGTCCAACGTACATCCGTCTATGCCTCATACTGACTTAGCCTCAAGTACGCTCAACGTGGGGTGATGAAGAGTCTACGAAACGTCAAACTCAGAACCCTCTGCTCTGAACCGGCTGATCTGTTTCTTGGGAGAAGTCAAAATCCACTGAAGGAGGTCATCGCAATTCAGCCCTCACACGCTCTCACGCAGCATTACTTGCAATCGTATAGGACACCGCCTAACACCTTCGACGCTAAGACGTGCGTCAAGCCTTTCTTAAGCTGGTACATTGCATGACCTGCTGTGCTAGGTCGTTCTTGGACACATTCTCGCAAGGATGGATCGCGTGGGGCGATAAGTTGACTTTGTACAGATCACCAGATATGACCAAGTCAACTTTCCAGCCATGGGATTCTTCGAGTGGCGATGCGATAGCGATGTTACGCGAAATGGTAACGGATATCTCATACTGGAAGAAGTTGTCAGTCTACTTCTCAGAAGAAAACAACGAGACTGCAGTAACGCAAGACAATATTGCCTGCGTGAAATCCCTTTGTGAGTATTGTCATAGAATCGAGCTGAAGAATGCTGACTGTGGCCGCAGTCCAAGTTCTTGAGGATGTACCATTTGGTGTTCTTAAGCCGATACTCGAGTCACTGCTCGCTGATAAACAGCAAGATAAGCAAAGAGCGGCTGCGGAGTTACTGGCCGGTGTGATTGGAGGTTGGCCATTCTATCTTTCCATCGTCTCACGTATTGAAGTCTTCACAGGCTCGAAGCACTGGCCTTTAAACAAACAGAAGGCTCTTTGGGCTTGGCTGAGTCCTTTCATTGTGAAAATAATAGCCAATCTCAAGACAGACACGCTGGTTACATGGACATCGTTTCTTGAGGTAAGTGCTTGTAGGCCGTTATTCTGTTCTTTTTACTGATTCAACACGCATCGCAGCACCTTCTTTACAAGAAGGACCCTCGCCGGGTGAAGCCTCTCTTTGATTACATCCTGAACGAAGTCATGACTATGGATTTCAACGCGGAGCTCTCTTTCGATGTCATCAAGAAACTGTCTCTCTTCCGCGCATGCTACGAGGAACTGGGATGGAAGTTCACCCCTTGGGTGGACCAGCTCTTGCAGCGGTGCTGGAAGGAGATCCATTCCGAGCACGACGATGTCCGGACGTACATTGGCGAATTCATGTCATTCGCCGATAAAATCAAGGTAAGAAGATGCATTTCGGGTTTGCGTTGTGATCTCAGATCATGTAGTGGGCTCCCCGGCCAACCATTCCTTGCCCGGAAGTGTTTGTGAAGGAGTGTCGAGTCCTCCCCTTGGAATACGATATCATGGGGATGAGGGGCACGTACCACCAAGGTCGGATATTAGAGTTGGTCCAGAGCTTCAAACAATGGCGAGACGAACGGATACCTGGTGTGCGAGCCTTCCAGTCCAAATATGATCGTGTCGGCATCATGGTATGCAAATGGCTCTTTCAATCGGTGCATGATGTCCACGCAATATCCGTGTTTGACTATATCTTGCCGCTTATGGTCAGTCGAGTTATGGATTTGTTGCATCCACTGACAGTACTGTGTAGCCTGAAATGTTCCGTTTCACTGAGGGTATGTTATGATTTCAATCTCCTGATATTGAATGAGGGCCTGATCAGTGTTTGATAGTCGGCGACAATGACGAGCTGTCCAATCTCGCCAACCTTCTCTTGGTGCGCATGTGTGGTGTGACGCCTCCTCGTGCTTTGATCAATCCGCTTTTGGATGCCATCTTCGAAGCTATCTGTACTTCACCGGTAAACGATGGCAACAACGACAGACTGTCTTGAAAAGCTGATTCACATGATAGTCCTGGAAAGTACGGCTGAAAGCTTTGCCTTTAGTACAAGGCGCGTTCCAATTTTCAGCTCGCTCCATTTCCTGGAATCTTACTCGGAAAATGTAGTGTTCTACTTCCGGCAAGTTCCTCTAATCAGTGAGGTCAAAGTCGTAGAAATCCTCGAAGTATGTCCTCAACTTCGCGATGGCATCCGCCATTCACACGATTTTATAGGTACTGTGCCAATGCTTGGACGATGAAGTTGTGGAGGTCCGCGAAATGGCCGCTTCGTGAGTGTACTCGGACAGTTTTGTACTTTCCCTTGACATAGCGTCCGTCATAGTACACTGTCTGGTATCCTTCGCTTATCGCCGCGAAGGAGCGTCCTCACATTGAAAGACCGGTTCGTCAAACTCGCGAAGACCAGCCACATTCCGGGGCGATCGCATCCGGACTACAATGCTGCTATACGTCGTCGACATGCTGCTATCCTGGGTATTTGTGCCCTCGTGGACAGCTACCCGTACACTGTCGAAAAATGGATGCCCGACCTGTTGACGAACGTCCTAGCGGAGCACACTTATGATCCTGTGAGCGTTGGCCAGGTGGTTGTAGAACTTTATTTGACCATCATCAAAGATACCTATCTCAACTACGGTCCGAAAATGTGCGAGCAGTTTCAAAAGGACCCATCAAGATACATGGCACGAAGACTGTCAACGCTTCACCGACGACCAGCTTTCCGCCCTATCGACACTGCTCACCGGATCCTCTTACTGTGAGTCTTCGTGCGCTGCTTCTAACACAGGACTGACGTTTCCGCAGATGCCTAATTTCAATGTATCAATGTGTGCATTCATGTAGCGCTATGGACATCATAGAATATCATTCACAGTACTATCCTGAGGAGCAACGGACACTATCTTGTATCGACTTGTAACTACGAAAATATAGCCTGCCTGGAAAGCGTATGAACGAGTGTATTGTACAGTGCTACTGAGTCCCTTACTGCTAACTGGTATGTGGCGGCGAGGGTATCTATACTCGAATCGTTGGTATTCTATCGTCGGTGCTAGGAACGGTTGCCGAAGGCATGGGAGATACGTCTCCGGCTTCCAACTCAGCGTCTGCGCGCGCAAGCCCAGGAGCTGTTGTCTCAAGACCATCGGCCGTTCCCATTCTTGCTCCAGCTGAAGGCACCGTGTCTATGGGGGCATTTTGACGATTCCTGTAGCCAGTCTTGACGCGGTTGTTAGATTCAGATTCTCTGTGAGGGGGATGAGCTCGCCGCCAGATATCGCGAGAGGGGAATGAGCGCACCGTATCTCCGCAATAAGGTCCTCGATGGCGTACCAAGCCAACGGGCCATAGGCAATTCCCCGCCACCACCCTGCAAGATCCGAGGGGTCAATATACGCGTGCGCGTGTAGATGATCGGTGATGGGTATCTTGTTGTCTCTGAAGGGAGGCGTGATGAAGCCGATGCGAAAGCGGGAGTCTTGCGCGACTTGGAGATGAATTGCCGCTGTTGGCGTAGCGGCGGGAGGTAACAGAGCATGCAGATGACGCGTGGCGAGATTCTTGAGGCTGACAAGCAGAGGCACGTCCGTAGAGGACTAGAGCAAAGTGAGTGGGGCGGAGCACGGCCGCAAGTGCACCACTTACAAGGCAATATATCGACGGGACATGGAGGCTGAAAAGACACTTCAACAAGCAGCCGCAAGAAGAGGAACTAGGCGCACTTGAGAGCAACTATGATATGACCCTTGCTCGACACCGGGTGCAGCTTTTCGCGGAAGACGGTGAAATTGTCATCTTTCCAAAGTATCTCAGGTTGACTGGCGGAGCCGAGAGGTGAGAGGGGCGAGCGGGGCGAGGCGAGGGGATCATGCAGGGCACTCGACACTATGCCGCACATCGGGCAACCGGCTTTGGGCGCGAACTCCATCAACAGCGACGACGAGGACGGAATAAGAAAGGTGACCGCAGTGGAGCCGACAGCTGCCAGGAACGTGGCCAAAATTATATCGGGTCAGGTTCTTAGTCGGCCACCACGCGCACTTTCCCAATATGCGAACCTCAACACCCACCTCCACCGGCTCTGTGTTCATGGACTTCTGCCATGAGATAGATGAACATAACGATAGACGCGAACGTCTCATTAAAGTACGCGTCCTTGCGTCAGATTCGCCCTTGTATGATCCTTATTCAACCATACCCAGGCCAGTCGAGACATCACCAATATCTCCAAGAAAACCATCTTCCTTCTTCATCGTGTTGCGCTTGAGCAGTCAAAAGATGGAGACACAGAAACTTCCGCTCTCCGGGCTGCTAAGCGCGGGCGTGAAAACCTACGACAAGTACAGCAGATATACCTGGATATGAAGGACGACCTTGCTGGAGATCGCTTCTGGCGATATGAACGCCAAGCATCTCCGGGTCTGCAAGAGTTTATCGAGGCCTTGTCATTTGCACACTACTTGGGTACGAGTTGTATTCTCATTTTCCTCAACGTTCGTGCAGCGGTCAACATCGATCACTTCCTAGAGCATGGCACCTTGATTACCTTGTCGCAAATTCAGCAGACTTTGTGCGATCCTGATGGGATTCCAGTGCGTAATGTACCAATGGATCTTGCTGCACCTTGAGCCAGTCGCTCCAGGTGTTCCCTCTGACGACCTCTGACTATCTCCTTGGAATATCGGATCTCACTGGTGAACTTATGCGATACGCAATATCCGGCTTGACCAAGAAAGGAGGCCGCTCTCAGGCGATGGAGACCTTGAGCTTCGTGCGGAACTGTAAAGCTGGCAAGGTCCTCTCGCTTCCGTGAGATCCAGTCTGACACCTATTTACTTGTTCAGACTTTGACCTCTTCATACCGCTCGTGCCGTACCTCTCCAAAAAGCAAACTGTGACTGCCCAGTCGATGAAGAAGATAGAAGAAGGTGATATGCCATCGGATGCTTATGGTCAGCTCAACTCATAATATATCTTAGCCGCCTATGCCATCGTCATTCGAAGTTCGGAATACGAACTCTCTCCAGAAATGTTGGACGATATAATTGAGCAGACCATGTCAGGCAACGAACGCAAGCGCAAAGGTCGGGATAGCGATGATGGTTTCGACTAGCGAATACTACAGGAATACAGAGAGACGTGAATGGTGCTGCTGAAGATTGTAGGTAGTACACATGTAAATTTATGATGCGGATATAATAAGGTGGCTGTTTCTTTCCATAAATCCCAATTCGACTTTGATGGCACCGCCCTCCAGTGCTTCATACCCGAGTGGTTTGATCTGTCGTGTTCCTATCCGGAACATTGCGTCTCGATACAACTCCTGCCAGGATTTTGAGGCGGTGGAGTCCCGTACAATACAAGCAACTTCTCCTGCTTCGAGTATATCAAGGGAGAGATCCACACTGGCAGAAGAAGCGGACGGCAAAATATCACTACCTCCAATGACAACGGAGGACAGTTGAGATGGAAGATCCGCAGTGGACTCGTTCAAAAGAGGCGTCCTCTCGTCAACAAGGGAGTTTTCTGTTGGAACAAGAGGACGCGACTTTTCTCTGCGAAACAAACGCCTAAACCACAGTGACACGAAGAGGGCGATCCCGACAAAGACCCCCTTGATCGTTGACAGGATACCTTTCGGTACAGGGACAGGTTCGGCTGCGGTGGCACCCTCTGAGCTTGCGAGTGCAGACTGGGATGGCGAGAGTGTCCTTGCCTTCATACGCGGGGAAGGCGGTGGCGTGGGCAGACTGTCTCTTTGAACACTGGGTGCGTGCGCTTGTAGAAGGGAAACTTGGAACTGCTTTCCGTCACCTTTTACAGTATATAGCGGACACAGTAGGATCTGCACCCCTGTGGAAGGAATAACGAGGGAGATGGAGTCAAGAGTTTCGTAAACACGAAAGGTTTTGTTCCGAGACGAGTACAGAGCAACCGGGTGTTCTGCGCTCGGAATGTAGGCAGGAGCGAGGTTTGACCACTCCAAGATGACACTGTCAACGACGAAATGAGCCTGTATATTCATCGGGATGACGCAGATCGTGAGCGGACTTTGGTCCGCTGGAGAGGAAGTAAACACGGCGGAATGGCCAGATTCCGATAGCGCGATACATTTGGATGAGGAAGAAATCTGGGTGGCGCTGTCGATGAATGTACGTATGCTGGTCTTGGGAATGAATGATGAGAGTAGAACCGAGCCAGAACCCGATGCTGTCAAGTCACCAGACTCAGCGATGGTGACACTGAGTTTCGATGTCGTGCTAATGAGCATCGTAGAGGATGCAAGGAAGGCAGTCGACCGTGGGACTAGAAAAAAAAGAGACGCTGTGCTGTGAGAGCAAGCAGTTAGCGTGGTTAAGACAAGGACGTGCATATGATTAACCTTTCGGAGCCGCCTACAGGCCAAACGTCCCACTGTGATAGACGCGACACTTTCGCGACGATGCCATCTACCGCCTTTCCACGCGAGTTCCACCTATAATTACCGTCTTCTCGCTCCCAGTCCCCACCGAGCAGCGAGAAGGGCTCAATCGATTGGAGAGCTATAGTACCATTGCGTCCGTAGGCGCCCAGCCATTTTGTTTCGCCGTTTGCATAATAAATCCTATACGTGTAAGAGTACGCGTGGGATGCATGCCCAGAGAGCGCCACGGATACAGGAAGGTGCAGTACTCGTTCGTCAGAGTGGGAGGTGCCTGTGTCTGCAGACAGGAACGAGACCGCATTTGGATCAGGGCTGGGAGATGGTACGTCGGTAAAATCGATCTCGCCCCATTCCCCGTAAGGCCTGTTGATGGCTGGCACTGGAAGGTTGGACCAGAGTTGTATTGTGCCACCGTCTCTCTTCAGCTCGGCGTACTTTTGCGGATCCACAGTGGCTGTGAAACAGAGCTCCGCGGTGGTGGTGTATACAGGGCAAATCAGAGACTCCTCAAGGGCGGGGCGGAAAGAGATAGCCATGGCGGTCGGCGTAGAGATAGGTATCGACGTTGTCTCAGGAGGGATCGGGTAAGAGAAGCCTGGGCTCTAGATGCCACCCGTGTGACTATAATCGCAGTGGGCGATGTAATGCCCTCGTCATTCGTGCATTTTGCGTGAGATTTATACTATATACGCAGCACACACGCCTCAAACAGATCAGACGCGCATAGTACAGCATTCAGACGTAGAGAAGAGGGGCGAAAACAGGCCAGCAGTCAGCAGGCAGTCAGACGTACACGATCTCGTTCATGCATGTTCCGACGTTCTCCAGGCCAACCTGAGAGATTTCGGTAAGGTTTGAGGGTTTGATTGACAAGACTACAACCAACCTCCACCACATCTCCATTCACCAGATAAGTGGGGACCGCTTTCCCAAGGTTAGTCCCGCTAGGCCTGTACGGGCCGTCAGCATGCCAATCGCCTGATTCGCCTCATGCCCAGACAGTTACTCACGTTCCCGTGAATATCAGATCACCAGGAAGCAGCGTGATACCCATTGAGAAGAACGAAACCAGCTCCTTGACTCCAAAAATCATGTCTGCTGTGGAGGCATTTTGCTGGGTAACGCCATTGACGCGCGTGTAGATGTTTAGGACCTGAGGATTTTCAATGATGTCCGTCGTGACAATGGCAGGGCCCCAAGGTGCCCATCCGTCCGCGCCTTTGCCCATAGAGTATTGCGGCTGGGGTAATCCTCCTCGGTCGATCTGCCAACCGCGGTGAGAGACATCATGCCCAACCTATTAGATGCATCGTTCAGTGTAGACTGTAGATAAGTGCAAGGTGGCCTATCACCCACACTATAACCAAGGACGTGATCCAAGGCTTCATCCTCCGAAATGTTATACGCTGCTGTCTTCATGACAACGACGAGTTCGGTTTCCCAGTCCATGGAAGAAGTGAAATTGCCTTGAGTCTGATAGCCAGCACTGATAGGAATAGGATTATTGGGAGTATTCAGCGCAGTGAAGGGCTTGTAAAAAAGGATCGGCCACTGAGGAATCGTCATGTTGCTCTGGTGAGTGTATGAGGCGGAGGAGCAGGAAGGATCGCGGGAAAGTCCTACCTCGTCGATATGGGAGACGTAGTTCAGTCCCACCATTCTTACGGTTCTGACCGCTGTATTCTCGAGAGGAGAAAGCAGTTTCTTGATGTCCTTGGGGTTGGATGAGAAGGCTTTATCTAACCGATGAACGATGGTACCTTGACTTGTTCCGTCACTGTGAAATTTCCAAGCACATTGCCTTGGATCACTTTAGCTTGGGTACTGTAGGCGGCGTCAAATGTATCGTTCGGGAGGATAGCGTCCCCGAAGTAGATTTTGTCATCGCTCGAGATGAAACGAACGATGCGTTCTGCCTTGGCAAGAAGGGCAAAGGTAGTCAGCAGGGGTAAGAAGCAAAGCATATTGGTCGGACCCTCAGCGAAAGTCCAATGACGACTTTATAGTCCTTCAGAACGGCCTGCCGATGTGGAAACAGAATCACTGATAAGGGACCCACAGGTCCTTGTGATCTTCTGGAGGGCGATGTGCGTGAGAGACCTGTGCTGCTGTGCAATGTTGCAATACCGCGCTGTCAAAATTTCAACACCAGAGACGCGGTGGGTTGGGGTCTAGTAGTCGTCTACACGTTCCGTAGATGCTGCAAGAACAGAGGCGGCCTGGAAGAAATTTGAAGACCACTTGAAATATGTAGATGACCCCCAGTTACCCACATGGTATCGGATGACTCGATGAATGGTCCGTGTAACATCATTTGCCAGTGGCAAATTTTGTCCAGAGTCCTTTCACCGTGTGCGGTCACGTGCTTGCTTGGGGCCTATATATGCAACAACAGCGCAGTCTGCAATTTGGATTAGCACCACCACCTTCAAGACAAACTTGCCACTTGACAGCACCTTTTCAACAAATCTCCCCAACCCAAAGCAATGGCCCGTACTAAGCAAACCGCGCGCAAGTCGACTGGAGGTGCGTTGATTATTCTCGCGTCAACGGCCTTGGATGCTCATCCTGACCGCGACGTGGTCCAGGCAAAGCCCCTCGCAAGCAGCTTGCTGCTAAATCAGCCAGAAAGACCGCAACCGTACGCGTCATCGGACCTCAGCCGTGGTCAACTACACTCATTGCCTCTCTACATTCTCCAGAACGCCACAGGCGGTGTCAAGAAGCCCCATCGTTTCAGGCCCGGAACTGTCGCTCTTCGCGAAATCAGGCGGTATCAGAAATCGACCGAGCTGTTGATTCGCAAGCTCCCCTTCCAACGTCTCGTCCGTGAAATTGCCCAGGATTTCAAGGTGAATCATTCGCCTATCTCGTCGTCGTCTCACCGGAACCGCTTTCTGACTCCGTCTGGCGTTGTCTAGACCGACTTGCGCTTCCAGTCGTCCGCCGTCATGGCCCTCCAGGAGGCCGCTGAGGCCTACCTCGTCTCCCTCTTTGAAGACACCAACCTTGCTGCCATCCACGCTAAACGTGTCACCATACAGCCCAAGGATCTCGCCTTGGCCCGTCGTCTCCGTGGAGAGAGAAGCTAGATGATCACCAGGGCATTACCATTAAATGACATGATTTTGAGGCTTAATTTGTATCTCCCAGTGGTCCTTGTGCAGTAGTGTGTAACTTGCAGTCTATCTTGATCAATCTCGTTGTTTGCGCGGCATTCTGACGTCTGAATGCCTTCATGGTGAAGATAGAACGAGCAGAGAGGTGTTTGTGCATGTGTTCCTGACGGTTCCGGACATTGACACAGCTGAGCCGGAAATCGTAGTGCAACACCTGTTCTGGACCACCTAAGCGCGATGAGTCTCAGTTGGGTTTATCGCGCTCATACATGTCGATGGTCGGCTGCAACACTGCGCCACGCACCGCGCCCGAGGCTTTCTGGCTCTCGACTATACGCAACCCACCGCGACTCGTTCTCGGGACCATCAGACCTCTCCCAGTCCCTGGACACGAGCAGGAGTCGTGCCCAACACCGCGACAATGCTGGGCCGTTTCCTCTAGGTGTCTCACAGTCTTTCAATGGTGAAAAGGTCAAAAAGTGGTCAGAACTGAGCGTCGGCGGGAAAGGTGCGTGATAACTTGGCCGAATCTGTTACGACTCACTCGCGGCGACACAGTGAAGCGCACGACAGCACGCACCTCCAATCTGACCGTGATTCTGCTCGGGGCGGGCATGTCGGTAGTGCTGATATACTGTCTCACCACGGAGCTCTTCTCGTCAAATTCCCCGACTGTTCTTCACAACGAGGCTTGCGAGAAAATACGAAAATCACCACAGGTATGGCCAGTCTGTGCTTGTTGGGCGTTCGAGCTCATTGTGCGACAGATCGCGAAATACCTCCACGGCCCTCTTACATTTCACAACACCCCGACCTCTGCTGATCGGCCCCGTTCGAGGATGGGCAGCCATCAAATTGTCTCCGAAGTCATGGTAGACTCGGGCGGGCGACACCATATGTTCCTCAGCTTCTATGTCCAAGGACAGCTTCCGGGAGCCAACAAGTCGTCCCAATCATATTACGAGGCAATCACTGAATGGTTCGAGGACAAAGCATCTCGCCTACCTGACATGACCGTGGAAAGCTCTTCTGCGTGGGCAAAGGAGCAATCCGACAGGCTCTCGCAGCAGTTCAGGCATGTCTTCAAGTATCTCATTGGCGCGCCGGCTGCGCCTGCTCAGACTATGTCTACTCCAACGCACACAGAAGATACACACAAGGAGGAGAGTAAGGCGTGGCAAGTCGCTGGCATTTTCTCCTCTTTACGGCGGACCAAGAGCAACCCAGAGCCCCCCGAAGGACAGATATTCACTGACGGTGAAGTGCATGCCGAGTTGGTAATGAACAATGAGGGCAAATATGTGTTCCGCTACCTGTTTGTGGACATCCCAAGTACGCTCATTCACAAAATGTTCGCGCAACATGAGCTGACGGAGCTGTGCAGATTCAAAGGAACATCGGCGGAACAGGATATTCGTGGAGAAGGCAAGAGGCGTAGGTGAAGATCCTCCCGTGCTTCGTCGATGAGATCTATGGCAGTAGTGGTGGTGAATGTCTCGAATGTATCATTATATCTTATATTACAGTTGGTGTGGTCCGTGGTATCAAAATAATTACTCCCCAAAGAGCTTCTGCACACGCTTCAGAACTGAGTCTTTGGATGGATCTGAGGGAGAAGTTGAATGGGACGGAAACAGAGGGCCGATGACGAGGCGCACCGTATGGATGATCTTTCGAGGGAATTTCCAGGAGTGCCGGGAAAGCCTGTTGGTACTTGTCCACCGTGGGTCGAATCTTCTCTGCGATCTGGGAGAAATGAGGGAGGGAAAGACTCGATGCAGGGGAAGCACGGACATGCTGATTGATCAAGAGGATTGCAATATCCTTGCGCTCAGTGAACTCTTGGAAAGCGGATTCAATTGTGGACACTTGAGTCTCTGTACATTAAACACTATTGTTTGATTGCAGTGGAAACACGTTGCTTGGGCACGCACTAGCGTCGACGACGAGGAAATTCTTCTTCTGCTTGTCATTGATATGCCCAATGCCCGCGAGAAGTAAGCCGGTGATAGAGTCCTAGTGGTAGGTGTGAATATGTGTTGGCTCAGAGGCGAAGGAGCGAGTACCTCGTCGCCAATGACCGCCAGCAGATTGCGGTCCTTGAACGTTGTCGCCATGTCGTCGTCGGTGTAAGTAACTTGGCGAGTCCCGAAAAGGAAAGCTTCCCTTGTCCATGACGTCCGACATCTTCAATCGCCCGCCCAATATCTCGGAGGATACGCTGCAATATGCACTCTACGCGCCATCGCAGCTATCAGATAGGGCCTCAGTGACTACCATTGCGACGTGCATCCAGACATTTGTCGACGCCTTGCTCATTCCGAGTTTTATCTGGCACCGCGATTCGTTTGAGCTCAAAGTCGTTGAGGACCCCGGCGTAAGCGACCGGTGGATGATTGAAGGGCGCATGAGAGTCGGTGACTGTGTTGACGACGAGTGGTGTGCGGTCTGGCTTCTCAAGGAGGTCTCCGCCAAGTGGGATGTCGTTATAAGGTATTTGACGAGCTTTTTCGCCTTTCACTCGTCTTATTCATCTTGCACAGCGTGTTTGACTCTGACGGCGAATTTCTCCTCATTGAAGCGGCAGACGCGCTACCTTCATGGGTGACGCCCACGAATGCAGAAAACAGGGTTCGTCCAGTTATTTTTCCGTGACGGCGTATACGCTAACCGCAAATCTACGCTGCAGGTCTGGATCTACAGTTCCCACCTACATCTCATACCGCTCTCACACGTATCCTCACCCTCTAGAAAACGCCGCCATCGATATCCGCGTCCACAAGATAGCGACGATGAGGACAATATTCTAAACGATGACCGGGACGAGTTCTTAGCTGTCGAAGACGCGTTAGATCTCGTGAGGGATGCGACAGTGGCTACGCGGGCATCACCAGAGGCCGAAGATCTTGCCTGGGAGAGAACAAAACGGTACTTGAATCCATCATCGTGTACGAGGTTGTAACTCAGTCATCTGCAGATACCCTGAGGCCCTCAAACGTCACGTCCACGCTACCAACGCACAACTACCTCTCGATATAGCTAAGGCACTGTCTGTACAACCTTCCCTTATTCAGAAAGCTGTCGAAGCCTTCTACACCCGAGATGCGGTCCAACTTAGGGTGAATATATGCGCTCTCTACTTGTCCTATTGTGCTTATCTGTTTCTGCAGTCCGCCCACAAAATGACTCGATTTCCGCCGGACGCGTCGGTCCTGTCTACTGTACGCATGACGCGAACAGCCTATGCACAGCTTATTGGACAGAAGTTCTTCCCTCCCAAAGTCTTTGGACGATGGACTGAACCCGAGGAGACCAAGCAATGGCGTTGGCGTGATGTGGGCATGAAAATCGTCAGTCATACAGAGTCAGTCAATCGCTCTTTGGTTCACCTCGTTGGCAGGCTGTTGGCTTCGAGATCTTGTATCAAGAAAGCAAACGTCCTGGAACGACAGAGACCGCAGAGATACGCCAGGCAGCAGTGTGTTTCTCCGCGATGGATATTTTGCTCTTAGTTTACGTGAAAACTCTAGGCTGGCGCCAAGAAGGATGCTTTGCGCAGGGATACTGAATACTCCAAATACATCCAAAACCTTGTCTCGGCCGGGTATTTCAAAGGAGAGCTCGAAGGGTCTGAACTTTGGAGCAGCCTCGAGGACAAGGCGGTGAACATTTTCATCGACTTGCGCAAGGAAGAGTATGTATCTCCTACTTGAGCTTCACAGTTGAGTGAATCTTTGTTGCAGTGACCACAGTCGACAATCTTTCGCGGCTGCAGTGGCGTCTGCAGTATCTCAAGCACCCGAGTCAGTTTTGTATCTGGGAGATGAAGATGATGACAGTTGGCTGAACATTGACGCTGAAGATTTTGACGATTTGTTGCAAAAGGCAGCCGGGCGAAAGGGAGCCGCTGACGATCTGGATAGTATGAATGTTGACGAGACTGCGGAGGAACGCCTTGCGTCGGACCAGGCTTCGCGCTTGAAAGACCTTGCTTCCAAAGTGGAGAAGTTCGTTGAGGGCGAAGGAGACATGACTGGTGCTCGATTTGAAGAGTAAGCTTCTCATTTCGACGCTTATACTTCCTGGTCACTTAACATGTTGGTAGCGATGAGTTGTCGGAGGAGGAATTTAGTGATGATGATATGTCGACATCTTCCGATGACGAACCTCAAAGTCCCGAGAAACGGCAGGAGGCCAAGGACAAGTTGGTAGCGAAGCTGGACCCAGCAGAATACGGGCGGATGCCTCCCTCTTATCACGATAAATCTCAGCGGGTCGGTAAATCTAAAGAGGACCACGAGACGGAGACGGAGATATCGCCAGAGGAAGAGAAGGAACCAGAGACACAACAAGCCAAGGTCAAGCCCATCCGCCAACCTATCATACCAAGGGACACATACGATGGTGTGGATTCTGACGATGAGACGGATGATGAGGACCCCGAATTGGACTCGGATGATGAGGAAAATCAGCCTCAAGTCGTGGGTGACGTTGAAGTGGACATGGAAGAGGAAGAAGAAGAGTTCCTCGAGTTTTCTCGCCAGGCGTTGGGTATCAGTGACGATCAGTGGAGCGACATGATCAAAGATCGGAAAGAGCGCGGCGGTGAGTTCTTGACAGTATCCCTGTGTTACAAACATGTTGAGGCTACCTTTAGCGTTTGTGCCAAAGACCGTGAAGACGTCGAGTGCGAAGCTCCCGCCGAACGCTCACGAAACCATACATCGCATACCAGAGGCCGGACCACGGCCCAACGTAAATCCCAATCTCGACTCCTTTGAGGCTGTTATGAAAGCAATGGATGCCGAACTGGCTCGCTCGCGCGCCCCGATAGCTTCGCCACAGGCGACGCCCAATAAGGATAAAGGCAAAGGCAAGGCGAAGGCCACGACAGTCGAAGACATTCCCGAAGTTGAGGATATTGAGGCGGCGATGGAAGCAGAACTGAGTGGGGTGCTGGATAGGGAGGAAGAGGGCGAGGAGCCGATGGATTATAACTTGATCAAGAACTTCTTGGAAAGTTTCAAGAGCCAGGGTGGACTCTCAGGTCCTGTCAGTAATCTGGCTGGACGATTGCAGCCTGGGTGGAAGCTGCCTCGCGATGATTTGTAGAATCAGCCCCAGCCAGAGACTCGTCGATGCACACAGTCTTAGTAAGTGTATGTAGCACTCAAAGTAAGTAAGTAGCAGTGATCTGTAATTGATGCATGCGTCATTGATATCGCGTACATCTTGGCTTACACCTCCATGTCAACTGGCGACAACCACAATTCAGGATGATTCATGCCGTTTTGATCTGTGAGGGACGTCTTCCTACCTCTGCACATTCTCTCAACTTGTACTTGCTAGTCAATACTTCCGGGGTACCACGCCTGACAAAGTTCTACACTCCTCTGCAGCAATCCTCGCAAACAGTCGTCCAAAAGATCTTCAGTCTCGTATCTAATCGGCCCTCTGGATTGTGCAACTTTCTCGATGCGCCCGAGTTGGAACAGTTTCTTGGTCCGCAGGATGAGAAGAACGAGAGGTGGCAGGTGATATACAGGAACTATGCCACGCTGTATTTCGTGTTCGTCGTCGATTCCTCGGAGAGCGAGTTAGGGATATTGGATTTGATACAAGTGCGTTTGTCATCGTTTCCTCCGCCAAATCATCCCAATGCCCTAGACAGGTATTCGTTGAATCACTGGATCGGACATTCGAGAATGTATGTGAACTGGATCTTGTGTTTCATTTCGACGAAGTTCGTTACAATATTCTCTTTCTGAGACCAGTATTCTCATCAGCGACAGGCGCATCACATACTCTCGGAAGTTATTCAAGGTGGACTGGTTCTGGAGACAAATGTAGAGGAGATAGATCGCGCTGGTATGCCTACTTTTACCTTTCCAAGTCGGAAATGAGAAGTCGGAAACTCATTTCGACGAAAAACACAGTGCAAAAGGCGGCCAAATCAAGAAGAGATTCCTTCAGTTCCGCCAATCCTCTTTCACTTGGAGTAGGCAGTGGAATATCGACTCGTGGCGCGAAGACCCCGCTAGATTGGTTCGGCAGGTTAACAGGAGCGGCAGTGCGATGAGATGCATGTGTACTATATATATGTAACAATGCTACAAAGAGACAAGTGGATTCAGGTATGTCAAGCGTCAAACACTTCTTCTTCACGGAGGCGCAGCAGCCAAAGTACCTACAAACAATTGAGCTTGGCGATCGTATTCGCAACGAAATTACCCACGTTTGCGTTTCTTCTTGCCTCCACCAGGAGGGCCCGGCTCTCTGGCAAGTGGCGGCTTGGGCGTTGCAGCTTGCGCAGGACCGGGCGCTGGTGTCGCTGAATTCCTTGCCGCCGGTACAGCAGGAGTGGGTTCTGGCGCTACTGGTTCAGCTGGGCCGATACTACTAGCCATCGAAGTGAACGCCGCTGTCGAGAACTGAGATTGAGAGTGTGCCGCGGTTGCTCTCATTGCATTGAATAGTAGAGAATTGTTTTGCTGTCTTTGGATCTTATTCGAACCTTGGAAGGTGCCGTCCTTCACCTCGGAGTCGACCGCTTCTTCATTCTTGTTTGCCGATGGTGCTTCAGCAAGATCAGAGTTGCTGACTGGCCAGGCAAATCCTGTACGAGGGGTGTAGTCCGGTCTATGGGAGCGCAGAGTGTCCAGCGACGATTGAATGGACCGAACGGAGGCCAACTGGTGTATAGGTTTTCAGCAGAAAGCCACATACAGAGGAGGCGAGGCGCACTAAACGGTTGGATAGAAGTGTATACAGGTCTGGCGACTGAAATATGCGGTTTTCGGATACGAAGTACACCGCCAAAGGTTGAACTGTTGAAATATTGAGGAGACCCACAAGACCTGATAGCATGGGACCATACCTATCTCGGGTGAGAGACGCTCTCTTTTGTGTATTATGAAGAACGAGGGTGGCTCCTCGTGGACGACTGCGAATTCGACGCCAGTGAAACGTCTACGTGATCGTTAGTGCTGGCGATCAGTGGTCGGCCACACGACGCGTACTTGAGCTCTTCAGCTTCATTTACTACAGGCATTCCAGTGTGCATGGTTTGCATGCGCAACACCTGATTGTTGCTTTGTTTATCGTAGAACTGGGAGTGCGTGAAGTATTCAAAAACAGTCTCGGCTGTTAACGGCCCATGGGCCTAGCGAAGCCAAGTTAACTAGCTCTTTTTCTCTAGAAGTTACGTTCCCAAACCTGGATCCATTCGTGCCATATGAAAAAACGGGTGGTATGGTCATCCTGAGGATGAAAGTCGTTCACATCCATGAAGGTAGAAATAAGAGTCCAAATTAGGAAGCGATCGCGACGATCGCGAAAGTATCACTCCGGTCCTCTTGCGCGCCGCCCTCACGTCTCCTTGTTGGATGCGAAGTAGGTCTCGAATATCTACGCTGCTCCTGATTGCGAGACTGTCAAAATCCATTTCCCTCCCACCTACGCGCGATAGCCACTTTTTGGAGAGTGGACTTGTCTATATGCGCTACCCAAAGCTACTGAAAGTGGCTTTCACTGCCTGACCTGATGTTCGCCGATCGGCCCTCGGCCTGCCGCCTCAGAGCTTTGTCGCCTGCGTTGCAACAAGCCATGCGCGCCTTCCAGATACCGGCGACGGCCATCATCGCCCCGTTCGGATGACTGGATGACTGACTGCCTCTAGAGTGAGCTGGAACGGTGCTCGCCGCTCTGATTTGTCCGCTGACTTGGCTTTACTGTAAGGTGGTAGATAGTGCCTCTCAAGAATTCTTCCAAGGCGGTTTTCGCTGTTTATTCTTCTTTCTCGTGCTTCATGTCGCTGATTGGAACTGGCTGTCGGTATTCCCATCCTACGGCCATATGCAGATGTGAGACTTCTTGGACACGTTTTTAGCAACTCGGAATCGCGTTCAGAACCGTCACATCGTCTTTGAGCTCCGTCAACTGTTTCAGTTGTATCTCCGCCTTACCTTTCTCACCAACGCCGTTGTGACTACATAGGGAAAACATGAGAGCAACACGCTGCTGTACGATCCGGACGGGCCTGCAACACACCACTCTTGATATCGTCTTGAGCTTATTTTTCCTCGCGGCCCCCGATCAGCCCAGCCCTTGTCCTGCCAGAGCTTTCACTTGAATGTAAGTCTATGATGTTTGTGTTTCGAAAATCTACTTACCGTGATGGCCACAGCACTGGTGCTCCATGCAGACTCATAGTCCTGTAACCGAACCCTATATTGTGACGCGTCGACGATCCTAAGTTATCTGTATAGGGTACTGCACCCTGGTTTTCTCGTCGAATTTCGCCGGCAAGACACGCCTTCCTTATATGGTATTCGATGAATTTTGAATTCGATCGATCGTTTAGCATTTGCCAAATTGCCACGGCCCACGAGACGGCAAGGATGCCGTAGATTTGTTCGGGAGGAAGAAGAGGTGGCGAAAATTCTTGGTGATGTACTGGCCAATTTAAAATGAAGCTTTTGTGTCCATTCAGTGTTTCTCTCAGGTTTGAGGACATGTTTCGCAAGACTGTCGACAGGCTACAGCAAAACCTCACGCTCCAAATGCGGTCTCAACCACGCGTAAATACTCGATCAAATGCCATATCAGGAAGGTGTGTAACCGTGTGTTCTGCCAGCCAAATTCTCGATGAGAGATTCCTGACCGTATATCGACAGCTTGCCTTCTCATATACGGTCGGCAACGAGACTAGCAGATTCAGACGAAAGTTCGCCTGTTGCCGGACTTTTGACGCGCTTCGCATGAGTGAATTTGCATCGATTGTGAACCGATAGATCTGTCCTTCGTTGCACCGTTGCACGGCTGTCTGTCAGACTTTCGCGAATTGCGCTCTGACCTGTGCACTGAAGGGCCCGAAGTCGAACCCTTCATGTTTTTTGGGCTTCTATCGGGTGGCTCCCATCAGTATTCAAGCAGACTCATGCCCTGGCACCCCAAGTACCTCGGACGAAGTACGTCGCTCGGTTCTACAATTTTCTTTGGGTGTTGCCGTCGGTCGCGAGGGTGACCCGCTTGTCATCTCTCAGGAAGTTGATCGTATTGCTCGTGTCACCCATGATTCCGCCAGGCGCTTGAAGGCGGTGATGAAGAAGGTACGTTTACCTTTATATGGCTGGTGGAACTAGGGCGCGAGATTAGTCAGCTCGATCTACAGTACAGACGCCAGTCACCGGTTTCATTCCTGTTCTGTACTGGACATATGCGTGGAAGTAATCAAAGCCGTAACATTTTCTTCGGTAGTACATTTGAGCACAACAAAAACACAGGAAAAAACTGAAGTATGACTATACGAGCAAAACTCCAAATCAACCAACAATAGAGTGTGGAAATAGTATTATATTGTTGTGTTGACACTATCTGGAATCCGGATTAACAATTCGAGATCACGTCCGTCGCGGGGCCGAGAGGCGGTACGAAGCGAGATACAGTCGAAAAGCGCATGGAGGGCAGCATAGGCGCGGAGCCGTCTGTGAATGATGAGATGGAAAAAAATTGTACAGGACAGAATGAACGCACAGTATTCTGAACATAAACCGGAAGATACTGATCACTTGACTTGTGCACTGGCGACTGCACACTCGCATTGAAGTGCTCCGATGGACCCTTTGCCACAGGTATCGCACCAAGTGCGTTTGCCCTGCTCTACACCAATGGATTGCTTCGAAGAGGAGGCATGCGAGACAACGGAACCAGCGCCGTCTTCGCGGTGAATGCTGACAATGTGGCGGCCAAGATCATGCTTGCGGCTGAAGGACCGACCGCAAGCACGGTGGGGGCACACATGGGGCTTCAGGCGGTTAGGGTCGTGAGTTGCCATATGAGTTTTGAGATTGTAGGCTCGGGCGAAGGCTAGAGTGAGTGTCAATGAATATCCAAGCGGAGCGAAAGAATGAGCGTACCCCGAGGGCAAGACGAGCACTGGTACTTTTTGCGCGAGTCCTGCTTGCCTTCGTCATGGCGCGAAGGCATGTTGACGGAAGGGAGCTGGGTAGTGATATGACCGGGAGATTCGGTGCCAACAGGGGGCTGGAGGTAGTTGTAGTAGTTGGAAATGCTGCGGGTAGGTGGACCGTAGTCCGAGTAGCTGGTGCGAGCATAGTGTTTCTGAGGAGGCAGCTGGGTACGCGGAGGGCTGAGAGGAGGGGTAGGAGGCAAGGAGCCAAAGTCGAGCGGAGCGTCTAGCTGCTGCTGTGGCGGCTGGTTGTACTCTGCGTATTCGCTTTCGACACGAATGCGCTGGAAATCCATTTCGAGGTCGAGGGGAAAGGAGTATTGGGTGTGTGCGTAGCTGGGAGCATACAGCTCAGAGTCATAAGCACTCGAGCGCGATGATTCTGTGATTGCCGAAGGGGGGCCTCGTGTGGGAGTGTCTGAACGCAGAAACGAGTATGCGTCGTGGGTGTCAACTGTCAGCAGCTGCAGCTGGGCCTCGTCAATTCCGGCAAGAGACGAATCCAATTCAGACTCAAACAGGTCTGGATGGGGCGCAAGCACGTCGACAGTGGGCTGGTATGAGAAGAAGTCAATGCCCGGCTGGGATTGCTTGCTGTAGTCGAAACCGTCAAGAGGAAAAGCGGACGCCATGGCTGCTGCGGATGGAGGAGGTGGCAAGTGGTGGGGGGAAGCTAAACAGGAAAGGGTGACACAAATATGTGAAATCATGATCGCATAGCCCCCAATCGGGCCATCCGCATGTTTCGCTTCACGGTTTCCCAAGCCTGCTAGTCAGGAACTCGCCATCACCCAGGTCTGCTGCCACTTTGCTGCGCTCTGCGCGATGCCTATCAGCCTCGTCCTCTGGTCCCCGTCGCCAGCGCTCGACACATCTTCAAAAGTACATTCCCGCCGTTTGCGATGACCCGCACTCCATCCGCTTCTTCGCACGTCCTATATATATCCGTGGCCCGGCCCGCCGTCTCATCCATCTTACATTCCCGCCAGTGGGCCGCCACAGTATCGCGCGAGAACCGACTGTACTTCCAGAGAAGTTCTCGCCTGGCAACGAAAATCAGTGGACGGCATTTACCTGTGCCCAGCCCCAACTATTGCTCCCGTGTTGAAATACTGACAGCCCGCCTAGCTCAATCGGATAGAGCGTCAGACTTTTACAAGCCTGCTGGCGGTTCAATCTGAAGGCTGCGAGTTCGACCCTCGCGGTGGGCTATCTGAAGTTTTTACCTCGAGCTTTGAACCTTGAAGCCTTGGGACTTAGGAGTCAAGACTAGGGCCGTGGGGTAAACCTCTCAAGGTGGTACCATACTGGTTTGGTACCGACCCCGCCGCCCCGCCAGGTATGGAACCGGTTTGAAACCTGTTTGCAACCGGCACGTGACAGATTCACGTGGCGCCGCCGCGCGCCTCCCGCCGCCAGTCCCGCCATGGTCTAACGGCTTCTAACGGCTCCCATATGTCATTCGAGACTTTATTTTTCCACTCCACTTTGATAATGTCTCTAGGAGCTTTTGCAGTGGCTTCTATCTACTTGTACAGCTTATAGGTCCTTTATATTCCATATTTTGCGCCACATACAACCCCCAAACCTTTCAATGGCTCAGCACGTGGATATATCATGTGATACGTTCCGAGCCTACTCTCCTGGCTCTCCGAGGTTTGGAACCGGTTCCAAACCGGTTAGTAACCGAGTCAAACTGTTTTCGGGGGGAAACCTAGGTTTCCCCCACGACCCTAGTCAAGACTCAAGGACTGTGGGCACTGGGCAGTGTGGCGCAACTCATAAATTTCAGTAGTATAGAGTCATGACTTACTTCAAAGTGCGCCACACCGTATCACTAGCCCTGGGACCTGGTACACATTGAGAGCAGTAGCGTGACACGGTCCACGATTGTAGCCGTTCTTGACTCACTCGCGACAGTGTTGAAGCTCGAGTGAACCAGCCCTCAAGACTACTGACTGTTACTTAGACAAATCATGTTAGGGACTGGGAAAATCAATCCTCAGATCTCAAGCTGGCCATCACTTGTAGCACATAGACTAAGTAAGCCTCAATCAATGGTTAATGTTCAGTAGCTGTAGAGGAATCGATTCCTGAATATAATTCTTCGCTCTCCCCACTATGTATTTGTTAAACAACATACGGCAGCGTCCAGTAGTCGCTTAGTAAGGCGCCATCAAGTATCGCATAACTACCTAGTACTCAGATGACTAGATTTCTGCGGGAACTGCGGAAACTAATGAGCCAGTAATTAAGCGTTGTTCGACAATCAAGATGCGCACTAATCGATGATCATCGGCTGTGGTCGTATAGCAGGGACTTAACTCGGAGCCCAGTCTTCGCCGCGCCCCCAAGTCGCTAGCGCTGGACGCTCCTTTGCCGCCCGATGATCAAACCTTCATTCGGTAGCCTGAGGTACTCGGGCTAGATATCTTGTGTCACAGGGCAACTTTGCCATCGCGCGTCGCTGGAGATCGTACCAGAAGTGCATTGAATCAGGAAGCGGGGATTCGGTATGATCATTGATGGTGCCATGTCTCGGTGGGCTGGGTGCCATTGATAGACCTGATGTGTATCACTGCCCCCAATACAAACGCGATTGCGCGAATTTGCTCGGAGCTTTCTGCTGGCCGATGGTCGGAGTCAGGAAAAATCAACCCTAGAAGTTCCGCCTGTTAGTGTGGCGAGACTCAGTGTCATGATGCCTGCCTAGAACATCACCGTTGGTCACGGCTCCATAGTAGGCTACAGGCATGCTTGAGGATGCTGGCGGTGTAGAGTCGTGGCTTGGAATGGAATCGAACACATCGTCTCCTCGCCTTCGAAAAGCCACGATCTGCCTCGACCTAACGTCCCAGAAGGCGCTGTACACGGCGCGTATTATGAGCACATCAGTGAAAAAGAGTACAACAATAAGTATTCATACAAACAAGATCATAAGTTATCGCGGAACTACCAGACCCTCAAACTCCAACTCTGTTCAAAGGTGCGTCAGTGCCTGATGTACGAAGAAAGCAAAAGAAAAATTGACCTATGCACAACCTTCTTCTGTCCCGAGAACCTGATCACTTCCCGCTTTTCTAGAACAAACAGAGCCCGTTCAAGTGCATGTGGCGTGTATCCCTTCTGGTCAACGAACTCCTTCTTCAAGCTCTGATAGCTTGTACTCCACCCAACAGGTAACCTCCGCCTCAGTTCCTTCTCAATATTTACCATCTCCTCGTTGACTTGTCCTCGCGAAAGCCCTTCTGCCGATCCAGCAGAGACAGCGTCCATGGTACTGAACTTGAAGAGGCGGATGGCTTCTTCGACGTGGTGGTTTTGCACGACGGGCGTCAGTGTCATCTTCGCGAGGGATTCGGATATCCGGATGATGGCTTCAAGTTGACTGAACGATTGGAGGGGAGAATGAGGCAAGCAGGAAAGCAGAAAGAACAAGAACGCACCGGACGGTTATAGGAATGGAACTCCGTTCATCATTATCCCTTTCGACTTGTTGCACCTCTTTCCGCAAACTGACGAAATGACTGCTCAGCATTTCCTGCGCCTCGGGTGATAGTCGTGGGGCGCATTTACTGGCACGCGATTGAGCAACTACTAACAAACACGACCCGAGATGACACGTACTGCTTGCAGTAAGCGATGTATCGCTTCATCTTATCGAGGGGGAGCTCGCCGTCACCCTCTCCTTCGGTAGCAGTAGGACGGTTCATGTGTACGTTCATGACATGCTTCGCAATGGTCTACAAATCCGTAAGAATCCTGCCTAGTCCTCAACGGTAACAACAACAGACCTTATCACGCGTCTCATCGTGGGCGTCCTTGACGATGAAAATCATATCAAATCGGGACAGAATTGTTGTCTGGAAATCGATGTTCTGGGCGTCTTGGCGTTAGTGGCCATGAAGTCAAGCGAAAAATTGATACATACCTCTCCTGGACTGCGTTCGTTGTCATATCGACCGAACACAGGATTAGCTGCGGCGAGAACGCTAGTCCTAGTGTTTAGAACAGTCGTGATACCGGCCTTGGCTATCGATATAGTCTGCTGTTCCATTGCTTCGTGAATTGCAACCCGATCTTCGTCTCGCATCTTATCGAATTCGTCTATACACACGACACCTGTATCGGCAAGAACCATGGCACCGCCCTCAAGGTAGAATTCGCGCTGAAGACAAGAACTGCAGTGAATACTCGGAGACGCGGAAAGGAGATAGATGCCATTTACCGATTGAGTATCTCGCTGGACAGACGCCGTAAGACCAGCAGCACTAGAGCCCTTTCCTGATGTATACACGGCGATTGGTGCAACCTTTTCCACGAATTTCAGCAGCTGACTCTTTGCAGTTCCGGGATCGCCAAGAAGAAGGACGTTGATGTCGCCTCTCAGACGCATTCCGTCGGGTAAGACTTTCTTGGATCCACCGAACAGAAGGCATGTGATGGCTTTCTTGATATCTATGGTTTGATTAGAACATACGAGGCGAAGCACTTTTGGAATGTACAAACCCAGACTGCCATAGATACTCGGCCCTACACTCTTGGCAAATCTCTCGTAGAACCCTTCACTTCGTGACATCTCCTGAAATTCTTCTTCCTCTTCTGCGGAGAACTGCATACCAAACGGATTGTAACCACCACCACCCGATGCAGGTGATGACAATTCTAGATGTAACACGCGAAGATATGGTCGTCGAGTCGCAGCTGCACCTGCATTTTTCTGATAGGCTCTTTAGCTGATTACGGGGCGATGAACTAATTGGTCTGCTAACCTCCCGTGCTGCTTGGAAGGTTGAGTAAATTCCAGTGGCGACGACACGCGTTCCAGGAACGACTTGTCCAGTCAAATAGCGGTCGGTCGAGAGCAGCATGTGCTTCGGAAGGTCACCGACTGGGACCATGTCTGGGGCCTCTTGCAGCTTCAATGTCTGCTGGTCCGCGAAGCTGGACTTTGAGTGTATGATGAGGAATGGGTCGAGCGGGCAGTCCTTCTTTTGGCCCTCCGGTTCAGGTCCATCACACGTTCGCGGAAGTCCTCGGTCACTTCCACCACCCACGCCGCCCATTCCACCTAAGGGGTATATGATTTTGACGTATCGACAAGCGCGACATTGGAGGTGTAGCTTGGTGGCACGCGAAGAAAGGACAGAAGCGGAGATGACGATACCCGGGACGCGCACGAGTTTGTTTATGGTGTTTGCAGTGAGATCGCGGAATTGGAGCAGGTTGAGCGATGAGCGAAGTGTTATTTGCACCTTGCCGATCGCGTCGGCCAGCTCCTCGATAGCCTTGTCCGTATTGGCTAGCGGAAATAGTATGGTCTTTGCTGCGCGCGTGGCGGCACTTTCGAATAGAGGGAGTACGTCGGCAGGGCGGTCCTGTATGGCGTGGGAGAGCTCGTCGTTGTAGAGCCCGACGTGACCCAGGTCGACCTCAAGCAGGTTTTTCTTGAGAAGTAGGTTTGCGCGTAGCTTGTCTCTGCGCAGTGTCAGCCTTGTGCGACGCGAATTTGAGGAACTGACCTGTATATGAACTCTCCGCCGACACGGTAAGACAAGAGAAAATCCAGGAAGAGCTTCTCTGTTTCCGAGGGTGAATCCGGGGCAGTGGGAGGAGCGGGATCGTGAATAGAGACACTGTACACGTTGTTTCTGTCGAAGCCCGCCATGGTGATGATTGGAGGTGGAGAAAGGGAAGATACGCCAATTGGCGTGTTCTTTATGGCCGGTCATTTCGTGTGCTGATTGTGTTACTCCGGTCCGTATAACTTTAGTCAGGACTCAGAGAGCCTGGAGCCAGAGATAGACTCAAGTTGCAAGAAAGCATTGCAGCAAGCTATTGCCAATTGCGCTGGAGCCTTTGAGTTGCTCCTTGTCCTTCAGTTGACAAGGTTGTGAAGATCAAATCGCGGCGTCGCGCCCACAAGCTGAGCGCTGAGCACCCAACCAAAAAAGTGCTAATGACCACCGCAGGGGTCGAACCTGCAATCTCCTGATTCGTAGTCAGACGCGATGCCATTTCGCCAGGCGGCCATGCAATCGCAGCACTGCCACCCATTCTGTCCAGCAGGGCTGGGTAGTCTCTCATTCACGTCACGTCAGCTCACCTTGGGCGCTTGAGCCCTCACTACCACCCTCACCGACTAGGACCAACATAAGATGAACATGGCGATGGACACGGATGAGCTTTCGGTTGTGCTGCCTTCCTCTACGACTTCTGGCCTGTCCATCTCTTTGTGCGTGTTCCTCCCAGTCGTTTGCTGTTGCCCTATTCCTCGTGTTGCTTTCTTCCAATCTATCACTCCATCCGTTCATTCCATAATCCCTTTGCCATGGATGCCTTTAGCTCGGCTGGAAGATGAAACTGATGACAGTCCTATAGACACCCGCTTCCAATCTTGAACGTGTCTGAACATCTCACGCGGAGAAAGCTGCAGACGAACACTGGGACGCCGTTCAGTAAGTATCACTCATCCTCAAGTCTTCATCTGTCGCATCCACCGCCGCATTCGCTCCCGCCCATCGCAATTTCTACCCGCAACGTTCAACTGACAGCGCGTGCCCATCAAGATACCCTTTCATAATCACGACTGCCATTCCACTGCTTCCATACATCAGCGCCTCAATTCGGTCGCGTCCTTCTACCCAATTGATTTCGCAAGTGCTGTGAGCTAACTTTGATTCTGTAGTCCTGGGTGCGCTTCTTGGCACACAAACAGGACGCGATGTAGAGATCGTGAACACGTTCGAGTTGGCTGTGGAGGCTGACGGGACGACAGTCGATCATGGATTCCTAGTCTCGAGGAGGGATCAATGTGAGTCCTCTATATTGGCTTTCCGCAGAGTCTTCATAGATCGAACGCTACATTACAGACAAACAAGTATTTCCTTCCCTGGAGTTCATTGGATGGTACACCGTGTCGCCCCGTCCCACTGCTGCTCACATAGCTCTTCACTCTCAATTCACCAACTACTGCTCAACACCACTTCTGCTTCTCCTCCAATCAACGCCCACACCCGATCTCCCATTCAAAGCTTATGAACCCACCATTGAAATCCGCGACCGTGTCTCCCGACCCGTCTTTGTGGAGGCGTCATACACCGTCGAAACAGGTGAAGCTGAGCGTATCGCGGTGGACTGGACTGCCCGGGGTGGTGGCGGTGGGCTCGGGCTCGAGAGTCACTTGGGTACGCAAAGGGCGGCGGTCAAGATGTTGCATGAGAGGATTCTAGTGATTGTTGGATATGTGAAGGGAGTGATTCAGGGAAACGAAGCAGTCAGGAGGGATGAAGGAGTCCTGAGGAGTATCAAAGCGCTTGTGGCGAGTTTGCCAGCGAGTGAGAATAAGAAGTTTAGGGAGGAGTTTGACACAGTGCGCTCGCTCCCCGATTCTTCGTTGCAAGATCAACTTACTCATTGTCTGTGTAGGAATATGAAGACGTGCAGATCACGGCGTTCTTGAGCGCGTTGACCAAGTCAACCAACATTTTGAATGATGTGCGTACACTGCACTTGCTTCCGTTACTGAGAATTTGACGCGTCCCAGATCGTTGACAAGCACATCGTGATAACCTCGAACAAAGAGGACAAACTCAGCTCGCGGCGCCGCCCCGGCGGCAGTCGATATGGGGGTGATTGGCACTGAATAGAAATTCCAGACTTGTCTTGTTGCTTTGTTGTCTATCGCTACTTGCACTACTTAGTACTTGTATATTAAGTGAATTGGGATCTTGACTGATGGAAAATATGTGGCGGCGCCCCGGTTCCCACTCTCATGGCCGCCTGGCGAAATGGCATCGCGTCTGACTACGAATCAGGAGATTGCAGGTTCGACCCCTGCGGTGGTCACTCAGAAGCTTTTTGGTTGAGTTCCCAACTCAGACTGAGATGATTCAGAATCAGAGATACGTGTAACGTCAATGCGCATTCGAGTGACCAGTCACGATTCACCACTGACACTGACTCGTCACTCGAGTGAGTCGAATCTCGAGAGTCGAGACTCAAGATTCAAGAAGCCACATTGCTCGAGCCTTGATTCTGATTTCTCAGAACAAGCTAAAGAGTTCATAAGCCCGACTCTAAAGTCCAGACTGAACAGTGCAGGACTCCAGCGGGATTGGATTCTTGGATGTGCCTTATGCAAGGACCAAAGGTGAGATTGAAGACTGCTTCACTCAGACAGCATCCCGAGCTTTCGAGTCAGTTCAGACATGTCCTTGCAATGTGATGCGTTGACAGAGAGAAAAGGCTGGTATTTTACAGCTCGTCTCTGAGCATAGCATTCAGTCGGAATCAAGTACACCTACAAAAGTTCAACGCCCCCGCCCCACCGTAAGCGTACACTGACGGTCCCGTCTCCAGCTATGCGTCCTTTTGTGCTGTCTCCCCCTTCGACTTGTGGCATGTCAACCTGCATGTCGTCCATATCCTCATCGTGCAACGGTGGAAAGTGAAGCTTCCGTCTGTCTGCATACTCCCTCAAGCGTCTTCGGCGCCCTCTCCTGGCTGCACCTTCCCTCCAGTCCTTTGTCGTGTCGCTGCCTTCCCAAGCAGCGGCGAGCACTTCGATGGCCGATCCATCATGACCGGCACCCCACGCGGCGCTCTCCATACCGCCCTCACCAGGGCCAGCAGCGAAGCGACCAACGACCTCTTGTCCTGGGGGAGCATCCCCAACGTGTATGAGCCGTAGTGTCAAGCGTATGGCGTGCTTCATTGGTTTCGGAGTGTTAGGAGTGGGCGAGGACGAGGGCAGGGAGGAGACTTGCAGCATGCCAGAGTGTATGGCACACCCAAGCAAGTCCGAGTCGTCAGTGTACACGCGCCTAGTCCCTAGCACGGTCCGTCCACTGGTAGAGATGCCTCCTCCCCAAATGCGGCGGCGCTTCTTTGGCCGGTCAGAGGTCTCATCCTCCTCTGCCTCTGTCTTCCTACCAATTATGAGATGATCTTCTGACATGAATTCCTCTTTGGTCGGCACACAGCTGCCAGGTATAACGACCTCCAACGTCGTCTCGCCCAACTCGCCTGGTGGGAGCTTCAACGGCGGGAAGACGTACGGGAAGGGTACGTCGGGATAAACGAACGTTCCTAAGAACCGCCTGATGCATGGCTTCTTGGGAGCGGGCGGGGCTGTTGGTGCGGTTTTTCGCTCAACTGATGGTGCTGGTGCTGGGGTTGGACCTGGAGGTGGAGGTGGTAGTTCGCGGCCAGGAACAGAGCCCGGGGTTGGCGGACTGGCATCGACAAAGCCGGTGTGAAATTGTGTCATTAGTCCTCTCTGTGTTTGCGACGGTGGCGGTGGGTTTGGAGTGATAGTCCCACTGCCACCTGCCGATTTGGAAAAAGGAGGGTACCATGGTGGATGGGGAGTCCATCCCTTGGGACGAAGACGATCGCGCTCCGTGAGTGGTTCTCCGCGAGCAAGACCAGATGCAAAGTCTCTCTCCCGCTCGCGTTCTCGTTCGCGATCCCGATCACGGGGAGGTGGGTTAGCGGATGGCGCGCCTTCTCGATCCCAGACTCGTTCTCTGTCCCGCTCCCTCATCTCTCTTGGCAACTCCCGGCCAAGCTGGGGACCAGGTACGTCGCGCCTTGGGAGGACAGGCGAGACAATCTCACCCAGCTCCCTCTCTCGCTCCCGCTCCGCAGGAGCGTCCCAAAGCTGACGTACAAGCTTCGTGCCGTCGCGCATGTCAGGAGGGCGTGGCCGATTCCTCTCGCGCTCCCTGATATCCCTACCCCTCGCGGGCACTCTCCCTGGGAAGATCTCCCCGTCCTCGACTGCTCCTGCTCTGTTGGGCAGCATTGCTATCCGATCTGACCGGGGCATCAGCGGAGGATCCCTCTCCCTTGTGAGAAGGGGTGACCGCTGGCGGATCATGTCTCTGGGCGGGAGCGACGCCATGGGCGCGTCCCGCATTTCCCGGGGCATTGTAGGCGGGCCGTCCCTATCTCTGTCTCTGCCACTCATGGGAGGAGGGCCATGTTCGCGGTCTCTGCCAGACATCATCATTTCTCGATCCCTCGATGGCATGGTTGGCGGATCTCGTCGGCCCGACATCGGTGGAGGCGGCAGCACATCTCTGTCGCGTGCCGACATGGGTGGTGGTCCTTCTCTGTCTCTGTCTCTGGTGGGCGGAGTCGGACCATCTCGATCCCTGCTTGACATGGGTGGTAGTCCATCTCGATCCCTGCCTGACATGGTCGGTGGTCCATCCCTCATCATCATGTCTCGTGTGCCCATCTGTGGAGGTAAAGTTTCTCTCTCCCTCTCCCTGTCTCTTGCCGACATGGGCGGCGGACCGTCTCGATCTCTCACGCTGATCAAAGCAGGTCCATCTCGCATAGAGGTCTGGAAAGACTTGAGAGAAATGATCAGCTTTGCAAAAGGCCAGACTTACAGACATCTCCCGCTCCCGCTCTCTATCGCGCATCGGCATTGTCGGGGGGTCACGCCCGTCACGCATGAGTGGCGGTCCATCCCTGAATGGTCCATCTCGCAAGTCGCGAGGCGGCGGTCCATCTCGTATATCTCGTGGCGGCGGTGCATCGCGTATATCTCTTGGTGGCGGTCCATCGCGCAGTTCTCTGGGCGGCGGCACATCGCGTATATCCCTCGGAGGGGGCCCATCGCGTATATCTCTCAGAGGCGGCACATCGCGTAGGTCTCTCGGTGGTGGTCCGTCACGCAATTCTCTGGGCGGCAGCCCGTCGCGTGAGTCTCTCAACGGTGGTCCGTCACGCAAGTCCCTAGGTGGCAGTCCATCACGTATATCTCGCGGCGACGGTCCCTCACGTATGTCTCTCGGTGGCGGTCCGTCACGCAATTCTCTGGGTGGCTGCCCGTCACGCATATCTCTGGGAGGCGGCCCATCGCGTAGGTCTCTCAGAGGCGGCCCGTCGCGTAGATCCCTGGGCGGACCATCTCGCATATCACGGCCACTCATGGAGTTAGCGCGGTCTCTGCCGCTCATGAGAAGTGGTCCGTCCCGCATGGGTATGTCCCGGCCGCCCATTGGCGGGAGGCCGTCGCGCATCGACAAGTCTCTTTGCCGATTCGGGACAGGCGTATCGCGCCCGAGGATCGGCGGGGGCTCTCTGATGTCGCTGCGGTCCCTCGCGTCCCGGCCGGAAAGCGACGGGGCGCGCTGCCTGCCCATTGGTGTGTCCCGCCCCAGCCCCGACATTGGTGGCGGCTCCCGTATCTCGCCTCGCTCCCTGGCATCTCGCTCGCGGCCCGACATCGCGGGCGCCTCGCGGATCTCCCCTCGTTCCCTCTCTCGTGCTGACGTCGGTGGCGGCCCCTCGCGAATCTCTCCCCGTTCCCTCTCCCTGCCCGACACTGGCGGTGGCGGCGTGATTTCTCCCCGTTCTCTTTCAGGCGGCGGAGCACGCTGCCCCGATGGCGAGTCTTGCAGCAACGCAGCCACGTTCATGCTGTCGTTTCGTCAGAGATGGGCGCACGTTGGGTGTGATAGCTGTAAAGTAGATTGCGTCGGTATACCGTGCGAACAGGGCAGACGGATGTTGGAGGCGCACCGTCTCCTCCTCTCTTTAAGGGTCCCAAACAAGGTGTAGACTGCTGGGAAGACTGAAGAGTTCTGAACGCTATACCTGCCCGCATTCAGATTTCGCGAAGGAAGCAAATGCGTTTGCAGACGCACCTGGCTCTGTGTTCCTCCTGCAATTCAGTCCCAATTCTTGTCGCTTTTGTATCCCGTTTGTATGAGTGTCTGCGTATCCTAAACTTGTGTGCGCGTCGACAGTGGTCGTCGACCTCCAAAACGGGTTGCCTTGGACCCTGATCGATCGAAACAAGTGTTCTCACACTGCCCTATTTCCAAATGGAGCCACCAGTCAACGCCACACTGCACGGCCGCCTGGCGAAATGGCATCGCGTCTGACTACGAATCAGGAGATTGCAGGTTCGACCCCTGCGGTGGTCACTCTATTTTTCTCTACGGTGATGCTGCTCTTCAAAAATAGTCACCAAAGTTTCGTCGTTCGACTTTTAACTTTAAAGCGGCAAGTGCACTGAGCGCTGACTCCTGAGTACTGAGTGCTCACTGCTCAGTGGCACTGCTCACTGAGTCACTCAGCCTCACCCAGAGTCACTGTCCGCTCAGCGTTGTCGGAAGTCGGACTTAGACTTAAGAGTTAAGACTCAAAGAAATTGTGACTTGGTGAATGTTTTTGGGACTTGGTTGGAAAATCCCTGGGATCTGAATTGCAAAGAACTGTACCGCATATACTCAAAAGGCAAAGTTTAGATACTTCTGTTGGGCAATGGCCCAAGGCCCATGAACATTCAGCGCTGAACGCAGCGCGCGCCCAGCGGGCCGGGCCGGTCGGCGCCGCCGAGTCCCGACTCTAGGGTCGTGGGGAAACCTAGGTTTCCCCCCGAAAATGGTTTGACTCGGTAACTAACCGGTTTGGAACCGGTTCCAAACCTCAGAGGCCTGGGAGGGTAGGTTCGGAACCTGTCACATGACATTTCCACGTGATGTACCAGCGGGAGAAGGAAGGGGTGTATGTGGCGCAAAATATGTTCTAGAGGACCTAGGGATGATAGAAATAGATACAGAAACCATTGTGAGGGCCTCTGGGAGTATTGTCAGGGCATAGAAGTGGGAAAAAAAGCTTTAGGAAACAGATTGTGGCCGCTAGACCATGGCGGGACTAGCGGCGGGAGGCGCGCGGCGGCATCACGTGAATTTGTCACGTGCCGTTCCGAGCAGGTTTCATACCTGTTCCAAACCTGGCGGGGCGGCGGGGTCAGTACCAAACCGGTATGATACTGCCTCGGGAGGTTTACCCCACGGCCCTACCGACTCCCGAGTGACGGTGGACACTGACCAGTGACAAGTCCCCGATTTGCGCGCGCCGCGCCGCCGCGATTGCCAAAAAGTGAGAGTTATGACCACCGCAGGGGTCGAACCTGCAATCTCCTGATTCGTAGTCAGACGCGATGCCATTTCGCCAGGCGGCCATGTACCTGAGCCATACCAAATTACCATGATGTTTGTGTACGTTCAATGAGGAGATTGATGAAGCGAAAAGTCCCTTCAATGTCTGTTCAATGTGGATAAGAATGCACTTCCTTACTATCGTGGTTGTCATTCTAATCGTCCCAGCTTGCGTTCTACAATCTATTTACATGGGCATGTCAGCTGCCTCTATGCGTATCCTACACAAAACGAATAATCAAGGTAGCGCTACTAGGCTGCACGTTACAGCGGCAAAGAGTTGAATCGTATCATCCCGTGTCGTGGTGTCTATTTCTCTTGCTTAGTCCTCCCGCTGCTGAACGATGCTGACCTCTTGATATTAGTCGCGTTTTTCTTCAGCTTGTGCCACAGACCCGGACTTCTCCCATATGGTAAAGAGGAAGACGGCATGTGTGTTATCGTCCCCATCGACTCCATCTCAGGTATGGGTGACGCAACCATTCCTTCCTCGGACTGAGGTGTCGACGATTTGCGCTTCGCAACCTTGGGGTGAGGGATGCCAGTCTCGTCTTCCTCGTCCATAATCGGCACCAATTCATCAGGCGTTGTCTCCGATGTCGAATCTCCTACATCCGAACTTGCACTTGTGTCCTCACTCTCTTCCTCGGGACCCACCTCTACGCCCGACCTCGAATGTCGCTTGTCCCCCCTCTCAGAGTCATCTTCGTCACTATCTCCGTCCAACCACTTCACTTCCTCCTCTTCCTCCTCCTTCTTCTCTTCCACCTCTTCTCGATCATGGAGCACTAATCGGCGTGATTGGATTGTTGTGGTAAAATCCCATGAATCAACAGACCGGTGGGTGTGTTGCGCTGCCGAAACGATACGGCGTTCCTGGCGATGAGCGAGGGGTGGGAGGTCTTCTGCGAGTGGAGTGAAGGTTAGTCGTCGTGAGGATGCTGTGATGAAGGAGATAGAAAGATGATGCATCGGTTTTCCGTCTTACTCCATTCCCTGTCCGTAAATGACGCCAACGCCACAAGAAGTCCGGAAGGAACATAAACATGAACATGACCTACTCAAGATAGCATCGATGAGATACGATGGCTTCTTTGCTCCTTTGAAGAACGGTGTTTCCAAGAGTTCCTCCGCAGTCGGTCTATCAATGGGAGTCAGGAAACCAGCCGTATACCCGGGAGATCTTAACGACGTGCACCTCTTGGACGGGTCTTTGACGAGACAACTCGCCACCATCTCCTGGAATGCGCGGCTGTACTTGTAGGTTCCGCCCTCCCGATCGAGGATCGGCGGCGCTTCCTGTATTCTATACAACAACACGACTGTCAGGATGCGAACGATCAAGAGGGACTAGACTGACGTCTTCAACAACACCTTTTGGGGTGACTCTCGTGAACGCGGTGGCCGTCCCTGTGTAAGCTCTAGAGCTGTGATACCGAAGCTCCATATATCTGCGCTCGCATCGTAGGTGTGCCCTTGTATCAGTTCTGGAGCCATCCAACATGGCTATAAGCGAGGTTTTATCCAACAACACAAGGGACTGTGCTTCAGTTGCTCACAGTGCCAACGAAAGATTTGCGTTTGTATATCTTGGGCCGAGCAGCGGGCGTGTCAACCAGAACGACGCGTCGGCCAGAGTCATGAGAAGGGGTTCGTTTAGATCGAGGCGAGTGTTGTTGAGACGAGTCTTCGGCCAAGTTCGCTGCGACACCTAGGTCACCCAAAAGTACTGTCCCATCGTCATCAATAAGCAGATTGGCCGCTTTAATGTCGCGGTGTATGAAGCCGTTAATGTGGAGGTAGCTGCGAGGAAGCGGGTTAGATCACATATTACTCACTCTTCCTCGCCGCCATTACTATGACTACTACGACCGACGTACTTCAATCCTGAGAGCGCCTGACGAAGGATGCACCGCACGACGTCCTCTTCCATACCTCCGGGCCAGCCGTAACGCATCACATCGGCAGCGCTGCCTTTATTCATGAGGCGCATAGCGATGTACAACTTGTGTCCGTCCATCCAGGAGCCACGTACACGGAGAACATTAGGATGTTTTGATAGAGACATCAAGGTGGTTTCGCGTTGAAGTAGGATAGGGAACGCGGGGGCAAAGAGTCAAGATCGAGCACTTTGAGCGCGACGGGAATAGGTGGTCGTGAGACGGGCTTGTAGTGGGCGGCGTAGACAATGGAAGAGGCGCCAAATCCAATGGGCGCTCCCATAGTGTAGTCAGACGCAGTGTCGCTAAGGCGGTGTCAGAAAAGGAAGGATGAATGTCTGTCAGAGGCAGAGACCTGTATAATTCCCAGTGATCTTCCACAGCACCGATGAACTGCTTGGGTGGCATTGATGTACAGACGACAGGGATGTTTGGGTTCGCCATTAGAGCAGTGTAAGCGTCGGAATAAATCGGCGTCAGTCGAGCGGTCTTGCAAACGCATATGAAAGCAAGAGTCTATGTAGATGATTGCATGTGGAGGACTTGTCGACACACGATCAATGATCGGAAACGCACGTGTCTTAGTAACTACCTCAACAGAAAGTTCTGTTATCGTACGCACAGGTACGCACTCTACCAAGGCGTTACTTATTACAATGCCCGAAGGCAGCATAGAGACAATGATAGTGGTCAATCGAAGTCTTGTCCTGATAAGCCCAATGCCCACTAGGCATCAACGGTTCAAACTATTATCGCCGCACGCCGCGCTGATACAAAAATGATCAGATCTCATTCGAGCCCTTAAACTTTCGAGCCTTGCTGTGATTGCTCAGCTGCAGACTAACAGGCCTCTGGTTTGCTCCAATCCGGTGATTCGAGAGGCCACGACTAGTCTCACGAGGATAGGAGAGCTGATGGGCGATGTTACATATTACATACTGATCCAGCCTGAGGCGGAGACTGGCGGCCTGCTGCACAAATCGAAAGTACGAAGTAAGATATCCTTGATAAGTATACCCGTATAGTCTATCACGAAAGATTCGACAAAGGCCCGGACAAGGGCAGAGATGAATGTTGATGATCAGCGTCGTGCGAAACGTTAAACGTTGAACGTTGGCCTACATAATTACTAACGCTAGATTGACTGGTGTCGTTGTTGTTGTTGTTGTTGTTGTTGTACCCGTCGCGATAACGAGGAAGCGTGGGACAGAGTGTGTACGAGTCTCTACTAACCGTAAGCAGCATACTGTATACGACCAGGGCACGGACTTGGCAAAAGTGAGGCAAAGAGAGACTTCAATTGGCCTGGGTTGATTGGGTCACGGCACGCAAACATTGGCACCGCCACATCTCTCGAACCTCCATCTCCACTCCCGCTTCCTTGCTCCCCCTCCCCCCACCCTCCCGGCTGGCCCTTTGCAGATGGCAAACAAGCAGCCGCTTGCAAAGTACCAATACGTTGTTACGCCCTCAGGCCCCAAGATCCTCCCTGTCGACGAGCCCTCGTGCAAGGACGAGGAAAGCCCTGCAGAATACAACGCGGGCGGTTATCTCCCAGTCAAACTCACCGATACGTTCAAGAATGGCCGCTACAAAGTGATAAGGAAGCTTGGGTGCGTCCCTGATCCCTCTCATACTCGCCGCATCTCACGCCATCGCAGATGGGGCCATTTCTCGACAGTATGGCTTGTAAAGGACAACCAGTGAGTGTCTTGCTCCACTGTGCGGCGGCAGCACCTTACCAGCCTGCTACTCTAGGCTTCAGCGGCACTCTGCACTCAAGGTGGTCAAGTCTGCGGGGCGTTACGCTGAGACTGCTCGGGACGAAATCAAACTTCTTTCTCGGGTAGCGTCCTTCTCGCCAGCCCATCCTGGCAGACAGTACATTGTTTCCTTTCTTGACTCCTTCTGCCACCAGGGCCCGGAGGCCTCCCACATCTGTATAGTCTTCGAACCACTTGGCGAGAACTTGTTGGCCCTCATTGAACGCAACAAGAAGCGCGGCGTACCCCGAGCTATCGTCAAAGTCATCGCTAGACAGACTCTTCTCGCTCTCCAGTACCTCCACGACGAATGTGACCTTGTCCACACCGACATTAAGCCGGAGAACATACGTGCGTTTCCGTTATCTCATGCTCTCTTCCCACCAGCTAACATTACCCCCGTTTAGTAATATCCATTCCTGACATCGAGGCCCATATTTCGACAGAGCTGTCCCAATCCCCTTCGCCTACATCCCGGCGGGTAGGTGTGCCCCTGCCGACAAATATACGACCCGGTGCCACACGACAGCGGTCCAGCCGCAAGTCTGTGCAGATCTTCGATTCTCAGCCCTTGGTGAGCCCTTCTCGGAGTGCAGGACCTCCCAGTGTCGGCATAGGCATGCGCTCTGGTGCCTCCTTGGGTCATGTCGGCAGCAGCGGGAGCGGTTTCAATAGTGTCAGCGGAAGCTACACCGGTCCCTCCTCGCAGTTGGCTCAGAAACCTTCGGCAGAGAACGCCTGCGCACCCGTTGCGGGCTCAAGCACAAACTCGGGAACGAGCCCTGCAAAGCAGCCTAGCGGGCTCTCCGCGAGTGCCCTGCAAAGTCGTCTGAATACCTCCGCAACCAAGGCACACGTTAGACCCGATGGTGTCGCGTCCAAGGTTTCCTCTCCTCTCTCGAATGTCTCCCCCCTTCCGAAAGTCTCTCCTATCCTCAATTCACCCTCCACCTCTTCTTCCTCGTCGTCGATAGCATCGACAGCAGCATCGACAGACGTTGTATCTTTGATCAGCACCCCACCCACTTCGTTACCAAATTCGTTTGGTAGCGCGTCTATGGATTTGTTGATGATCAAGGAAAGAGGAAGCGTAGCTGCAGTTGAGAATCCCTGTGGAAGGATAGCTGTGCCGATGAGAAAGGATCAGGCGCCAAATCACGTCGAGATGCTTTCCTGGAAGGACAAGTTCGGATCATGGAAGGACAAGGTGTCCTTCTCTCTTTCGTCGTCGTACAAGTCGTCCAACTCGAGCGATCGTAATTCGAAACTTTCTGGACATTCGCCCTCTCACTCGCTGCGATCGATATCTGGGTCGTGGAAGGATCCGGGGATCTCCACACCTGCGCCAGCTGTCGTGGTCTCGACGTCTGTTCGAGCGGACGGTCAGGAAGAGCGTGGAGAGTATTTCACGGTGACCCAGCCGGGTAGAGGAACACCCAGCTCGAGCACCACGAAATCTGCTAGTTCGTCAAATACTGCCACCACTGCCCGACCGTCTCCGACCGGGACAATATATACTGCTCCAGACGCTGAAACTAAACCTTCGTCATCACTCGATCCTGCCGGTCCCCAACCACCCTTTTCCGGTGTCGTTGGCGAAAGTGACAGCACGCCTCGGATATTGAGACCGAGCGTTGGTCCTTCACTACTTTCCCAGACTGCGCCACGGCGTACGTCAGACCCTCTGACTGATAATAGCTCTTCTCCCTCGCCCTCGCCTCCTGCAATGCCTCTCCCTCCAGCGACATCCTCCCGACCTGCCCGAACATCTCCACCGCCGATATCCACCTTCCTTCCAGATGCCACATCTGTCGCCTCCCCTTCTACGCCCCCTCCCACACCTTGCTCTCCGACGTCAATGTCTACACAGATGCCCTCACCGCCTATTCCACGGATAGACACCAATACAGTGGCGCAGCCTGTTGATATTCCGTCCTCGACGTTGAACTTGCCTTCACCGCTGAACCTGCCGTCTCCGTTACTACCACCGCTTTCGATCAAAATTGCGGACTTGGGCAACGCGACACCTTCCAAGAAACATTACACGGAAGACATACAGACTCGGCAATATCGGTCTCCTGAAGCTATAATCGGCCGTAAGGATTGGGACGCGACGGCAGACATCTGGAGTGTCGCTTGCGTGGTGTTCGAGTTATTGACGGCCGAGTTCCTCTTTGACCCTCAAGGCCAAGGCGAGCTGTTTACCAAGGATGATGATCATATGGCGCAAATCATTGAGCTCCTTGGTGATTTCCCTCTAGAAGCGAAGATGGGTGGGAAATACAGCCGTGAACTGTTTGACCACACAGGTTCGAGCTTTCTCCATACATGCTGATGCCCTCGCTGATCTGATCTCTCATAGGTTCACTCAGATATATCCGATCGTTGAAGTTCTGGCCTCTAAAGCGTGTTATGATTGAGAAATACCTCTACTCAGATGAAGAGGCGGTATCTTTATGTAGTTTTCTTGAGCCAATGTTGGCTGTAGACTTCAGGCAGCGGTCTCATGCGCGAGACATGCTTGACCACCGATGGCTAGACGTTATAGATGGCGATGAAGTTGCCGGGTCCTGGTGAGGCTTCACCATTATAGATTGGGTTCTTGGTCTTCCCCTCTGCAGTTCTCCCTTTCTGTTCGTGCTTTATCTTATACTCTATGACTTCACTTCCCCACACACTTTTATTCGTTAATCCTTATCCCTCTTTCAGGCCTTTTCGTCGTTTTGTATAGGTATCGATAGTCTCTACCCATTCTTCATAGCATACCATTTTAGATAACTTGGTCTCATTCTCGTCACCTGTATACATTATCGGACTACGTTATGATTTCGCTGTCTTATACACAATATCCATCCCCTACATAGTACGTGTAGTTATTCTCGTATTCCTTGTTTGTCCCCTTTTCATAGATTGTATGTCCCAGTACATATGCTTAACGAAAAGCTTTTCGACACTCATTTTGGCTTGTTATGCTATCGCGTCGATTTCTGTTCGATTTGAATGTGTTGAGATGAGCTCTATATGATGTGTTCTCGATCTATTAGAATTCGTGATCGTGTGTTCTCATACCAGTCTCCTAGTCCGGTTTGGGGGAGCTCGAAGGAAGTGCTTGAGTCTGTTCAGTCCCTTCTTATCTCGCGCACGAACAGACTGATAAAATATAATCGTACGAACAACGGGAAGACAAAAATTGCACAAAGATCATAGCGAAAATAAGTACAAGATGTACGTACACTGTATGCTAGTACACTGTAGCCAGATATACTCGTGCAGCTGCTAGGTACGTATGATATTTCGAGCAAGAGCTGAATCCAACATTGCAGGGGAGCAAACATGAAAAATAGTCCAGCGGTTATCTATCAAACCAAAAAGGAGAGAGCAGCAACCAGAGAGACCAGTATAGTGCCCAGCATGCATACGGTACTCGGCGTACAGAACTTGAGCAAAGCGAAGTTCGACGAACCACCGCTGCTATTTTTACCCGACGAACCAGTCTGCTGCGCGGACCCAGGGCCACCAGATGATAAAGTGACGACGCCTGAGCCTATACATAAGCGTGGCAGTATATAAGCAAAATGGCGGGGACAGGTGTCCATTCAATCACTCACCCGACACAGCAGGGGGATTCGTAGAGTTGTCATTGGTCTCTATGTACGCATTCGACAGCGGCTGGTGTAAGCACTCTACAACCGGCGTAATGGAGAATCCCCGCGCGATCGCGTCTGGCAGCAGGTATCCAGTGGCAAGGTCGACCGTCTGCTGGAAGAGATCGTGCTCTAGAACTATGAAGCCGGTGGCCAACTGCGAGGCGTTGCCAAGGATGAAATCCCAATTCTGGAGAACGCCTTCTACTGTGAAAAGACCACTTTGGATATCAAAGTCTACGGAGTGGCCCTAGTGAGTGATTCAATGGTACTGCTTCACATACTTTGACTGACCATGAGTGTCGAAGGTTTGTGTGGCGCTGATGCGAGTCCACATGACAGAATACATACCCATCGCGGTTGCAATAGCGCGTACGCGGTCACTGCAAGAAGATCATTGGCTTGGCGTCTTCTGAGGTGGCCTGAACCACTCACTCGATGTCACCGTAGGGAGGACGAAACATGTTTGGCGTTACACCCAATATCTCATTCATGACTTTACGAGTCCAACCCAGTTCGGCGATAATCTGTTCGTTCGTCAAAGTCGTCAAGGCCGGATGGGCCCATGTATGACCGGCAATCTGGTGTCCGGCCATGTACTCTGCTTGCAACGTAGCGGGATAAGAAAGGGCCCGAGACCCTACCGAAAAGAACGTCGCATGGAGCTCTTTGGAGTCTAAGTAACTCAAAAGCGCCGGCGTGTAAGGAGCAGGACCATCATCTAGAGCTTCTGAGTACGTGTATCGGATTCATGAGTGACTACTAACCAAAAGTAAGACCCCATGAGCCTTGATCAGGACAGGTTGTGATATCGGTATCCCGAGTGCATTGACTGCAAGTCCACCAGCAGTTGGAGGTATTGGTCGCAGCCGAGGGATTGGCTGGACATCCCCCAGCAGCATTGACTGCAATATCGGGAATCTCGACGCCCGAGTCCTTGACCTCTTCTATCCATGCCTTCACTTCGTCACTGTCTGTGGGTGGTGTAATGTCGAGAGGTGGGTAACTGGCTGATGATAGGATGAATGGAAGAATAAGGGAGAGGAGGAAGGCGAGCACACCGATGTCGAGATTGCCTGGGCACACGTGGATTATTTGACGTCGAGCATTGTATAGAGCGAAGTAACTCACTGGCTGGCAAAGGAGGGGCTCCATCGACAGCTGTGGGGTCTGAACCGGCGATGTAGGTTGTTGCCAAGGTTGGGATATCAGCAGTGTTTGTAGTTGCACTGGCCGTTATGGAGGACAATGGCACGGCAGTCGTCTCCGACGAAGCTAGCGAGAAAGTGTAGGTTGTCGCGACCGCGGATATTGTCGCTGCTGTTGTACCAGGAACACCGGAAGCAGATGCCGCTCCTGTTGCGCTGCTGGAGCCAGTGACAGCCGCAGACGTTGCAGCCTGGCGGACTTCGTAATGGCGGGCGACATGCCCTGCGGGGTCATTGCAGGCAACAACGGCCAGAGGGAGCGCGGCGGCAACGGAAAGTAGCGCCGTTCTCATCTCGGTGTGAAAGGAAGGGAGTTAAGAGAGCGTGGACTCATCGAGAAATCTTACTTGGCCTGCGCGTGGGACAAAGTAGGACACTTGGATGCAGTAAGTAAGTAGATGGCGGAATCTTCTCATCTTAATGATCTTATCACGCACCAGGATCGTCTAAATATCCTTCCTTGCCTCAAGCTTCAAATACAGAATAAACATTATATGACGTTCGAACACTGGCGAGACCTGTAGGGAAGGTGGATATCTAGATAGTATGATTCCGAGGTGTACTTCAGTGAAGTGGAGGCTCGGGCATTTTAAACCTTCTGCTTCTTCGCTTTTGGCTTCTCCAGATCAATCTCTGCATCGTCGTCGTCGTCATCTTCGTCCGAATCAATATCCGAGTCCACGTCGTCGCCGAGTCCGTGGCCAAGGAAATGGTCAATGGCGTCAGCGAAAACCTCGGTAGCAATGGCAAGGCCAACCTGGAAGAGGAAGCAAGTCAGCATGAACCAACAATCGGACGAAGAGGGTGCGGTACGGACATCGTAAGGGTCAGCCTCAATCTCGAAGAAGTTGAAGAAGCTGCCAGGCTCGGCGGGCTCGTCTTCGTCTTCGCCAGCTTCTCTGGGGTACAGCTTGGTCAAAGCCTTGGCGGGGTCCTTCCAGTTGATTTTCATCGCCTGGAGCAGTTTAGTGAAGATCAACAGGGAGTGCTGCAAGCCATACCGACGGCTTCACATCCCGCTCCCACGAAAAGTCAAGCATAGCTTCAGTGATACCATTCTGGTCGGCCTTGTTTTCTGTGGTGGCGGGAGGCTCGACGTATTTGTACTCCTTCTTCAGCACCTTATCCGTGAAGTGGGGGTTCTCTTTGAAATACTACAGGCCGTGTTATAGCGCAGACACGTCACTGAAACAGGGAACACCCACGAATTCGATGGTGTAGCAGCGGAATTCTTTGGGGTCGCGGATGACCCAGAGATCCTCCAAGTAGCTCAGAGCCAACTGGTCAGAGTTGTGCTGAATGTGGATGGCGACGGAAGGGTTGTTCATCAGCGCCACTGGCCAGAACTTGTCAATGCCTTTGATGATCTCGCGCCGTTTAGCATAGACAGGTTCGTGCAGCTTGTGAGAAAGTATGTCTACCATTCGCAAATATGTTAACAAGGGAACGCCTAGGAAGTACACCGCACTTACCCACGTGAAGCTCTACCCGCTGTGTCTCCCTCTGGATATCGTTCAGCTTCTGCGCATTTTCCTCATCAAGCTCGACCGCTTGCAGAGGGTCTTTTTCGTCGTCGGCCCCGGGAGAAGCGCGTTTTGTTCCTTTTGCCATGGCGTGTGGGGAGAAGGAACTGTTTGCTGTGCGCGAAATTTTACCGTGGTAATGACCGGAGATCGGGCCGATGATGCCAGTGCCAAATGCAAAATTTGACGTGTATTCAAGCTCTCCTCCAAAGTATTGTAAAATATGAGCCCGTATTAGATGACCTAGTCGACGCGTTTCTTCAAAACCCCAAGCGGAATATCGCCTTCATCGAGCTTACTGTTCTGACGAACGCGCAGCTTACCCCCGTTCAACCATTTCGCCGTCTTGCCCACCGCAACCTTGAGATCCTTTCCACCTCTGAGACCCATGCCATGTCTAGCAGAGCGGAACCCAGGACCATTATAGTAGATGAGGTCGGTCGGTGGCAACAGCTTGGGCCAAGAAACAAAATCTATGCCGTTGATCATCATGTAGGTGACGGCCACAGCTAACAGTGTGAACCATAGAAGGAAGTAGTAGAACAAGGAGTATTCTGTAGACAGGTGAGAACGTGCGATGCTGATAGATTCGAAAACATACGAGATGTGCGCGGGAGTGTGAGTCCAGCGCAAATCATGAACAAAGAGAAGAAGGCAACGACGGGAACCTGAGAACTTCAGACATGAGACAGTCGCAGCGAGCGGAGCACTTACCGCCCGCGTAACTAAAGGCCGTGCATCTGTGACGAGGAAGAGCGACGAAGCAGGTCCCTTTCGAGGTATCCAAGTACCTGTGACAAGGTCGAAGCCATCCTGTCTCGGACCATCGAAGTAATTGTTCTTGAGGTAACGGATGATAGATTTTGCGCCATCTTCCAAAAGACCCTTTTTCGTGCGTTTGTTTGTTCGAGTAAAGTCGGATTTGAGAGCACCAGATCCGCCGTAAGCCTTGGCAATAGAGTCTGCATGATCCGCCCACACTGCGTGATGCTGAGCGCCGCGACGAAGCATGTAACATGTTTTACTTACTTTCGCGGAAGTCACTGCTGAGCTTTGGGTATTCATCGATACTGGAGCCGGGGGAAATAATGCCCAAGGACTCTAATTGTTGACCGAGGGTCCATTTCGCAACGGTAGCCTGTACTACGTTCGTGCGATCCAGATTGTCCATGCAGTTTGTTCGTACTGTCCCGTGCTGGAACTTGCGGGCCTCATTGTCGGACGAATCAAGATGGAAGTACCTAAGAAAGTGTTGAGTTCCGTTGGGTTGTCCATGTAGAGTCAGTATGACTTACCCTTGCCGTATCAGGTCATCCTTAATAGAATCAATCAGGACGCTGATACGATCCCAGCGCATATGCTTGCACTCATTGTGGAAATCGAAATATTCGTATCGCACTTTAGAGAGTTTGAGCTGGGAGGACAACATGAACATGAGAACACGCCGCGCGAATCAGATGGCGCACCTGAGCAAGGACTCGTTCGTAAGCCTCTTTGACCGGTCGTTCGTGTCCTTTTTGGTTGACAAGATTGACCAAAATCTGCTCCCCATAGAGGGACAGCTGCTCGAAGAGATGTGCTTTCATGACATCTGCCTACTACCATGAGTCTTGAACCTTTCCAACGCTGGGAATACATACTGTGTCCTGTAGGTCCATGACCTGCAGATCAGGCTTGTATCGCAGGGTGTTAATTTCGGCCCAGTATACCGGCACGCTCCCTCTGGTTTGAACGAAGCTGAGCTTAGACGCAAACTCGTCACCAGAACGAGGGACGTCGGCATTCGGGGCTTCGACAAACAATAGCTGTTCAGTTTCGTTGAAGTTGGCAACGTGTCCGTCCTGGTCTATGCCTCGCCGGAAGTAGCGCGTACCAGCGCGGAATCTTGATCGCCGACTGATGAGACCCAGTTGGAAGTGGCGTCCTTGTACAAATGCCGGCCGTATATCAAAAGCTGCAAGCACATGAATATATGTCCAGGCTCCGGAAAGGACCACCCACTCCCGTAAACAATCGGCAGTATGTAGGCGTCGAGCTGTGATCACGTTAGGTGGTGTGATTTCTGATGAGAGTTACTGACGTTTTGTTTGACATTGCACTCTATGAGTCTGGTTTGAAGGAATCTGAGCGAAGAAATCAATAGGAGGGCATTGAACAAAGTTGGCCACCGACTTATTCCAGAAGAATCTGTCGTCCGCCTGTGTGATGTAAATGGTGAGGAGATCATGCCATGAAGAGATGTCAACGAGATACTCACAACCTGCCAGAACGCTTTCTTTTCGTCTTCCACGCGGTTATCCCATTGGGCTTGTAGTCTTCGAGTGAGGTCCCACCCATAGCTGAACAGAAAGAAGCCGCCGGATAGATGGGAGCGTAGCAGTGCCAACAGATGGCCCTCGACTGGGTGGGGAGGGTGTTGGATGGTGATGTTGGGGTTCAGGGGAAGAACGTCGAAGTCTGTAGCTCTGTATATATCATGTCCAGCGACGCGACCGCGTAGTTCACGACCAGTAATGATGACCACGTATTCGGCTGTTTGGCATTGATGATGCGATGCTTGACACGCAGAAGTTGGGACGTACACATGGAGAGGGATATGATGCCGAAAATGCCATAAACTGGTTTGACAGATCTGCGAGCATTGGCGGGGGGTGGCGTGTTGGCGGCTGGTAGCCGTTAGCGGGAGAAGCGGACCACCGTCGAAATGCGCTCACGGTTGAGAATGATGGCGCCGGACGATCTGTCTATCGTGAGGGACTGTGCACTTGCGGACTGGCCGGTGGGGACGAAGATGTATGCATCATTGGCCTCGTAGTAGCTGGGGTACAGTCAGTGCAGAAAGCAGTGCAGTAGAGGTGACAGACAGCTGGAAGCGGTTGTGCAAAGGCTTCATGGTTTCAAGCAGAGGTTGCAACTTGCCCCTTTGGATTATTTCTCGATTATTTCGACGCGTTCATTCCCACGGTACTCTTTGGCTCGCGGTTGGAGGTCAACTTGTTCGACGATGCCTAGAATTACTGCCGAGCTGTTAGCGCAGACGTCGTCGGGCCTCAACCCATGCAAGGAGCGGGAGCTCAATCTCAGAGGTCAGCCCATGTCTCTCTAGCCCTCGGTCCATTCTAACAGCGTCCAGGCTACAAAATACCCGTCATTGAAAATCTCGGTGTAACACGAGTACGTCCCGTCCGCTGCCCGCTGCATCGCCCGCTGAACGGCCGCTAGGATCAACACGATGCCATCGACTTCACCGACAACTCCATCGTTACGCTCGGAAACTTCCCGTTGCTCAAACGCCTCCGTACCCTTCTGCTGGCCAACAATCGAATAACAACCATCTCCCCCGCCATCCACCTCTCCGTTCCCCTTCTGACCACTCTCGTGCTCACGAACAATAACATCTCCGAGCTCGGCGATCTCGAACCATTGAGAGAACTCAAAAACCTCACATATCTATCTCTCCTGGGCAATCCTGTTCGCGAGAAAAAATGGTACCGCGAATGGCTTGCCTGGAGAATACCGGGTCTAAGAGTCCTCGATTTCCAGAGAATCCGCGACAAGGTGCGCCTCATAGTCGTCCGGCCATCTATCTACTGATCGCACGCACTCAGGAGCGCCAAGTTGGAAAATCGCTTTTCGTGACCGCAGACAAGCTCCCCACCGCTCTGGCAACCACTATCTCCACCACCGTCTCTACGCAGGCCGCCAAGGCCGCGTTGTTGTCCGACGAACCTCGTCCAGCTGCGGCCACGCTCAAAGCAGGCCGCTTCATGTCGAAAGAAGAGGCGGAGAGGGTCAAGGCTGCTATTGCAAAGGCTACCAGCGTGGAAGAGATCCGCAAGTTGGAGAGAAGCCTACGGGAAGGCTATATGCCTGAAATGGAGTCCGTGGGCGCGTGATGGTCATGGTGTATTGAACATTGTATTTATACTGTTCTCCTTGTTACCGTTCATACACTGATACTACTGTAACAAGGGCTGCTGGGGTGCTGCGCGGAAATCATGCAACCCCAGCGCTCCCGATCCAGAGCCCGTGGAAGCTCAGTGCAATCACTGCCCACAAGTTCGCGAGGGAACTGATACCATGTAAGGACCCGAAGCGCCTGTTCAAAGCCTTCATTTCATCTGAGACCTAGAAGCAAACAATCAATGCTAGAACTGATCATCGCTGTTGTTTTTTACTTACACCAGCCTCATTATAAGCCTTCCCCTCTGCCTTTTCCAAACGATGCCTCTCGAACATCACTCTGTGAATGAACGCTTGAGTTGAGCAACACATTGGGTATATTCAAGGAGTCTACATACTTGCTGGTCATCGGGCCAATGAAGAATTGATTGAAGCCTTGTGCGAGTGAGACAGAAGCTAGCACGTAGGCTTGAGCAACGTCCGCTACAAGGGGACTCCAAACATGGGCCACGACGTTAGGGTGCGACTTGGTCCAGAGGCCCAAGAGGACAGAGGACAAGATGATCGAATTGAAAAAGTAGACTGGGAAGGTCTTGTGCTGGAGAGTGCCGAACTGATGGCGCGCTTTGAGGATGAGAAGGTTCAGACTTACATAGCGATAGAAGAAATTCGAGACGCACGTAAGGCCTTGAAGGCAATAACACCTAGATGGCATTTGAGGATTTTTACACAGGATACGCAAGAGAGTGGTCACCTCCGAAAAACGAGACCCAGACCGCTGAATGAGGGTCAGGTTCTTTAGACTATTCAAGACGCATGGAACGCAGGTGCACTCACACATTCCGTACAACCATGCGAAAGCAGTCACATATAAGCCATTGAGGTTGAAAAGCTTAGACAAAGAGGAGAAGGTCAACACTTCGACGTCTGCCATCGTGTGGGTGCGGTCTGCTATGGTAGCGATGGAAGTTGTGAACAAGCCACACGTTCCGATTCGTTTGAGTTTTATACCGATCACGTACCAGGTCACATCCAGATCCTGTCCAGATCACATCCAAATCTCACGCATTATTTAGGTATACTAGTACCCAAGAGAGCATATTTGTTAATTGTACATTTTTATATCATTTGTCGCTTTCACATTCCCAGCCCTCCAAAGACGATGAGCTTTGTGTTCATGTATTCGTCAATACCATGAGGCCCTCCTTCTCGCCCAAGACCACTTTCTTTCACGCCACCGAAGGGAATAACAGCCTGGCTAATCAATCCAGTATTCGCACCGACCATACCGACTTGCAGCTTCTCAGCGACGCGCCAAACTCGCCCAACGTCGCGTGAGAAGAAGTAGCCAGCGAGACCGACGTCGGTGTCATTGGCAAGGTCAATGACTTCGGCTTCGGTGGAGAATTGGCACAGTGCTGCAAGGGGACCAAAGGTTTCTTCCTGGTTCAACAATGCACCGGCGGGGACATTGGCCAAGACTGTGGGCTCAAAGAAGGACGTCCCTTCGCGGTGTTCTCCCCCGATGAGGATCTGGGCACCGAGAGCTACAGCATCTTCAATGTGTCTCTTGACCTTCTCGGCAGCACGGATGTGAATCAGCGGTCCGTGAGTGCTGTATTGGGTTAGGCGGCAACCGAGACACATACGAGCCTGGAAACGTACGTTTCTGGATCTAATCCATTACCGATCTTGAACGCAGAAACTTTCTCCGTCAGTCTAGCAGCGAATTCTGCATAGACGCCAGATTGGACGTATATCCTGTTCGCACAGACGCAAGTCTGGCCAGTTCCACGGAATTTACAGAGCAGAGCAGCTACAAGATGAATCTCATTCGTACATTGTACGGCGTGAATGGTGATGAACGAGCGCACCTTCGACAGCCTCGTCAATGTCGGCGTCATCGAAAACAATGAATGGCGCATTTCCACCGGCCTCCAGCGATACTCTGGCAAACGTTCAGAAGACAAGCAGAAGTGATTTTCGCTCGTCTCACTTCTTCAACGTTGAAGCTGACAAGCCGTATAACAACTTCGCAACCGGCGTGGAGCCTGTAAATGATACCTTCTTGATAGCCTTGTTCTCACACATTTCCTTCCCAACTTCAGCTACATTCTTCATGGTCGTGACAACGTTGACCACTCCATCGGGGACGCCTGCACGGCGGCACAGCTTCGAAGTCGGTCAAGCACATTTCTCGGAGCATACAGTGAATTCATTTACCTCGGCAATAGCCAGAGCAGAGAATGGCGTTTCGGGAGGCGGCTTGATGACTGCCGTGCAGCCAGCTGCCAACGCAGGACCCAGCTTACGAGTAATCATCGCCGACGGGAAGTTCCAAGGTGTCATGATTGATCTATGTAGTCGCATCAGCTTCAGTGTCATCCCCAAAGAAGGACCAAAGTACACGACACCTGCTACCGGTCAGCGATGGACCGACGGAAGGGATGAAAACGCACCAATTGGCTGCTTGATCACAACATTTCTGATGTTGGTCGAGACTGCGGGTATTTGCTCGCCATACGTACGAACGGCCTCCTCAGCTGTTCACAGAGAGAATCTTAGTCTCGGATATTACAGCTGAGGAATTGACGCGTACCAAACCACTAAGGAGAGAACAAACGCGTAGTTAGCGTTCCCTCCTTATCGTATCATCGTTAGACAGCTCACCTCGATGAAGGATGCGCTGTATGCGTTCTCGCCCTACAGACAAGGTGAGGGCCAGTTCAATGGTCTTGATCAGTGGCAGGTCACCTTTCCCTCAGGTAGCGTTTTCCCATTCTCGATTGTCTGCGATAGGTGAGTGACGGATGGTGCCAAACTGGGAAGTTCGTTACTATGAGCCGCCCAAGATCCTCGTGGTGCTCTTGCATCAATGCGTGCAATTTCATGAGGATATCATGCCTGTGCTGAATCCAAGTCAATTTGGCACGAATGTCATCGGTCGCGGCGTGAACGGTACCTTGGCAGACGTAGTACTCCAGGAAGGAAAGGCCTTTGACGCTGCAGAGATGGCCTCTTTCGTCTCAGCAGCGCCCATCTCCGGGATTGTACCGAGCTTCTCGAGAGTTGCGGGATCTGCCTCGAGTTATGAGCATGTTCAATGTCCAACGCGGGATATATTGAAGCTCGTACGTACTGGTAACCTCGATAGTGCCCCCCTCCTTAGCATCGACCCATTTCCCATCGATAAAGCCTTGAAATTTGAGGAGACTAGTGTCCTTCAGACCAAACTGTTGCGAGTGTCATACAGTCGAAGATCCTGGACGTCTCGAGGTGACAGGTCACTTACTGCTTGATGAGTTGCCATTCTTTTCCAATGTATTTGGGTTGAGGTCCGAGAGCAAGCTCGGGCGATAGAGACGAGTGCTATGCGTGAAGATGCCAGGCGCATGAGCGTGTGAAGGCGAGTGTTGCAGGCAGTACGTACACTGTAGAAGAGATGGATCCGCTGTGTTTCGTCATGGTTGATGCATCTATGTATTTACACGGATCCGGATGACAGCTCCATTTTGAGTTTCGACCACCCACCATGTCCTTTGGCCGCCCGCCGTCTATCAACCTTGGCTTCAAGCCAACCGCGCCCGACCGAGGGTCATTTCCTCTTGACCATTACGGTGCGTGCGCCTTGCTAGAAGAAGACTTGACCTCTCAATGTCATGTACTCGTCAGGCGAATGCAAACACAAGATGATGACCTACATGAACTGTCTCAAGACGAACGGCAACGACTCGACTCCGTGTCGCGAGATGAGCAAGGAATACCTGAACTGTCGGATGGAGAAGTGCGCACACTGCTGAGAAATGACCTATGCTTTGCTAATTTGCTCGAAGAGGTCTCATGGAGAGAGATGAGTGGAAGAATTTGGGTCTGCCTACCTCGAGCTCTTCGAAGACAGACTCTCAGACTCAGACTATACCCCCTCCGACCTCGTCATAGTGACTGGTATTCTCAAGATTTGACCAATCGCTCAATTTCTCTTCTGATGCTCTCAGGCGACTCATGACGGTCCGGCCCTCCCCAATGCCCGACCAAGGCTGCCCCACTATTGGAGGTCGCTACACATCGTCATCTCGTTCATTCGGGCATGTAATGGAGTTTACACTACACTCCACGGGTGCAGATGCCTAATGTACACTGTCATTCCATTCCTGCCTTGTGTTCCTCCAGTTGAACAAATTTTACCACTACGTTATTATGCGAGTACCGGAGGCAATCCCTGAACGGCAAATGTCAGCGTACCTCTGTCGGATGCGCCACGCTGGTCAACCGGCTTCGCATGTCAACCGATTGAATTGGGGCCGACTGAGAGCAGAGCTGAACAGTTGGAAGGCTCCAGTCTGTAAATAAACTGTCAAACCATCTCAGTATATCTCAGCGACTGTAGCATTGAATAGTGTGCCTGCATATATACATCATACATGGGAACGCTGCCGCCTGCGCCAAGGCGGGACAAAACGGGCCTTTCGGATAGGTGCGGCAAAGCCCGGCGTGTGCTACAGGCCCCGAGTTACATCCTACAGTCTGCGCTCCCGACCTCATTTCCCGTCAACCATGGCCACCTTTGCCGTGAAAAAAGCCTTGAACGTTGCCCCCACTGTGCGCACCCTCGCGTCTGGCGTGCCGTCTGCGCCTCTCCTCAACCTGGCCGCCAAGCCGGTCGGTGACAGCCACGGTCATGGTTCCTCCTCTCGTGCCGACTCGCCAGCGAAATGGGCAGGTGGTGTCACCCTGTCGTCGTCCGGACTGGTTTCCAAGACCTTTACCAACGGTGCGTTCCAATTTTTCTCCACAAACGGCCAAAGTAACATTGGTTGTAGCCCCCACAACAACCGTCTTCCAACCTCGCCTACTCCACACGTCTGCCGTAGTCAGAGATGCCCCGGAAGTCCCTGACTTCTCTGCGTATCGCGCACCCAACCCCGAGAAGAACCGCGCCTTCTCGTACTTCATGGTCGGATCCTTGGGTGTCCTCTCCGCATCTGTCGCCAAGTCCAGCGTTTCAGAGTTCCTCGTCACTATGTCCGCCTCCGCCGATGTCCTTGCCCTCGCCAAGGTTGAAGTTGACCTTGGTGCTATCCCCGAGGGAAAGAACGTTATTATCAAATGGCGTGGCAAGCCTGTTTTCGTCAGGCATCGCACCGCGAGCGAAATCGAGGAGGCACGCTCCGAGAACTGGAAGACCTTCAGGGATCCTCAGAGTGACGAGGACCGTGTCAAGAAGCCCGAATGGCTTGTCATGTTGGGTGTCTGCACTCACTTGGGTTGTGTACCTATGGGTGAGGCGGGTGATTACGGAGGCTGGTACGTTTGTCCTTCATAGTTCGTCGCGCGTCCCTCACGCCATTTTGAAGGTTCTGCCCTTGTCACGGTTCCCATTATGATATCTGTACGTTCCTATTCACGTTCGGTAGTCTTGTGACTAAAGTCCACCTCCAGCTGGTCGTGTCCGTAAAGGCCCCGCTCCTGTATGTCGCCAATTTTCTTCATAAGACGCAACTGACCATACGCTCTGTAGCTCAACTTGGAGATTCCTGTCCATGAGTTCAATGATGCTGAGGGCAAACTGGTTATCGGATAGAGCATTGTATATCCATAGAAGTCCCAGGGGTGTATTCAAGTCGCCTGCCGCGAATCCACAGAAGCTTCTTCCACGCTTGACAGATTACCACTCTGGTATCTAAGTCGAACGGTAGGTTTATCTTCTGATGAGCAAGAGCAACAGTCCCAAGAGATAGTGGCGTGACGAGGCGCGATAAATGCTACATGTATCATCATGATCCAGGTGCCGCTCGGAACGAATGCCATTCTTCCTGGGCCTTCCTGTGGTCGACCCTGTGACCGATAGTAGGTAACTGCTACTTGCCTTATCGCGGCCTATAGTTGACACTCAGGTGGACCGCGCTTCCTGCTTGGCCACCATGTCTGAAGAGCTACCAAAACCCGCCGAAGGCTACAGGAAACCCGTTACTCTGAAGGAAAAGTTTTTCTCCTTCATATGGGACTCGGACACACACCTCAAGACACCCTTCGAGCGAAAGCTTATCCGAAAGGTGGGTCGCGAGCAAGCCTTTCTTGAAAACAACGATTCACTTGGGTGTACAGCTTGACTTCGGGATTCTTATAGTCGCATGTCTGGGCTTCTTCATGAGATACCTCGATTCCGCAAACCTGGCGAACGCCTACGTCTCTGGGTATCGTAGATTTTACCCTTTGTCTCCTACGCATTAAATGAGACGTCGACAGTATGAAAGAAGATCTACATATACTTGGAAATGAATATACATATGTGGGTCATGGCTGCGTGCTCGCTACCTCGTTTGACTTGTCCTCAGATGGGGACGTGTTACACTATCGCATATGCGCTGTTCCAAGTACGCACAAGCTCTTATCCTTCAACGTCAAGTCTAATCTTCTGCAAGATTCCGGGAACAATGATTGTCACTCGTGTTCGACCAAGCTACTTCCTCTTCTTCTGTGAATGTGGCTGGGGTGCGTCTCCTCTTTGAATAAATCGAATGACGACCCAATCGTATTGCCAGGCATCTTTACCTTTGCACAAGCAGGCGCCCAATCCTCAAACATGATGTACGGTTTCCGTTTCTGCGTTGGGATGTTTGAAGCTCCGTTCTTCCCTTGCATCCTCTGTCAGTGTTTATGCTTTGACCGATCAGGCTTTTGAATGAAGATGGTTTCCAGATGTAATGGGGTCATGGTATAATAAATATGAGATGGCCAAAAGGATAGCTATCTTCCATATGTGTGGTACGTGCTTCACGTCTTGAATGACTGCTGAGTCCAGATCTGAGTTGTTGGCGAATTTCAGGATCACTCGGGACATCTTTCGGTGGTTACTTGCAAGCAGCAGTCTACGAAACACTGGGTGGTGCTCATGGGATCGGTGTGTCAGTTTCTTACCTGGCCATAATGTCAATTGAACGAGCGTCCGGGGCTAGCTGGTTGGAGGTCAGATCGTATAGGAAATTTCCCGACTTCTCACTTACATGTCTTAGATGGCTCTACATCGTTTGCGGATGTATGACAGTTCCCTGTGGCTTGGCGCTCCTCTTCGTCCTTCCTGACCTACCTCATAATACGCGGGCATGGTATCTGAACGAGGCGGAGAAGGAATTTGCCCTCAAAAGGGCTCTCGCTCTCGGAAGGGTAGGTCTATCTTATCTAAACGCTCTCTCATCGTAGTAATGCGAGCATCATAGTCCCAGCCAGGAGAACATAAAATTGATTGGACCCTGGTCAAGCGTACCCTTTCTACATGGAGTATGATTCCTCTGTTCACACATACCAGAACACTTAATCTTCCTAGGATGGTACGGGTTTGTGCTAGGCTATGTTGTATACGGAACATCCTGCCAGGATAGTGCTTACTTCGGAATCTGGCTCAGTACGTCTAGTTGCGAGATAGTCCGGTTACACTTCTCATCTGGATCCAGAGTCCGCTGGCTATTCGGTTGCTGAACGGAACGTAATCCCTTCGTGTTCCAACCTTCTCTCCGCCTTCTGTATCTTCATGTGGGGTTTCGGAAGCGACCTGACAGGCTCCAGGTTTGCATTTATATTTGGGCCTCTTGTACTTCTCTCCCTGCTACGGATCTCCTGCCTCGTTAATTTGCGTATTCAGTTCTACGGTCTTCTTCCTACCGGAATTCTCGCGGTTTGGCCGGCCTCGCAGAAGCTGAAACTTTTCGCTTTCACGACCACGGTGAGGATGTCGTGGCGATCAAAGTGTCGGCCTTTGAGACTTTTCAGGGTGTACAATTGATGACTGCGGTCTTCTATACTTGGGCGAATGAGATCATGGCCGATGACAACGAGCTTCGGGCGCTGACCATATCATCTATGAACGGATTCCAGTACTCTGTGTCGGCATGGCTGCCCATCGTCATCTTCCCTCAGACTATGTGAGTAAGGTTCTCTGGCGCTTTGGATGAGTACTGACCTACTCGAAGGGCTCCAACGTATGCACATTCACGCGGCATTGACTGACTGATTCAGACGAGCGTTCTAGTTTCCGTCGCGGCTTCCCGGCGACATTTGGTTTCGTCATAGCGGGACTGGTGAGTGACATTCTCTTCTTCGTTTTCCTACCTAATACATGACTAGATTATCATTGTTGGGATCAAGCTCCTCGCGGACAGGGATGGTCGACGAAAGAAACAAATCGCCGAGCTTGAAGACGGTGTTTCTGTTGACAGGAAGTCGAACTGTTCACAGGACGCCGTTATTAACCAACTGAAGAAGGAGTAAGACATGTTGTGATTATTGGCTGATGGGGTCAGAATGAATATAGTATGCGGTATGTATGAGCGAAGAATGGAGGCCGACCTTACTGTGGGATGATGCTGCAATAGGCGAATATGTTGACTAACAATTCTGCTGCTCAAGTATATGTAGCCTATTTCTTCGCTTTCCCCTTCCCTTTTCTTTTCGCGTTATCAACATAGTCAGAGTCTGAGGACTCTCCTCCTTGATCGCCGTCCTCCTCAGGTTCATCGCCAAGCTCGGTATTATTGTTATGGTCCCACATCGAGGACGAGACCGTATCTGGCGTTAGATTCAGGCGACTGCTCTTCAACATAATGATCTCCTTAAGCCATCCGTTTTCTCGACGAAGATCTGAAGCCTCCCGCTCCAATTCGTCTGCTCGACCTTTGAGATCTGAAACGGATCTCTCCAGGTTGAGAGTTCGTTGTTTCTTCTTGATCCTGAACCGTGCTACATGCGTCGTTCACAGGGGAGCATTTCGGGGAAGTATCGCGACTCACCGGATGCAGCCGTATTTCGACGACGCTTGTCATCAAATCCTTCATCGACGTTGCCGGGAGAAGAAGCCGAGGTCGATGCGACAGCAGCAGCCCCAGAGCTCGAGGACGAGCTTCCAGATGCTTGCTGGTTCGGCGCGCCATGGTTGTAATCAGTAAATTGATCAAGGAACGAGTTCATGGAGTCCGACGGATAACCATGGTATTGTGGTTGTGGTTGTGGCGGCGCCATATTTGCACTACTAGATGACTGCTGTAGTATCTGAAAGAGTGCAGCATGATTGTCTATCTGAGAGGGCGCGTGTTGTGGCTGACGTGTGTGTTGTGCACCTTGGCCAGAATGCGAAGGAGGAAAGGTTCCAGGCGTAATGCCGTGGCTCTGGACGCTCTGCAAAGCTTGTACTAGTGCAAGCAGCGATGGATCCAAAGGAATGTTTATCTGCGTTCCCTGCGGCGGGGCGGGGCGAATAGTAGGCGGCTGAAGGTGACGAGTCGCTTCAGCGAACTGAGCTAGAAGAACAGCGTCTTGTATGCTCTGTCACAAAACAATTGGGCTTCAAGGACTATTTACAACACCAAGTAGGACTGACCTGGTCATGAGAATGCCGTTGAGATGCGTGAGACTCTGAGGGCGGCTTCGAGTTCTGCTCGTCGCCCATATCGAATGAGAATGTGAGGTTCTTCCAGCGCTCGAGCTCAGACTGAATGTTGCTGTAATCCAAAGGGGTGGCGTCGAAGGCCGTGGTTTTGAGTGGCAGCATCACCAGATAAGGAAGCAAGGCGCCAGTATTGTAGGGACAACAAGCTTCTTTTCTATTGACTGAGCAGATTCGCAATAGATTCTCCCGATTGCGACAGCCTTAGAGGAATAACGCAACCTCTCGCAAATTGCCGAATTGGAGATTGAGATAGACCTGACACCAGGGAGCACGGCTCACAGCGTTTGACACGCATTTTGGCATGGGAGACGCGTCCATAGTCAGATCCAAGTGAACGTAGATGGTTCTTGCCGTGTTCGTAACGAATTCCGATATCGAGGTGGCAACATTCGGAATTTCCCTTGGACCGGGGCCGGCGGAGGCTCTCGGACCTTAACCCTAAAGTGCTGACGCTCGACGCGCGTCGCGTCAACTCACACTCTACGTCCATCATGGTACGCATTCTGCAGCACTCGACACATCTCTCTGAATATCTGTAGCTCTTGCGAATCCGATCCAAAGATGGGAATTTTCGTTTTGAGATGCAGCCAACAGACGACATGCAGCTCTTGTTGGCCAAGGTGACGGGGACTCTGTGAGCTGTGAATACTTATCCAACATTTCTCATTCCAGATTTTGGAAACCTCTCCGAATGCCGATCCATCCACTATGACCATCTCCGACCAGCCTCGCGGAAACGAAGTCCCAATCCTCTCACTGAAAGGACGGAATCTGAAGAATGTCGGAATCAAGTGCGTCCGACTGTCCCGCCTCCCGCTTCTTGTGCTCACCGCATCCGAAGTCACGGCGATCTGTTGTTCATCACATACAAGGAAGTCGCGGAATCAAGCACGACATCACAGCCCCCGTCCCAGCTGAGCGCGCCCCAATCAACCGGCTCTGGCGAGAAAAGGCCTTGGGAACTAGTGACAGAGGATAGAGTGGATTCCTACTGGCGCTCCAGCGATGGGAAGATCCCGAGGGCCCGTGACGCCATCTTCTGCAAGCACGGAACGAAGGGCATGTGCGACTATTGCATGCCTCTGGAGCCCTACGATGCAGCCTATCATAAAGAGAACGCCATCAAGCATCTCTCCTACCACGCCTATCTGCAGAAGATATCCCCAAAAACCTCGACGTCCTCCGCCTCATTTCTCCCGCCTCTGGACCCACTGTCATACAAAGTCAAGTCACCTTGTCCCACTGGTGCCCATCCTGCGTGGCCTGCTGGGATCTGTACGTCATGTCAACCGTCGGCAATAACACTGCAGTCCCAGCCTTTTCGAATGGTCGATCATCTGGAGATCGCCTCGATGGATATCGTCGATAGGTTCTTGCAAGCCTGGAGGAGGACTGGCTTACAACGGTTCGGTTGGATGATAGGTCGTTACGAACCATACGAGAAAGTACCTATGGGCATTAAGGCCGTAGTAGAAGCTATCTACGAGCCGCCACAGGAGGGCGAACTGGATGGTTTGACTCTGGGATTACCTTGGGAAGACGAACCTCGGATCAGACGACTTGCTGAGCAAACCTCGACACCGCTGACCATTGTTGGATACATCTTCACTGATCTCGACCCCACAGAAGAGGATAGGACCAAGAACGTCTTCAAACGTCATCCCGGCTCGTTCTACATTTCTTCGCTAGAAGCCATATTCGCGGCCACCATGCAGAACGCCAACCCTACGGTTTCCAAATCCTCGCCCACTGGACAGTTCTCATCGCGCCTTGTTACCGCTATCTTGACTGGAACCGAGGATGGCCAAGTCGACGTCTCGGCGTATCAAGTCTCGGCCCAGGCTGAAGCCATGGTAGCAGCAGATATGATAGAGGCTAGTGTGGATCCTGGAGTTGTTCGCGTCAAGGAGGAAGATCGTAGCCAGGATCACGCGCGCTACGTACCAGACGTCTTCTTCTCTTACAAGAACGAGTATGGGCTGGAAGTCAAGAAGAGCGCGAAACCGGCGTTTCCTGTGGAATATCTGATTGTCAATGTGAGTACACAGTAGCTCACAGTTTGACCAACATCTACATGACTTCTCGCAGGTCACGCATGGCTTCCCTCAGACTCCTTCGCCCATGTTCCGGTCCACTGCTTTCAGGATCGAAAATCGGCCAGGACTGGAAGATCAGACAATTGACTCTGTCCTCTCAGCACTGAACTCTCTCGGTGCAGCAGACATTCCAGATAGCAAGAACATGGTACCCGGTCAAGCCCACAAAACTTTGGAGCTAGCCAACTTCTTGAGCGATTGGCACCTGATTGCTTTTCTGGATACCACCCAATTATTTTCACCAGTATGGTCTGTGTCTTTCGTCAACTTATGTTATTCACACCGCTACAGGAGGATATGAAAGTGTTGACAAAGGTCGCCTCTTCGCCGACGCTGCTCGATGACGCCAGTCGACTCGATCCTCTCATGGCCACGGACGGTTGGCAAACTCTTATGACCTTCGTCCGTGAGAGCGCTCGTGAGTCGCTCCATATCTCAGGACTGCTCTTCTCCTGCTCATGTTCTACAGCCGTACGCAGCAATAATTCCTCTTCAGCCATGGATGAGGATATCCCTCAAGACGTATTGGATCAAATTGCCGCCGAGCAAGCAGCTTCCGGCGGTGGCAGCGGCTATCGTGTTTGCCCTCATTGCACTTTCGAGAACGCGCATGGAGGGAACGATTGTGAAGTCTGCGGGTTGCCCTTACAATGATGTATAAACTGATATATGTAGCCGTAACAAATGACACGAGCCAGTGGTTGAGATAAAACCCACTAGTATGAACTCTATAAACGACGCCGAAATTAGAGATACATTGACGGTACCATATGTTCTGTGAACTTACGTTCATGTACGAAGCCATGCAGTCTTTGCGATCTTCTTCTGTTTCTTCTGCTCCTTGAACCTCTCCTGCAATGCGTATAAGTGACGTGGTCATATGCCAGACGTTGATAGCCCACCAAATCTTTCTTGGAAGGTCGTTTCCTCTTCTTTCCATCGGCCTCTTCCTCCTGCTGCTCCTGTTCCCGCTGCTTTTGCCAGCCATCCACATCGAAGTAGAACGCGCTCATGCGCTTGGCGCGCTCGTACTCGGACATATGGCTGGGGTCTCTCGCGTCGTCCGCCGTGAAACGGCCTGTCCGAGCATTGAACCGCGCCGCGGCCGCATAGCTTCCTCCGACACCACTGGGCCCTGCGCCTAGAGTAGGATCAAGGTACGCCAAGGACGGGTCAATACCAGCTGCCAATGCCGCATCATACTTGCTCGGTTGCTTGGCGGCGGCAGAGAAGGCGGGAGAGGACGATGCTTCTGGTTCCGGGGTGGGCTGAATGGGATTCTCCCAAGTCGTTTGCTGTGTTGTGGTGTTGAAGAAGTAGTAAGCGTTGTGCTGTGGTGAGAAGATAGCTTGCCAGTCGCCGTTTGTCGGGACTACGCTGGTTGTGGCCAGTGATGCTGCGTCGGCAGCTGCAGGGGGCGCTTCTGCTTCACCTTCGGTGGGGGTGGGATCTCTCGAATCAGTGGCAGGCTCTGCCTCTGAGGTCGACGGCTGCGACGCCTTTTCAGCAGATGCCTTTTCCTGTTGTCCCGGTGCAGCGGAAGAGGACGGCTCGGGCGATGGTGAAGGCGAGGCCATTTCGTGGTCGATGTTCTGGATAGAGTCGTATGTCCCGATTTGGACAGTGCGAGTCTACCTTGAACGGCCTTCGACAGTTCGCACAAGTCGGAGCAGGCATGCGCCTCCCACCCATTCATTACCACCACTTCACCTCTCCTCTGCCATATACCCGCGCACTATTACTGCAAGAGAATCTGCACCAACTACAGCTGGAAAGAAGGAAAGCAGGGCAGCAATACCCGGACATTCTTCTTCTCCTGGAACACCGACCAGTCTACACCGCTGGTCGACGTCAGACCGAAGATGAACTGACTGTTGAACGCAAGCGTTTAGAGGCGCGCGGCGCCGACTTCATCACCACTTCACGCGGCGGCCAACTCACGTATCATGGACCTGGCCAAATAGTCGGATACCCTCTCCTCGACCTAGGCCGCACCTCTCCTCCTGTGGGCATCCGCGACTATATCTGCCGTATGCAAAGCATGTTGAAATCCCATCTGAAAGAAGCCCACGGTGTCGAGTCGTACACAACCGATCTGACTGGCGTCTTCTTAGCCCCCGACGCAAAGATAGCGAGCATAGGTGTCCAGGTCCGACATCGTCTTACCACGCATGGTTTTGCCATGAATGTTACTAAAGAACCTCTCGAATGGTTTGACGATGTCGTTGCATGCGGTTTGAATGACGTTCACGCGACGAGTATCGCGTCGGCTGTGGCTTCGACAGACATCTCTGTTCCCGGAGAGATTCGGGGCATTGTCAGTCAATTCGGGAAAGCTTACGAGCGCGACATGTTACCGCTCGATTTAGAGAGTGACACGGGGGTCGCTGAGGTGATAGGCCGGGTCGCTGAGGCGAGGGATTAAATCTGACTCAGACCTAGGTGGGTTATATTGTTTGTCTTGCCGATGATGGGCTAACCCTATGCTAGTGGGCGATACGATCCTCATGAAGTCGATGGCAATTGACCGCTGCAGCCGCATTATCTGTATTATCAGTCGGGACTTGCGCGCATCGGAGACATCCAATCACAGAAATGCAGATGCGTTACAACAATCGCCCTGAGCTTGCAATTCAAGGCCGATGGCGTTGCAAAGGGCTAGCATGCATTTGTATGCATTAACACCAGGAACGGCATATTGCCGAAGCACCTCGAGAACACCACGTAGCTCAGAACGTATTCCGCAAGAGAGCGACTGGGAATTTCTCAGACCAGGTGCCCTCGATGTAGCTGGTAATACAGGCCAGGTCTATCGGAGATAATGCATTGTGACTGAGACGTTTGCCAGTATCGACAACCGGGTAAATTATACTGTACAGCAACGGTTAAGAGGCAAACTCGGTACCAGGCAATTGCAATTCTAATGGATGAGATATCAGTGTCGAGAGTAGGGGACTCGCCGAGCTCTTACATCGAGATGTGATGATCGGTGCTTCATTCTTCCACTCTGATGTGCCTAACTCCTTGATCATGAATGCAGCAAATCCAGCTCTTGACAATGTCGTTCCGATCTTTCCATCGCCAATGTGACCCGCAATGACCTCTCTGTTGTCACCATTTGTCAAGATCGGGACTCTGACGATGGTCCAATCAAGGCCTTCACTGGCGCGTATCGTCTTCCCAATGGCGACGACGTCTTTGTAGCTGTTGTATGCGACGGTAGCAACAGACGCGACCATTGCAGAGTATGTGAGACTAAACTTGTCCCGTGGATCTGTTATTGACGCGGTCCCCAGGACAATGAGGCGTTTGACGTTGTGTTTATGCATGAGGCCGATGATGCGTTCGTAAGCGTGAGCGAGAGGCGTATTGGAAGGATGGAACGGCCCGTCCTTCAGGCTCACTTTCGGGCCCAGGACAGAAAGGACGGCGTCTACCCCTTCCAGGGCCTTGGACAGGGCATCCTGGTTCTCAAGATCGCCTTCGATGATGATGACAGAGGAATCAGAGGATATATCGGATGGAATTCTGGATGGACTTCGGGCGTAGAGAATAAGAGTACAGGACTGGAATGTGTTCAGGACTTCGCGCGCCACAAGGGTACCGGAAGGGCCCGTTGAGCCTAAGAGTAGAATGCGCATGGCGTGCTAGCTGGCTGGTTGAGTGGTGGTAAGAGACAGAGTCGTCACACGTCATACTGGCATTGTCATAGTCGCGATTCGCGTCGCATCGCGATCGGTACATAGATTCGGTACAGCTGCCCACCACGGCTTAGCATTTTCCACCGTAACCTGCTGCGATGTAGAACAGAGTAAGACCTGGTTATACGCGGCAACTCGCGTGCTGAATCCTCGGAGTATTGGGCTCCGAAAATAGCAGGAAGCCGAAAGAGTCACCTTGTGATCTTGCAGTACTCTAAAGTACTCTATCAAAACAATTTAAATCTTTGACCACATGATACTCGTGTCAGGTAAGTTTTATCAGTCGTGTACCATAGCACCAGAGGTGTATTTCCAAAGTCGACACGTCGTTCAGACTTTCATGTTGAGCGAGATCCAGATATAGCGCTGAAAAGTCACCATCGCCGGTCAGCCCCGACCTCTGACTAACAGCGTCCCCACGCAACCACAAATAGCCCATTGTAGCCTTGTAAACGGACGTGTACGGCGATGTACTGTATAATGCGTACGTACCCGTACCAGCATAGTTCGACAAATGACGCACAAGTCTTCGCCCCATTTCCTGAGAGGTCACGCGCCAAGGATCTGCAATTTGAAATGTTCATCATTGTCCCTCCGTTCGTTCGCTCATGTTCGCATAACCTATCGCGGTACCGTTCAGCATGGCCCCAGAACAAGACCCTCCTAGGCGAGGGAGAGATCTCACGCTCAGGATTCGCATCGACCCAGCCTTCCCAGACAAGAAAGAGGAGAGCAACAGTGACACAGACTGTACTGATGAGGGAGTGTCATCCTCCCCCACCATATCTTGGCCAAAACTCGTTTTACCCGCAAATCTTCAATGGATCCCGAACAACTGGTCTTGGACGAGACTGAAACCCGTTCTGCGATGTGCTGTCGCTGGCTGGATATCCTCAGTAATCTTCATCATACCCCCAGTAGAAGCATACATAGGACAAGTACGTCTATGTTTGCACCCCATCGAATCGGAATTGTAATTGACTGCCTGCAGGCAAGCTTCCTCATCCTTATCTGTATGCCTACTCTCGGTAAATCTTTCAAGTGACTGACTCGGCTCTAAGCCGCTTTTATGTCCCCTCCTAGTGATCACTTCATTGGTGTAGTCGAACGCGAAATCATCATCATCGTACTCGTCTCAATGGTATGGGCGTAAGTACTTGCCCAGCGGTGAATTCTCTTGGCTCACCACCCCTCGTAAAGATGGTCATGCCTAGGAATCTTTCTCGCCAATCTTGCACGCACTAATACTGACCCCTCGGTCACGCTTGTGGCTGCTATCACGGGTGAATTCATCGAGCCCGCGCCGACAGTCATTCTTGCTGTCTTTATCTTCCTTGGGACAGTATTCCTGCTCTTCGTCAGGGCCCGTCAAGGACCGGGACCGTATCTTTTTGGATGCATCTTAGCCTGTATAGGCTTAGATATATCCCTAACTACCGCGATTTTGCTGTGAGCAAGTTTCTTCGAACTGCGTGCCCGAGAATTCTGAATTCATTCGTAGCCCATACCCCTACTATGCAGTAAGTTCCGACATCTTGTCGGCGGGCTTCGCTTAGATCTTTCAGATTGGCAGAGGCATTCTTGTGCCTCTTGGTTTTCACTCCTCCATCTCCGTCTTTGTCTCCATCTTCGTCTTCCCGCAAACAGTATCAGCAGATTTCACGACACGATTACAAGCGGTTCTCGCACCCCTTGTCAAATCTCTCGAACTTTATCGAACTCTGAAGGACAATCCCGCCGATTCGCCGGAATTTGCAGCCACCGCGGCGGGAATCAAGGCGAACATCAAACAGTCCGAAGCTGCTCTAGTGCCACTCGCCATCACGGGCCGCCTTTTAACATCCGACCTCATCTATTCCAGGTTTGCTCCCACGGATTTCAGATGTCTCCAGGATATTGCCCGACGCATGGCAGTCCGCGCCAATGGTCTGACCATCTACTTCGCCCTCATTGAGCCGACTCGGGAGAAGTTCCCCATCACGCCACTGCCGTCCAGGCCGGCCACTCCAGGTGCAAACACTCCCATATCATCGAGACAGCCTTCTCCAGAACGTCGGACTCCTGACACAGCTGAAGATGACGACGAACGGCTGAGCCGTGACAGAAGCCGTTCCTCACCCATTCATCCGCACTCTCACTCGCGCTCCCACCATCATCACCACCATCACGGACCACTCCATAATCTCCTCCACCACTCACATCTGCCTCTCTCCCTGTCCCGCCTTTCCAAGACTGAACCCGCTGTTGGCGTCTTCGAGTCCCAGCGTTACATGGATATAGAAGCTACCTTTTTCCATGACCCCAACTCGACCTTGCACACCCAGCAATCCACCGATCTCTTGCACGAGTGCTGTGACCCTCTGATTGAAGCGAATCAGAGCGCCGTGGTCGCCATTTCGGAGTGGCTTGGGCAAGTCCGTAGTAGACGCCGTTTCGCGTTCTGGCGGTCGGCCAAGGAAAGGAAGAAACTATGGCAAGCTAATTATGATGCATTGGCGAAGCGGCGGGAGGATCTTCAATCTTTGCTCCAGAGGTTCAAGTCGGACGACAGGTTCAAGGTTCTCGATCCATACCGCCCTGCGCTAGAGGCGAAAGGAGATGTCGAACAGGACTCGCCTAGTCATCGCTATCTATTCCATTGCTACGTCTACCAGTACCATCTCATGCGATTCACATGCCAAATCATTGAGATGGTGAATTCTTCTCCTCGAGGCATACCTGTAGAGCTGACATCCTTCTTCAGCTTGACGAGATCATTCGTCTCGAGCAAGAGCGACCCAAGAATCGTATATGGACTCCTGCGCGGCATTTTTTCACATGGAACACCTGGAATCTTTCCGACATTCAAGATGATGAGGAAGACCCCGGTCTAGTGCAAGGCTTGGCACCTACGGTCATGGATGACTTGGGTATGGCGAAGAAGCGGGATCCCGACGCCCTTCCTCCAAGCAACACGTTTGAATGGTGCATGAATCACCTGTATATGTTTGTACGTGGATTTGGCGGTGGCAATGCGTTGTATGCCGTCAAGGCCGGCGTCTTGACTAGTACGTGCTCGCGGAACTTCTCAGCTGTGTGGAAGGTGAATCTTTGCAGTAATTATGTGCCTACCTTCGTTCTTGAGTAGTTCCGCGGAATTTGCATACAGTGAGCATTGCGTTGACTCTCTTTGCGCCTGGTATTGACCACGTTCCCAGAGAATCGATTTGTATGGGCAATGTGGGTCAAGTCAGTCATGCTTGTCGTTTCTTGCACTGACCCGCGGATGGCAGTGTCATGGCTCAACTCACACTGGCGCGATTCAGAGGGGATACAACATTTGGGTGGGTAGCTCGTGTATTCAGTACATTCTGTGGTGGCATTGTTGGCTCCATAATGTGGTACGTCTCTGATCGGTGCTCTTACACAGTGACAAGACCCCTCATATTTGGGACAGGTATATATCGGCTGGTAATGGTAACGGGAGTCCCTATGGACTAGCTGCGGTCTTCGCTGTATGCTTCCCGTTTTTCTTCTACGCGAGGTTATACTGGCCTGGTCCGCCCATGACGAACATCATCTTCTTCGTCACGACTGTATTGGTGGGGACGCATCTGGCCAAAAGCTATTCACATATGCTCACAATGCCTTAGGTTGTCGGATACTCATATCAAGATGTTCAACTGGCACTGCCTGGTAATCCGGGCTTCGGTATCGAAGTGGCATGGGTACGCTGCTCGTCAAGCGTACGTTCATTGAAACTCAAGCATTGCATAGCGTCGTTTCGTTCTTGTTACTGCGGGAGTGACAGCAGCCTTGTATGTCCTACTTGACAAAATTGACTCGTTCCTCTTCCTCAATTTCTTAGCATCTTCTCTTTTCTACCTCCAGCAACGACGATTCGGCGGTACCAAAGGACCATGCTGGCTACAACCTCTTCCGAGCTTGGTGCTATATACTGTTCGGTCATCTCGTTCGCGACCACTCGCAGGGCACAGGACATTCCGGAGGTTGTTACCAGCTTGATTGCTATTCGTAGTAAATTGAACAGGTCGGCTGTGCTTCGTACAAACGCGATCTATGAGGTCCGAGCAGCTCTTCCTTTGTCGTCATGTGCGAGATCTAACATTCACTTCAGTTTTCCTTGCGTGGTCGCTGGCCTGCAGCCCGGTACCAAAGAATTCTGGATCTTCAGATGTTGGCATAATTTCATGCACTTGACCGTCAAAAGCTCAATCCTCTATCCGCAGGCAAATTGCGTACTCCCTCTCACATCTCATGTCTGTGATGGAACATATGGAACCGTCCTGGACACGAGCGTTCCTCGTTCGGACTCGATTCATCGACCCAAACTTCCAGGGTGACCTACTAGCCGTTATCAGTGCGTTCTTCTTCTCGAGCTTACGTCTGTTACTGATCCGTATACATAGGTCTGATTTCCACGTCGTTGCGTACCGGAGACCCATTGCCTCAAATAACGCCGTGCCCACTGGTTGATCGATTCATGCACAAGTATCATGGGTTCAGTATTATTCACAAGGAAGCCGAGGAAGACTTTGGCCTTCCAAGGACTTTGACCTTGGAGACTTTGGAGAATGAGCAATATCTGTAGGTTGATATCGAGATCGCGTCTCGTCAAATTCACTGATGAGACTTGACAGCATGTTCTGCGTGGGCGTCTCTACTGCCTTTGGTATAGTGAGTCGACTGGATAGGCTGATGCTGGCCGTGAAGGAGATAGTCGGAGAGCAATATCATGTCCATGGTATAAGTACGCTAGGGATGCGGACTGGTGTTGAAATTGGCTCACGGACAAACACGCTTACCTACCGAACTCCCAATGTTGTATAGTAGCAGCCTGTCAACTAGCACAAACTGAATATTTACCGGTACGCACTCTTCAGGGCTGACTCCCGCCTCATCTTATCGAGATAGGCTTTGGGCGTGGCTGTACAGTGATGGGACCTGATGATGGTGTTGGAATTGAGGTCTTGCGGCAATATTTGTTGGCCTCAACCACCATTGAGACGTTCACGACACGAAGATGCCAGCCTTGGATGAGCGAGGAAAGATTGCAGCAGCTCAGCTGGCATTTTATGTACCCATTGCTGCGGTAGCGCTTCTCTTCTTCATCCGGTATCTGTTCAGTAGTGATGCGGGGTGGATTATGCTCCTGTTGTTTGCCCTAGGTTGGTGTGCCTATTACTTGCTATAACACAAACTCCACAATTGTTCCTAGTTCGAATTGCTGGAGGCGCGCTGATTGTTGCCGCTGAATCCGTCACGGATCCTAGTGTCGATCTATACATATCGGCTTACCTTCTGTTCCATGCTGGGCTCGCCATACTGCTGCTGGCCGCAATTGGGTTCACTTCCCTTGCGTACGCCTCCAATCCACTTGCTTGGTTTGCGTGCTCACAGAACATACAGAGGATATCGTTCATACAGCGACTATCCGGCCGTTCGACGGATGTATTACTTTGGCGGAGCGCTAGCTGTCGTTGCACTGGGATTGAGCATCGCTGCTGGATTGCTGGGAACACACGTGAATCCAGATGTCCACGCTGGTACGTAGCATCTGAAACCAGTGCCCAGTGCATATGCGTACACGAGCCGTTCTGACCAGCAACTAGGTATGATCGTTCGTCGTGTTGCAGCAGCAGTTTTCGGGGTAAGTACGCATTTCCACTGGCGCTGTCCGGGACTTACTCGACTCTTGACCGCAAGGTCATCTACATCGTGCTGGCTTTCATGACACTAGTAGCATGGAGTCATCGTTATTCCATGAGGAGCTATCGAAGGAGGGTAAGTGGCGAATGCAACTGTTTCGCCCACTGGCACCAACATCCTCATTCGTACTACAGCTACTTGGCGGTTTGACGCTCGCTCTTCCATTTCTTGGCGTGCGCATAGCCTATGAAATACTAGCAGCGTGGTCAGCATCTGATCCCTTTGGCGACCAACTCTCCTCCAATGCGACTCTCGCCAAGTTCAACCCCGTCCACGGCAAATGGATAGCCTACCTCATCATGGGTTTGATTATGGAGTTTGTTACGGCCATCATCTATGCCTGGTCTGCAGTGGTGCTTCACAGAAGGCATCCCTAGGAGAATACGACATGATATGACCCTGTATTTCGTTTACGACTTGATTTATGTACTGTATTTATTGGGGCTAGCGTGTACTGGTAGAGAGGGAAAAAGAGCATATACTGTATTTGAGTGGCAGCAAAAAAATAACTTCATCGAGAAATGAGATGTACGAGTCTCATAGTCAAGCATTCCCCATGACGGACTGAAAAAGACCGCTTGGGGAACGCTCCGGCTTAATTGAACTCGGTAGCGTCCATCTTTACAGCCACGGCAAGTACCCTGAGCCATCAGACAGACTCGAGAGTTGCTCTGCACTCGAAAGTGACAGAGCGGTGGTGGTAGAAACGAAACAGAGAAAAAAAAGACGGTCACGAAACAGGCAATATGATCACGTGCGTGATGTGGCTTCGATCACTTACACTGTAACTTACACAAGTGACACTGGTTCGTGCGTCATCCAGGCCATGTTGCGCTTGCGTTCCATCTTTCAACATCTGCACCACCAACCCATTGCCAGAATGTCCACCATTCATAACACCAACCAAGCCTGCTGCTCAATTCCTCCCGTTCAGTCCGACTACACACCCAAAGGTACCATCAAATCATATGGAGGCTTCGACAGAGTATCACTTCAGCCTTGTTTCGTAACGCAAAGTTGACCCCCGTCTGCTCGTTCCCAGGTGTACATCACTGGGCCTGAGGCCAGCGACAATGCTATTGTTTCCATCTACGATATCTTTGGGTACTTTCCTCAGACCCAGCAGGGTGCCGACATCATCGCCTCCACGCTGAACACCACCGTCTATATGCCCGACTTTTTCCATCCTGATGGCGCCTTCGATATTGGCAAGTTCCCTCCCAAGAGCGATCAGGACAAGGCAGATCTTCAAGCCTTCTTTGGCGGTACTGCTAGCCCACCGGCCAATCTGAAGAAGCTCACGGCGTTCGGTGAAACTCTCAAGACCAATGGTGCTAAAAGTATCGGAGTATACGGCATGTGCTGGGGTGAGCGCCAGGTCAGTGTTTGTCTCGCTTCAGACTGACTTAGTAGCGCAGGTGGCAAGGTAGCGGTACTTTCTGGTGGTGAAGGAACGCCGTTCAGTGCTATATCCATTCTTCACCCTGCGTAAGCAACACTATTTGACGAGTGTACTGGTGATTCTGATCGAGATCGTAGCATGTTGTCTGTAGACGATGCCAGTAAATTGACCGTTCCATTGGCCATGTACATTTCCAAAGATGAACCAGTTCAGGAAGTACGTACATTGCGGCCCTTTTCGCTGCAAACCTCACGATATACATCCAGTATGAGAAGATCCTTGATGTCCTCTCGAAGAAGCCATTTGCGAGTCAGTGTGAGTCGAAGAACTACTCTAATATGTGAGTGAAGTCATGAGTCTTTGTACCACGAGCAAACGTTCTTAATATTATGTACGAAGGTTCCATGGATGGGCAGCTGCGCGCGGTGATCTCAAGAACGAAGAAAATCTCAAGGAGTAAGTCACCTAGTCTGCTTCGAAGATTTTCTCACCGACTATCGAGTTCAGATTCAAGGACGTCTATTCTCGCCTTGTTCATTTCTTCAAGAACACTTTGGTCTGAGCTTTGCCGTGAATGGGTCTAGTTTGTCTTGATAGCTGTTTGTACAAATGAATACGGCCATGTAACTTGAGTATCGAGTAACTCGATTTTGAAATGAAACGTTAAATGTGATCGACAACCTCCTCGGGATAGTCCTCGTTGACTTTCCAGAGCCAGAATGGTCCTTTTCAAGCAATAAGTCGGAGCACTGTTGCAGACATTGGTAGCCTCACCCACAGGGTCGCCTGCATGAAGTCTGTGAGCATGTTATTAGCCAACATCGTGCCGAACACACCTTCGTCGTGCATGGTAGTCGTCCATACACCAACGACACCTGCGGCGCATCCTACATTGCCTACTTGCACTCCCTCGGAGCTGACCGGACGCGTGAGGACATTGATTCTGATAGATTAGAACTATACCCACGCACCTCCATTGCGTGGCACTATCATAAATCGAGACCTTTTCCCACTGGGAATAAACGCTTACTCGTTCCGGAACTCAAAAGGAAGGCAACTCACAAAACGATAGCGAACTGTACCGTCTTCGGCCATTCTGACTATGCCTTCGATGAGGGACTCGTTGCCGTTTACGCCACGGGATGATCCATTGAAGAAGATGGGAGGATAGTCGGGAAAAGGATTGGGAAAATCAGCATCGGGACAATGCTCCAGTTCGGCACGAGTCACTACTTTCAGGTTTACCTGTATGAGACGCGTTGCTTCCCGGAAGCGGGGGTTTTCTTGGAAATAGGCAATATGGCGCGGTCCACGGAATGTGTTAGAAAACTGCAAGCGAGAGAATCAGTCGAAAGAGCCAGCTTTTTGGTTTGCGCTGACATTGAAAGCTGGGACAAGAAGTCAACACATGCAACACATTTGGACGAGGAGTACCTGAACGTACCGAACAAATCCCGATAGTCCATAAAACAGACGTAACGCCTCCAGCAACCTACATTAGCAGTTATAATGATTGTGCTGTCTCAGAGAACTAGTAGTACATACCCTCAATGCCTGCCCAATCTTCAGCTGTGAAACTGGCCGGCGCCGAACGCGCTCGTACCGCCTCTAGTCCCACGCGAGGGCGGACTTCTGACCAACGAAGGGGAAGTTCAGCCAGGTTGGACCACACAACGGTCATCAAGTGATGAAGGTGCTCCCAATTGACGTGGGCATCGCCTCTAGTCCTTATCGGAAGGACCTCTGGGTTAGCTACCGAGCTACGCATCTCGCCTCCGTCTGCAAGATAAGGACCCCATCTGCTGTGGAAGCTGTAACGGCTTAGATTGTATATGAAGCAGCGGCTCCGGTTCCGTTGGGCTTCAGAAGGAACACCGTCCTCATTCTCATCCTCATCGCCGTCACCGTCACCGTCGGACAGGATGAAGTACACCTTCAGGCGCGCGAGCAGCTGATCGAGGGCTGGGTCGCCGGGGTAGAGGTGGTGGAGAATGCTCGACGAGCGCAGAATAGCAGATAATCGTCCCAGTCCAGGAGATAACACCTCGGCGTCCTCGCTATACGGCTCTGATGTTGCAATGATGTCGATGAATGTCTCTGCAGCAAATCGGACGTCATCCGCACACGGTTCCTTCGAGTTGGCAATCTTCTCTGCGCGTATCCTGCTCTGGAGAAGAAACTTCCAGTCCGCGTCGTCACTGGTAAGAGCAAAAGAGGCTCTCCTGGAAGAGAGCACTGGTTTCGGATGAATGGCTCGTGGATCTCCCCAACCCCGAATGATGAGCTCCCGCCACAAGAAATTGTCCTCGGAGTGATAGACCAGATGATGGAAGGACGAGGCAGTCATCGAGAAGCTAGCGACAGACGAGGCATCACATAGCGCGAGGATGCTCTGAAGCACCTCTCGCGGGATGCTCATGATCGACATCGACTCGGGGGCCATGATGATGGATGAACGGCACCAAGTTCAATGTCACGACCCTAGGTCCGGAGGCGCTTGATCAGCAATAAAGTATCTTTGGCGCGCAAATGCGCTCAGCACAGAGTCTGAGACTTCGCGCTATCTTTGCGACTGTGAGTACTTGTTCCCGTAGGCCTCGAGTCGAGCTGAGGGCCCAAATGCCGACCGGCACGACAATGGCTTGTTCCGATTCAGACAAGGTCTGTCTTCCTATCTAGTCCGCTATGCTGTCTCTTACTGTTCATTGTTCCGAGTTGAGTGCTGTGCATATGGGAAACAGAGAGTGTTCTGATAGTGTACAGCCTCGCCTCGTGTCGACCTCGTTCCCATCCCTTATAAGCTACAGGTCTTGTTACTTATATTACGGCGCTGATGATCTCCTGAACTCGGTTTCACTCATTTTAGAACCTCTTGCCTATGGAGAAGCCACCGGGGCGCCATAACATACATGGCGGATATTATCGCCCTGTTGTGGATCTTAACAAACAATGGGAGCCATCTCCGATTTCATCTACCATCGCGTTGCCCAACGAGGTTTATCCGTACGCTTACGATGAGAGTTGGACGCCCCCCAAGGCTCCCCCATTCAAGCTCAAACGCAAGTACTTTGATTCTCGCGCCCACGAGAGAAATCTTATCATCCGATGGCTGAGAAGGCTTTTTCGTGAGTTGTGACTTCCTCCTTGACGCGACTAGCAGGAATCAATCATTCCGCGGCAGGCCTTGACAGGTTGATAGTCATTCATGAGATACCAATGTATCATCCCTACGAATTGGATCCTCCGCGACCACGATACGAGCCACCACCGCTCTCTGAATGGAAGGCCTGGGGCTATTATGCTCAGCCACAGATAAACCAGGTCTACGTAAACAACCAATGTCAGTGACCTTCTCTTTCCGTCGGCAATAGCTATTCATTGCCTTGATAATGTCAGCTCCTGCAACGGTACGCCGAAGCATCTTGCCGCCGAGCGTCGAAGAGCTGTGCAACTGGTTGAGGAGTCCAGGCAAGCTTCTGTCACTGTTCCAAGGACGAAAACTTATTTCGCAGGCGGAACACAATATCCTCAGCGTTGGATATCTGGAGTCCACCATCCGGCCCTCCCACCTCGACCAAGGCGCTGGAAGAGACCCGAGCCCAGGGCGGCACTGTCATTCCCGTGGGAATGCTATCTGAATCCCTGGCTCATACACGACGTTGCCGGTCCACCTGCCATTCATTGGGACGTCGGCCATGCTCCAACTGCAATTCTCATAACTAATCTTGAGGATCCCGACGCATTCATTCCGCTCTCGCCTGCCGACAGTTGCCAACCAGCGACCTTTCCTTTCCTTACGCATATGGCCATTAATGCCTTGCATATCGATGGCCTACCTATGCCACACTGGCGGATAATGATAATCAACACAGAGGGCATCCGCTGCAATGACCTATTCTCGGGTATTCATGAGCACTTCCAGCAGAGAGTTTCGCGGGAAGACTTCGAGGAATGGGATGAACGTACTCGTGAAGCCGCCATTAACGTCAGTCGGTGGCGTCTCCACAATGAACATCAACTTGATGGACACATCCTTCGACGCGACTTCCTGGGTTTGAACATGATGTTCGACGGAATTTCCGTTAATCCTGACCGTCATGGCTGGATATTGCATGTTAACAGATAACTTACATATGTTCCAGCTCTACGATATGTACTCCCATGTCTACACAAACTGTTCCTATGAACCAATATCCTGAAGTGATGATGAGAGTGTCCTATCTCATGCTGCGAAAATCCACCAGCCAGCAAACGCAAATCCACATATGATACCGAGAGCGCGGGCGACGATGACGACAACTAGAGCCTTGCGAATAGCAGCATAAAAGGTGCTTAACGCGGAACCGGACCAGTTGATTCTAAACGAGATCCTCAGGACGCGTAAGACTGGCAAGAGTTGGACTTCACAAACCTCCTGTCATTCGCTCCTCCGGAGCGTACACTCGCTTCCCATCCACGAATAACTTCCCGGTACCGCTTGCCAAAGACCCTGTCACCGTCATCAGATACCTCATGATGACTACATTTCTCAACAAGCTCACCAAATCCAGAAGTTCACGTCAGGATACGAGAACCGAGGGAAGACACTAGCCAGGCTGGGTGCGACAACTTCCACGCGCATGCCGGGCACCTCACTCTGATAAGGCAGATGCATAACTGGAGAGAGGGGGGACGAGCGACCGCTGTTGACGTCTAATTTGGAGTCGGCCTCGCTTTTCGAAGATGAGGTGGGGAGTATCATGTAGGACACCAAGTCCAGCGTCATTCCTAGCGACAGGCCCCATAGCTTCAGCACATGGGATGAAGTTCTGTTCTCCAGCACGATGGCGGGGAACTCCATGCTGCCAATGAGGACTCGTACAAGCAGGCGCAGTGCCGTGGAATGCTTGGGCGCGAGTCGCGACGCGGCATCGACGGTCACATTGGACCAACGCGGCTGTGGGCTGGCAGAGACGAGAGACGTCAGAGAAATCCAGTGCAACGTTGTAGAAGGAACTGGATCTGGAGCTGGAGCGTGAGGGGACACCTGGAGAAAGACGAAGGGCGACAGAATCATCAGCAGACGCTTGCCGAGCGATGTTGTGATTTCGCGGTCGTCGAGTTGGCCGATGCACATGTAGTCCTTCTCGGCAAGGTCCAGACCGATTTCCTCCCATGTCTGACGGAGTGCTGGGTGCGTACACTTGTCAGTGATAGTTTTCAGAGAAGTGTGGGTTGCATGCACCAGTGTAGGCACCTCCTTCATCGTCAGGATCGGTCCTTCCACCCGGAAAAGCGACGTGTGCTTCTTTGGCTCGGGGATTAGCTTTCGCTACGGAGCCGTCCTCCGAGACAGGATTCTCTCTTTGCAAGAAGAGAATTTCAGCGCGAGCATTGGGGTCATTGACCCAGTCAAGCTGGAAAAATTCCGAGAGTGCGGGGGGTGCAGTAGAAGTGCTAGGAAGATTGGCGTCTGGGGATGGCACGACGCGGATAATGATGGCTACTGCTGCACGTCGTGGCTGCGTGGGAGGAGAGGCGATGATCCTGGGTGGCGTCGACCGGATTCTATGCAAGGCCCGCGACAACAACGGAATGACGGACACCGGTTTATCAGACATGGAGAAAGTCAGCAAGATACGAATTTCCCCAACCGATCATCATTGTACTAAGTTGCCCACGCTCAGGCAGGCACCTTGTCTAGATTTCTCTAGCACCTTCTAGCACCCCCAAAAAGACGCCATACTGACCTCGGATGGTCTTGCTGGATAAACAGTAAATTATTGGTATCTTACGCATAGTCAGTGTCCATGGTACTACTACTAGGAATACAAAAAGCTAAACTAATCAATCATCATCATTCTCTCCCCCTGGACGTTTCCCTCTGATGCTAAATCGTGACGGCGAAGCAATCGATGCCGTTCTGTTGACATTTTCTCTCGATGACATTGACGATCGCATCAACGGATTCGACGTTGGATCAAACTCAAGTCGGACCTTCAATAGGCCTTGACCGTCTCGAAGTTCGCACAAGACGTCCGCACCAGAGACACTGTCCGCCTGGATATGTCGCCAGATCTAGAAACACCTGTTAGTACCTGTCCAGCGAGTACACACCACACGCACATCTATTTCGCCGTCTCCAAGAAGTTTGTCCTTTCCAAGCGTCTTGTGGTCGTGAATCCACACGAACAGCTTTGGTGTAAGAGGACCAGCAGCAAATGTGAACGATTCATTCCTAGCGTTCATCGTCATTCAGCCCGGCGAAGTAGGGTCTAGACAGAGAGCACCTACCACTCGGGAACTGCGGTTTTGCCCACATGTTTGGTCTTCACCTCTCGGTCACCAACCCGGATGGTCACATATGGCTTGGAGTCCCCACCAGGAAGATCTTTTGCGTCAACGGCCGTCACCTTGAGAGTGCCGGGTTCCTGCGGACCGCTCTCCAAAGAGCCTACGGATCTTACCGTAGGAAACGCTGTAACACCCTCAACGTCCAGCTGGCCGATGGGGTGCGACGCTTGTCCCGCCGGTGCGCTTGGTACCGGAGGAATATCGCCTTGATTTCCACCGTCCTTGCTACCGAATAAACCGGTAATACCGTGTATGACACCTTTCCCTGCAGAAACTGGTAGACCGCCTATCTGCGTCATTGCACGACCGGCATTTGAGAAAGTAGAGGTCTTCTGCCTCGACCTGGCGATGATTTCTGGTTGGAAGATCATGCGAATATGGACGCTGCCCTTCTTTCCGTGCTTCGCTGATTCCAAAGAGATTTCCTGTTCCATAGCCTCGAACGGTTCGATTTCAGCCAAGTCAATGGTACCTTCGCCGAGACTCTTCGCTTGTTCCAGTTGATTCCAGTCGAAAATCTCCACACTGAATTTGGCTCCAACCCGGGATGGCTGCAAAATACCTTAATCACTGGCAAGAAAAAGGGACATTACTTTGACGTACCACAGACACCATGAATTCTTCATTCCACTCCGGGTTGAGCGTCTTCTTCTTGGTTTGAGACTTGAAAACCTTCTGCCCGTTGAGAGAGAAGACGGCGTAAGGATCGGATTTCCCTGATAGTATTGTCATAGTCATGCTTTAAGGATCGCGTCGTGCTCACCTCCTCTGTCCGCAGCGACGATGTCGCGTCCACTGAGAAGATCGATACGAAGAACTCCCTGGTCTAAGTTCACAATATATGACGTCTGTTACTCTCAAAACAAAGCTTTCACGCACTGTTGATGCTCTCCCGTGGTTCAAGCTGGACTGGCACGGGCACATATCGTGACTCAAGAGTGACGGTAGAGAGCCTGTCATCGCCTACACCAGTAAGGGTGTAATCAGAAGGACCGGCCTAGAAAAGGAATCAGTAAAAGTATGCATGGCTAGAAACAGAGAGATTTGACCATAGTTGCCTTCAGGAAGTCCTTCGCGTCACCCCGCCACTCGGCTATGATATCGTCTTTGTCGCCTTCGTCGGCGTCGTTCAACCTCAACCAGATCTGGCCGAAATCAAGTTCCTTGAGGAAGCCTTCGCCAACATAGTCCCACTGAGCTTTGGTGCTCCGCGCACGTATGGTGCTGAAGCAAGGCCAGTAACCGTCGTCGAGAAGTACTTCGACACGAGCTTTCTTGGAAAGCTCCCCAGACACGACATTGAAGATGATGATTCCAGATTCTGTAGGGTGAAAAAAATTAGTAGATAGCAGATGGGAGTTGATGAGACGCACGATGCGATAACAACTCTTCGGTACTGAGTTCGAGACCCTCTTCAACAGTTTCAGCGGTCGTCTTAGTTCCAGTGGTCGCCTTCGTCGCCGTAGTCGCAGTCGTAGCTGTAGTATCAGTGGACTTCGCAGCCTTCGTGTGCTCCTTGCGGCCAGTGACGGTGACACCCTCAGGAACGGTCTGACCTTTGCCGTGGTCGGACGCGTCGTCGTCAAGTACAATGCCGCCTTCGCCCTCGTCCTCATCCTGGGCAGCGGCTAGCTCCATTTCATTGGAATGTCCGTCAAATTTGACGCCTTTCAGCTTCATAGCCGGCACGAACTCCGCACGATATTGCAGTTGCCCTTTGAAAGTTCCGTCCTTGTCCAAGCGTAGAGGGTCGTTCACTGTCTTCACCCCAGTGGATTGGAAGGGGTAGACAGGGTCGGTACTTTCTGTTGCCAAAGTGGACACACGTAGTTCGATGGAGCCAAGAGAACGATCCTATAGCACAATGATGAGCGGGAGAATGGTGTAAATACCAGCAAACCCACCTTAGTCAGATGCTGGTAGTCCATACATTCCAGCAGCATCGTCTCTTTGAGGGAGTGAACTGGAAAGAGATTCAGCGAGGTGTACCAGGCCATGCATGATGGGGGTGCCGACACACACCTGGTATGTAAACGATCTGATCCCACACAGGATTGAGATCTGAAAGCAATGAGCGACATCGCAAGCTGAGCAGATTACCAACTGACTGTTATTGACGACCTCTGTTCGTCCAAGAACGACATTGTTTACCAAGACACGAGTATACGGGTCACTCTGATGGGTGGTCAGTATAGGTCTTGCTCAAAGATATGAACATCGGTGTACCTTGCCGCCAAGAGCCGCTTCGACATTCTTGACATCCGTCGCGCGGTCTAGTAAAAGTCGAACGACACCAATCGGGGGAGTGTACTGCTCAGCACCATGCAGACTTCCAGCCATGTTCAAGGGCTTCCAGTCAGCCGAAATGCGTATCTTGCCCGACTTGCAGTTGCTAAGAGGGAACCAATCGATATTCTCTTGCCTGGAGGAGAGAAGGTCCTCCAACTTGATGCTCATGTAGCCGATGACGGGATCTTTGAAAACGTCCCTGTCGTCAATGACCTTAACCGTGATGACCGACGTTGCCTTGTGGGAGCAGATGAACTCATGTGCAGATTCCCAGACAGGATTGTTCGTGTGCTTGAAATTCTTCGTGGCGTGGATGTGATTCTTGTTATCGCCGAGGAACACCTTGGCCAGTGGATTCAGATCGCCAGACATCGATTTCGAAGTGTCTAAATCTTTGGCCTGGTGGATAGTGAGGCGAACGATGCCAACGCCTACACGACATCAACGTTTGGCGATCTCTCACAAAGAGGGACAGACTTACTGGTGTCAGGAACGTCTCCACCCTCCTCCGGCTTGAGGACAGGGAAAAAAGAGACGTCGTATCGCAGTTGACCCCTGTCCTTGCCTTCCTTGAGGATTGAGGATTCGATTCCTTCCTGCGTGGCGTCATCCTGCAACCGGGATAACTCGAAGGTAGCTGTGCCCAAAAGCGCATTCTTTCGGTGATCGTTGTAGTCCCACACGTTCAAGAATAGAGCTTCCGTCAATGAGTTGATCAAGATGAACTTGGTTTCCATCCAGGTCGGGTTGTACCTAAAAAAGGTAAAGGCTAGATCGCAGCTTGATGACTGTAGAACGTACGTGTTGCTCTTGTACTTCGTTCGCGCAAGCTCAGCGCGATTGTTGATAGTCAAGGATACATATGGGTCTGGAGTACCGCCACTGATTTTGGTGCCTTTGATACCACGGGCGGACTGCACAGTGACCTGCAGAACTCCGATAGCTGAATCCAAGGGTGTACCCGACAGTAGTTGCTCGAGGTTGAGGGTAAATACATTAGGGTCGTACATCATAGGCCCAAGAACGGAGTGTGTCATGTCCCGAATGAAAGACGACAGACCGGGTATCTGATGGAGAGCTCAGGTTGGATCTTCGAAATCCTGCGAATCAAAACTCACGCTTGCTATATCGAATCCGAAGGTCTCACCGCCAATAGGTTTGAGGACGTAGTCAATAACAGGCTTTTCCAAGAAGCAGATGTCGACTATCTGCACGTGAGGGAAGTTGGACATCAACTTCATCCTGATGCGCATGAGTCCACTGAAGGTGATATCCTCTACCAAAATCGGCATGCCCGCAGTGGCGAAACCCTTGCCGAGTCGTACCGATAACACCACTTTCGGATTGACCTTACCGGCAGCTTGCCTAGGCGTTAGATCGGAGAGGTCGTTCGGTGTGAACGAGATCCCCCAGTCCATCATGACGATGTCATCAGGCGTCTTGGGGAACGTCCTGACTTTGTCGATGCGTGGTGCCTTTGTACCGAGAGTGAAAGTTGTCAGGCGTAATGAATCGAGGAATGCGGGAGTCGACGAGCTGAGAACTTGGTCGACGGAGCTGATGATCGTTGCGGACAATACGGGCTCATAAATAAGCCAGAAGCGATCGAGAAAGTTGTTAATCCAGTCCGCGGACTCGTGTTCCGAGGCTAGACGCGTCTTGACAAGCTCCCTTTGTATGTCATCGCGTGCATTGCGACGGACGCGCTCCATCGAACTTGTATAATAGGTGTTGCAGAATGCAAGCACTATAAATATCCATCCCCAGCCGAAGTGGAAACGTGTTAGGAAATGGGTGACAAAGACAGCCTGTATGATGAGTGGCCCTTAGCATAGAGATTGTAGGTAGTGCGGGGTAGGACACGTACGGCGACGATAAGAGCAGCGTTGTGGTACCACGTGCCGTAGTATTGGTCTGATATGAACTGCTCTAGAACACCTTTGTCCTTCTCGGCACCTTCAGGGAGGGGCGGGTCGTCGATTCCTGAGACCGCACGCCACCCGACACGGTACCAGTCTGGAATAGATGGCGCAGGTCCGTCGGGGAGGGCACCGGGAGGCGAGAGTGGCTCTGGAGGTGATGCTACAGGTGCCTGAGGGACGTCGTCGTCTTTGATTGGAGAGTGTGCTGTGTCGGTACCGTTGATAGTAATCGTAGGCACGGCGGACGAGTTGCCTGTGTCGACAGCGACCTCTGCGCCCGTATATGAGTATACAGGGTTGAAAGGACAATGTGCCGCCATACCTCGCTCCAAAGCTGCAGACTTTCCAGTGACACTCTTGAGCTGGTCTCGAGCCTGTCCAGCTATAGCAGCCTTTTCTTTGGGAGGGGTGTCTGGGTCGAAGGAATGTACTGCGACGCGACCGTGCTGCTCGTCCTGCCTTAGGGCGTCAAGATTGGCCTGGCCATTGCCGTTGGCAATGGCATTGGTGGCCATAGAGGGAAAACAGAAAGAAAGGCTAGGGTGGACGGGTGGTATAATACAAGCAGAGAGGGAGCGTGGCGGAGAGACTGAGGCGTGAACCAAAACAGGACCTGGACCTACTATAGCGTGGGGACTGGATGATGTCATCCGACGTTCCTGGAATGCAACGCGGCGCATTCATGCGTCGTGAGAGACAAACAGTGAGAGTAATTGAATACTTTCTTGCAACACATGTTCTGAAAAATTGCATCGCGACCGCCTGCCAGTATATACTGCGAGCTGCCGAATGTAGTCCCGAGGTGCATATTTGTGCGTACTTGGCAAGCGGCTTGCCGTCGTGCCGAGCCGCGCCGAGCCGCGACGAGTGGTCACGCCGCTCGCCTTGGCTCGTCATCGCTGTCTCTCAATGCCATGAGCTCGCCGCCATCTCTCCGAGACCTCTACACCGACCCGTCGTCAGCATGGGCGTTTGTTCCGCCCCCCGCCGCTGCACCGGCAAATCCCAGTGGTCCCTTACCCCCGACGCCGAGCCCAGCCTCCTTCCACTGGTCCGCGCGAACGGCGACCAACTCAATATTTGACCTCTCCCCTGATCTCAACGAGACCGGCGGTTTCAATGCAGTAGAACTGCTCAGAGCCCTCGCGGCGTCTGCCGTGTTGCAATATACGAGCAGTGCGATTGCCATGCCCTTGGAAGTCGGCAAGACGCTTCTTCAAGTGCAGTGGATACCGCGTGAACCTCATGATTATGACCTTGACGCCGACACTGAAGACGACGACGATGCGGTCAGTTCATCTGGTACACCCCTGGGTCAAATGTCTGACTTGTTCATTTAGCTGAGTGATTCATCAAACGAGAACGAGGCTTACTTCGCCGATCCAGAAGGCACGCCTCGAGTCCACCACCCTCCAAACGCCGATGATCATGGCCGCAAGTTCTTGCAGGAAGAGGCAGAGTTTGTCATACCAGTCGGCAGCGCGAACGGCGTTTGGGGCATGATCAAACGCGTTGGACGCTTCAGAGGAGAGGGTTGGCTGGCACTATGGAAAGGTCTGCATGCCTGCTTCTTCTCCGATGTCTCCGTTAATCACCCTTGCTCAGGCCTTCTCACCTCGTGTGTCTCAGATGTCCTCTCTACGACTTTACAACCGATGGTTCACAACCTTCTTCTGGGAATATTCTTCCCCTCAACCCCTCTCTTTCATCAGCCTCCCCTGCTGTTATCGGCAATATCCCATGTCTTCACCGCATTCGTCCTTTCCCCTCTAGACCTTGTTCGTACACGGCTCATCGTCCAGTCCTCCATTCCCCGATACCGCTCATACACCGGCCCTATCGACGCTCTTTCTCAGATTACCCGTGACGAAGGCGGTCTCAAGGGTCTCTATCTCCATCCTCAACTCCTCATTCCCACTATCATTGATACCACACTGCGCACTGTCGTATCTTTGGCTGCACCGGCCTTCCTGGCATCATATATTGGTGCCAACATCACAGAAAGCAGCAATCCCTTGCTTTGGGGACTCACAGAGTTCGCCGGAAGCTGCCTCGGGCTCTTAATAACACTTCCCTTCGAAACAATAAGACGCCGCCTCCAGGTTCAAACACGAGGCGCACCTCCCATCAACGGGATTGTTCAGCTGCGTCCTGCGCCTTATAACGGTGTAGTTGACGCTTTCTGGCACATTCTCACGGAGGAGCGCTCAGACTTGCCCATCATCAGGAGAACAAGAAAACGCCGGTCAAGCACTAGTACGGAGGTGCCTCCGGAGCGGGAGGGAGACAGTTGGCTGCGTCACACGGGTCTTGGACAGCTCTATCGTGGGTTTGGCATGCGACTTGGTGCAAGCGCCATCGTTTTCCTTTTGGTCGCCATCAGTGGAGGAGATAGTTCGGACGGAGGCTGGGCGGAGCTGTAAACATTAATGAATTAAACTTGGACTAAGAAATCATCTCTCAAGCGGGTTACTGAGTTCTGGGCTTTTGAGAGATGTACTGTATCATCAAAAACAGTCCAAAAACGAGTGTGACGCGACGCGTCGCTGTCACTTTGAACCTGCCAACAACATCATGATTCCAACGCCTGATCTTTCTCACCTACGACCTGAGGATTATGAGAGGGTGTATGAACCAGCAGGTGCTTACACCCATTGAGCGTTTTTCAGAATTGATTGTGGTCTAGAAGATACATTCCTGCTATTGGACGCGCTCGAAGAAGATGCACAGCAATTGATAGCTTCAAAGCCTCGGATTTGCCTCGAAGTTGGGTGAGTTTGACCGCGGTTCAAAGTGTCTAGGACGGCCTTCCAACATCGATGTTAAGGTCGGGATCCGGCTGCGTTTCAGGATTCTTGGGAACGATCTTGGGATCGTCAAGTTGTAGGTCCTTCACGAGATGTTTTGGGAAGGTTGCGAATTCGCTTCACAGTATACCTCTGCACGGATATAAATCCACATGCTTGTAGGTGTACGACGCTGACAGGAGCGAAAAACAACGTAAGCCTCGTCACCAATCGCGTAGTCCAACAAAGCAAACGCGTTTCTGTAGGTCCACCTGAATGCAATCGAGACATCATTCTCGGGGGCTCTACACATGCGACTTCGAAACTCAGTAGATATCCTCCTCTTCAATCCACCCTACGTCCCGACAATACCAGAAGAAGCTGTCGATGCGCAGAAGGACCGAGATATCCAAGGATCATGGGCAGGTGGAAGCGATGGGATGGATGTTACCAATCGATTTCTTGAGATCGTGCCGGTGGGCATCCTGGTCATTCGATTAGGCGAAGACTTTTCTCAGTGCTTCATAGGAACTACTTTCCCCGACTGGCGTTCTTTATCTGGTGGCGCTCAAGCAAAACGACGTGCCTGGAATCCAATGCAGAATGAAGGAGCAGCATGCGCTGAAGAGTGACGTAGGAGCAGGAACTGTGGCGGGAAGGACTCTGCTGAAACTTTTCCACAGATTGTCCTGCAAAGACGGGCAGGCAGAGAACACTTATTCATTCTTCGGTTCTGTCGTACTGATGCCTGCTGTAACGGGGCTCGGTCATTGCAATGAGTACGGTTAGCGCCTCGATTCATCTGCCTGTGTCCTTCACCTGCTGCGCGAGGTAAAGCAACGATGAACACGACTGTGTAGAGTCATGCTGAATCCTCGTGTAAATGCCTCCTTGAGATCGCGCGGTGTGTTTCCTTTATATCGCTTCTGCTCGGGTCTACGTTACCGTACAACCAACAACTGACAAAGGATGAGATTCGTATGTCTTCGGTACCGCTGTCTCGACTCACCTGCTCAGTCTGTTGTTCAGAAGGCTGTGTGCCCCTCTTGCTTCTCACGCAATGCATCCGACGAATTTCTTCCCATCGTGGACAGTCAGGTCCTGGGTGTTGTTCGTCTCGTCGTTCAATCGGGCTCTTTCCCGAAGTCCAGGCTTCGACCACTTGCGACACCTCCAAACCCGTTCGTGAAGATAGCTACCGACGTAGAGCAAAAGAGCTTTTGCACTTCATGCTGTCGTCGCACGTACGTGCGTACTCGCCAACTAAATCCAGTATATGAATCCATGGATAGGTACAACCCTAATTGGATGAAAGACACACTGTCCATCCCGGTCTCCTCTACAGATTCTGGGATTCATCTCTCTGTTCGGAGTCGGTCTCGATATCGTTGGTGGACATCTATTGGGTCGTCCTTTCTGTCGTTGGACCATATCCTGGATACACCGGATCTGCATAGTGTTACTCTTCCTCTAAGTTCTTCCCAAGGGAAGCCGCGCGGTCATTTACTAGTGTCTGTCTCCTTTAATCCCGCACAAACTGTAGATCACCCCTCCGGTGAGATATAGATACTCATGAGCGCCTGACGATGCAGCACTTAATTCAAACAGATATTGGCATAGTGCGTTTGCTCCTTTACGAGGCTAGAGGGCTGGAACAAAGCATATCCCGCAAGACTCCCAGCCCGAGGATTCTCGTTCAGTGCGTCGACAACGGGGAGGAGCAAGCTCCTCTTTCGATGTTCTCTACACCCGTTTGTCGTGAGACCACTGATCCCGTGTGGAATTCATGCTACGATTTCATCTGTGGCAAGAAACTCGAAACCACATTGCTGCTGCATGTCTTCGATGCCAGTGCAAAGAGATCCAATTTAGGCTACATGACGATCCCTCTCCGAGACCTTCTTGATATGAACGAGACCGATACAGTCGTCTGGTGGCCCTTGAGCGGATCGTCAAAGGGACAAGTGAAGATGCGTGCGGAGTGGCGAGCTGTAGCGATCTCGAATCTAGTATAGCGGGAGTCGTGTATCCCTCTGACTACTGTTGAGCTTCAGCGATTCGTTCGATGACCATGATGGTTATGGCGTAATACAAGCTCTTATGTATATTAGCATAACATGGGGCGGCGGCCGCTATCTTGTATCAACGTTGTCAGACAGACGTCGGGCTACGCGGGCAACAAGATCGGGATCCAAGTACTCAAGCAGTACTTTAGCCCGATAACCTGGCCTCCTTCGTATGAGCAGGACTCGATACAGGAAGGTCGGTTACCTGACTAGCAGTACTTTAGGCCTGTGAACGTTTTCAGAACGATTGCAGGATTCCTGCAAGCCTGAGGTTCCCAAACTGTGACTCTCAGTGAGTTATGGAAAAGGTATACAGCGCTACACATCGATTCAAACAACACCAGCATCAAGTACATACAAGGAAAATATACACTCAGGATACAAAGGATACAATTACACCACCCTTGGAATAAATCATCAGCTTCATAGATAAAACATGGACTCCCTCAGGAGATCGCCGGCTACACCGTCACGCCAAAGTCCTGCGGCTTCCTTCATGACCTCTTGGTCGGCGTTGACAAGGTTCAGGTTCACACTAGTGATGTTGTGAAGCAATTTGTGAATGTAGCATCGCCCACGTTCGCAGGCCATATCGGCGTAGTAGGCGGGGGATGCCAGGCTGACGGCTTTTGTAGCTCTGCTGTATAGATAGCTGATCTGGTTCGTCAATGTTTGCAGCTCGTCCGCCTTGAAGCCAATGTCGTCGTGAACAACGTAGTAATGGGTCGGTCGCGTGGTTCCTTTGAGGCCGGCGTGCGCTACACATTGAAACGCAAGGTAAGTACGAGGGAGGCGAAATAAAGCGAACACGTACCTTGTAAGAAGAAATCAAAGTGAAACACAGATGTGACGCCACGGTCAACGACCGTGCCTGGCCTGGGATTACCGTTCACATCCGCTCCCTCTTTGTCTGTAGGGTAGAATCGTGTATGGTGCCGTTTCCCACAGACGATGATTGTCAACTTGGGATTGTACTTCTTGGCGGCCGTATTGAACTTGGTGAACGCTTGCTGAATCGCAGGCATCTCCTCCTGCACGACCGTCATGAGTTGACCCTGCGGAGACCAATATGAGCTTCGGCGAACCCAGTAGAAAGTCGAATGTCAAACCTCAGAGACCCCATCACGATAAACAAGGACGCGTTCAGGCAAGTACTTGTTCTTCTTGAGGAACAAGTTGAGTCGTTCCCTCATCATTTCCGCCAGGTTGGTCACCATCTATGCGTCGCCGTCAGGGAAGGTGTGATGAGACTGGAAGCCACTGGCCTCTTTTTTGGACTCCTGTAGATTCATACTAGCAGGATATTGAGCGAATTCTTTGTCGTGACTCGCGACAACAGCTGCAATGGATGGTGTTCCCTTGACACTTCCAGGTCCAGGATGGGTTACGTCGATGCCTACCAGCATTGTCGGTTTTTGATGCAGCCATCTCATACTGTTCTGGTCCAGCGTGTGGCTGCAGCAAGTATGAGTCCCCATAACGTTCAATGGTGTGATGACATACTTAGCACCGCCCATTTTGATGTTCACCTTCAACGCTACATTGCCAAAATATGCCGGCGAACCTGTCGAACGCCTGTTAACCAGGTGAGGACGAAAGTACTCGACAAAAATTTACATTTCCGTATCTTTCCAGCATGAGCACAGACGGTGTGTATGTCCAACCACGTGTCACAAAGATACTTGATGCCGGAATAGACATGCTTGTCGTTGTTGGACAAGATGACAAGGACGAAGGCAGGCTTTTTCCCTGCTTTCAACACCTCCCTAATCTTGCTAATCGCGCGCGACCGTATAGGATCGTCTTGATCCTTGGGAGGCAGTCGAGCACCGACGATACCCATCGGTCGTTCTGTGGCCAGTCCACTATTTCTGCAGATCTGGGAAAACTCCTCAATAGTGCGGGTCAAGTCGGGATCATTAGGACCGCTGAACTCTTCCCTACCGCCATCGGCCACACAAAGTACGATCCAGTTGCGAAGCTGGCCACAGCGCAGAAACTTGACATTTCTGAGGTTCCAGCTTGCCTTGTCGTCCAGCGTCGGCCGTCCTTGACTGTAGGTGATGCCCGGGGCAGGTAGAATACGGCCCGGGACAACGGTCATTTCGTTTCCGATACTAAGACCGAACGCATTCAAAGCGGGAGCACCTGTGCGAAATCCTAGTTCGTTCAGGCCAGCACTCATAATGGTCTGGGCATTGATATTGGGGGGTTTGGCGGCCGCGGTGATCATGTTGGATGTACACTCGTCACTGAGTTTGCCTCTGAAAGGCTGATTGGGCAAGATCTCGCATTGCTCGGGGGGAAGCAAATTAGCCTTGGTGCCACCGACATCGACAAGCGGAAGATCAGGGTATTGAAGACGGACGTTATACTCTGTATCGTCGTCAATGGAATACTGAATATGCGAAGAGCTTGACATACTTCTTCTGAAATATGTTTCCACGGTCACATCTCCACCTAATTCAGCGCAATGGAATGTATGCTGCTTAGGCGTGAGGTTTGATACGGACTTGACAGTCTTTTTGTATCCAAGATGAATCGCTTTGATGCGCACACCCTTTGCGAAGGCGTTGTATCTTCCCCCGTGGCTTGCCCTCCCAAAGTTGTTCATGGCCTCGGCCAAATTGCCGGGAACTACAAAAAAGACCGGTTCAGAGTTCTGTTGGCGTAGATGACGTGCACTAGTGACAGACTGACCATAAAATGCAGTCGTACAAACTGAAATGGCGTGATGAATACGGCAGCCAGTGAGCTGGCGGTGACGTACCGTTGACATTGACCATAAGCTGATTGTGACTGGGCCGGACAGACGAATAGAAGCCACGCCATGCTTCAAGGCCACCGGTGAGAGCCACCGGGGGAGCCGCACTACGGAAGAAGAAGCGATTGCGTCCAACGAGAATGCCGCCACCTGTTGTGGTGCGATTGGGGTGTGCGGCGAGTATAAGATTGAGCGCAGATATGATGGGAAGGATGTCGTATCCGAGGTACTCGGGCCTCCCAGAGAGATACCTGGAAGAAGTGAATGACGAAGAAGAATACCAACGAACCGCAACTTACTTGAGCAAATTGGATGTTTCGATGGTTTGCACAAAAGTTATTGTGAGGACATATTCTTTGCTAGTTTTAGAAGGTCCTTGTTCGTCCTCGTCATAGAACGGGACAGTGATGGTCAGTGGCTGGATTAGCGGCGACGCGGCGATGAGTTTGGAGGCATGGTCGTGGGCTACGATGCCTCTGAGACCATTGGATGTCCATTCAGGTGTTTGTTCTGCCAGTTGGAAGATTCGTCTTTTGACGCGACGATTGGCGGTCCCCGCGGCGGGAGACATTGCGACATCATATTCATACAGTGAACGGGAGGGCAGTCGCACGGGGAAGAAATTTGCTCGAAGCGAGACTTGCTTGCCAGTGGTCCCGAATCCGGGGCGAAGTGGTAGTTCATTTGAATTGACTTTCAAAGAGGAGAATGACTGGACTAGGGCGGTGTCGGATCCGTCTGTCAGGCGAGCATCAATATGTGCCGGACCTGGGGAGTATACCCTGTTAATTGAGATGACATTGAGATCCATGGCTCGCAGAGCTGAGAGAGAGCTAGGCGTACCCAGCACCCTCGGACGGTCCGCCTCCGCGACCACCGCCACGACCTCCACCACCACGTCCAGAGAAGCCTCCGCCGCCTCTCCCTGCGCTTGCACCTGCGCCTGCACCTGCTGGCCCGCCGCCGCCGCGTCCCCCTCGTGGAGGTCCTCCGCTGGGGCCTACGAATGGTCAGGGATCTACAAGACGAGTGGAGGACGTGGATTGCTACCACCACGAGGAGGAGCGCCTTGTCCTCGGCCGCGAGGATTCCCTCGGTTAGACATGGAAACGAGCTAGGAAAAGCAAGCAAGCCAAGAAGGAAATGCGCGATGAAAGACTGGGGCAGAGAAGCAGCAAGTGCCCACGGTGTTACTCAATGGGGTTACGTACCCTAATCGATCGGAGCCAGCGCCCAGTCAGCAAGGCAGTGTCAGCGATGACTTGCAGAGGACGGCCACGACCCAGCAGCGGCCACGGCATACCGCAGTTCACCCTTGCCTTCTCCCGTCACCACACTCCATGAAACTCAACAGTCCTCTCCCGCAACCTCTGCAGAAGGAGACCACAAAGGCTGCAAAGATATTCAAGTCCTTTGTCGACAGCGGCAACAACGGTCTCGATGGGGTTATCCCTCGCCATGTCCTCGAGAATGCCAAGGGTTTCGCCATCTTTAGTGTCTTCAAGGCTGGTTTTGTCTTCAGCGCTCGAGCAGGCAGCGGCATTGTTATTGCCCGACTCGATGACGGCTGTATGTCCCTCAATTTTAATACTATTGGTCCAACCTAAAGCACTACATAGCATGGTCTTGCCCGAGTGCTATTGGAACTGCGGGTGTTGGCTTCGGTGGACAGGCTGGCGCTGAGATGACCGACTTTCTTGTCGTTCTCAATTCAAGATCTGTAAGCAACCCACTTCATCGAGGACGCTGCACTCTGAGACCTGATTTGTAGGCCGTCGTACGTTCTCCTATCACGCGGCAAAACTCTGGTATCCCTAATCTCCGATCTTAGAAGTCCTTCATGGCCGCAGGCTCCTTGACTCTTGGTGGCAACATGAGCATTGCGGTGGGCCCACTGGGCCGCAATGGTGAAGCCATGGGGTCCCTCAATACTAGCGGGAAAGCTGCTGCCATGTACAGCTACTCCAAGACCAGGGGTTTGTTCGGAGGTCTCTCTATAGAGGGCTCGGTCATCGTTGAACGTCAAGACGCGAATGTTCAAGCGTACGGCAACCCCAATGTCTCTGCCAAACTTCTTCTCGGTGGCCACATCGATCCACCACCATGGACGGCACCCCTCATTCAGACTCTCAACAATTGTACAGGTCTACCTGGGAATCGTCAATGGATACATGACGGGCTTGACTCGCCAGGGTATGCCTTTGGTGGCTTGGGCTCAAGCACGCCGCAATCTCCCACACCATCTCAGCTGAAGAAGAAGAAGAAGAACGATAAATCGCCTTACCCCCCGAATGCCTGGGGTCAGCAGACCAATACCGGCTCCTATTTCCCTACTGAGGATGCCTTTGCTGATCCGCCAGTCAGTCGCTCCACGCCAAATCATACGCCTTGGCAGCAGGGAAACGCATCGACCACAAACGGCTTCAAGACTCATTTCGAGTCCGATTTCGTAGCTCCCGATACAAAGTTACACAAGACTACCCAATCACTATCGACACCTCCCTCTAATGATTGGTTCGAGTCCCTGGACGCGCCTTACACCAACTCTCCCGCGAGTATGTCCCATGCGCGCTCATTGAGCTTAGCATCGCCGTCTGTAAGGTCGTGGGATGAACCGCCGCCATTCATAGCGGCCAAACCCGAGCTCAGTAAGCCCCTTGTCGAAGGAGTAGGTAGAGCAATCGCCTTGTACGACTTTCATGCAGTCGAGGTAAGTGATAGTTCTTGGTCACCTTCTTTTCTCATCGCCGCGTCTAGTCGGGCGATCTGTCATTTTCCAAAGGCGACGTAATCATCATTCTGAAAAAGAGTGATAGTTCGGACGACTGGTGGACTGGCAAGATCGGCGAACGCAGAGGTGTATTTCCTGCCAACTTTGTAGAAGTCGTTTGACACATGCAACGGTGTCGGTGTATTTTTCAAGATCTATCGTAGGGTACATAACTCGTAATATCTGCAGTGAAGTTGTACGTATATGTAGTTCGGATTGTCATACTGAATGCTGTACGGTTGTTGGTCAGTCAGACATATCAAAATATTCTTCGCCGTCGTCGACTTCATGGGTCTTGTGGCCTCTAGCCCACTCAATAACACGAGGGTGTGCCACGACCCTGCGGGAAGTTCAGACAAAGCGCCAAATGACAATAAATCAAGGACGTACTTTGACGGGTCGAAATTGAGGACTTGAAGCGTGTCCATCGTTGTAGCTCGCGAGAGAGCCACATATGCTACAAGAAACTGCTTAGCATATAGGCAAGCTTACCAACGAGTTGACTCGCCTTGACCCTTCTCAAACGTACTCCGAAGGTCGACCTTGACACGTTCGAGTGTTTGTCCTTGCGACTTGTGCACGCTTAGCGCCCACGCTAAGATCAAGGGCAACTTTTCGGGATCTTAGCATGTGTACTCTATCAACAGGTTCGACGACTCTTACCGTGTCTCTCTTCGCCTCGACTTCACCCTTGTGATTCTCCACCGTGAAATCTTGGGGTATGCACACCAGCTTTCGCTCGTTCTTGAGGAACTGGACGATCGGCCATTTCTGCTCGGCTGGCCACTTCCGTGTGGAGGCTAATTTCTGCGCGAGTGACGGAGGACGTCCATTGTCGGTTGGATCATCTTTGCCGTTGGAAGTAGTGCCGAATTCTAGATGTGCATCTTGTGCTTCTCGCGAAGTGACAAAGTCGATCACTTTTCCGACAGAGCCATTCACCAGATGACCTTGCTCGAGGTTCTACAACTTGTTATTGGAGCACATAGTCATGAACAGAAAATCTTGAACCTTGACAAGCATTACTTGAGCGCCAACCTGACGTTCATTCAGAGCTTTCATTCAGACAGACGAATGCGGGCACGATACCTTCAGCGTGATTTTACTAGGATGCGTTGGTAAGCCATCGCCACGCCCATCAAGAAAAGCGCTACCTTGGGACAATCAAACGATCCAAGATTTTTTCCATTTGGTCCGGATGGATCGGTCGTCCATCAGCATTGAAGCCTGGTGTATCGCAGGCATGATAGGTGTGGGCTTCGCCTCTCAGATTTCCCAAGCGTGTCTCATTAGCGGTGGCCACCTCATGGCGTAACGAAAAGCTGCAAAAGATGATTATTTTCGGGAAAGCGAGCTCAAAAGTAAAAACGTACATTTCCGTGGCATCAATGCCATCGTTGTATGTCAGAGTACGAGACAATGCGCGGAACGTCCGGGAAGCTTCTGGCGACAGTTCTCCGAATCGCATTGCATTGAGCATATCGATGAAAACTAACAATATGAGTAAGAGGTCACTACAAGCAACAGAGCTTCACCTTGATCTTTCTGGCGAAAAACTCGGGTTAAAGTGATAGGAGCACCAAAACATTTATTCCAGCATTTTGCATCGAAAGCAAACGTAGGGGGTATCGGCACATTGTTCTCTCCTGATTGTGGGACAGGTGGAAGCTGACAGAAATCCCCAGATAGGACGAGCTGATCCACGGATTAGTACCAGCTGTGAGAGTTGGAAGAATCGTGACAATTACTTGTATCCCACCGAAAGGCAGATCGGAGCCACGTATACGTCTACCAATCTCGTCCTGAGATATCGTAAGCAGACGAAATGTGTCGAGGAGTACGACCGACCAGTTTATCGAACAATGACCCATCTATCATGGAAACTAGTGGCCGAAGCATCAGCACCGCCGTTCGCAAGAAGAAGATTTTAGTACTCATACTTTCGTCGATGATAAGAGTCTGAACCCTTTTCCATCGCTTGAGTGCCGGTCCCTTCAGCCCCATGATCTTTCCCGCCAACTTCGGGGCAGGTTCTTTGCCCAGGCCAATACCGCCCCATGAATGCAAGGTACTACCTCCTATATTGACAGAAGCAATGCCTGTAGATGCCGTGACTGCGATGTCCTTATGGGCAGCGCGTAAGGCTTTGATGATCTCTTTCAAGAGGATTGATTTCCCAGTGCCTGAGAGGCGTCAATAACAGAACATGCGCCACTGAGATTGTGTATACCAGCTGCTCCGGTGAAGAACACGTTGTCACCCCTCATAACGCGATTCAGGACTCCCTGTTGCTCGGGGGACAGGGAAATCTTGGTGGATTCAGGCGGTACTAAGTCAGTGGTCTTCGCTGGCTGTGGTGGCCCAATAATTTGAATCTCCATGTCGGTGTCGTCACTGTCGTCGTGTATCACGGGAGGTCGCTTTGATGGTGTCCGAGCCTTTCTAGGCTTCTGGGCGGCGGGTGCTTCTGACTCTGAGTCTGAGATGACGATGATTTCGGAAGGGGGAGCCGGAGAAGTTCGACGTGGTGTACGAGAAGGGGCGCGATTATTGTCTGTAAACGCGTCGAAACAGCCGCTGAGTATTGGACGCGAATCGCGTACCAAGAAAAGCCTGCGCTTCAATACGCGTCGAGAAGCTTTTGTGCTTGGCTCCGGGATATCGCGTCACCTAAATATTGTATCAGTGTCAGACATATATGAGGGCAGGTAGGACAAACGTTCTTGTCGCACTGTTCAGGTCGATGGTCAGGTTCGACTTGCGGGAAAGAACTTTGAAGGCATTCACCTCGGCCCATGTGTCGTAGATTTGAGGGCCCTCCCTGCCTACACACACGGCAAAGAACTTGGCCTTTGGCATGACAAAGGCTTGAAGGCAGTGTGGACCTGGTGTGAGAGCCTTCACGCTGATGTAAGTCAACCTCAAGAGTTAAGCTGTCACGTCGCGTGGCCACTGTCACTAAGTCAATTCCAAATTGAGAGATACAAATGCTGCTGGTAGAGGTGGAAAACGTGGTTGGCGGGAGAAGCAGTAGTACTACAGACTACAACATGTACATGGTATAGAAGTGACAATCGTACACAAGGTTTCGACGAGAGAACACCGATCATAAGACGACTCGTAGATAAAGTTACACCGAACACGTCAGGTTCTCGCATCATGGTATAGACTCTTGCGGTGCTGCAGCTCTAGCACTGTGAGGTGGTGACGAGTCGGATGCCACCATCTGATAGGTATCATTGTCAGCAGGTTCTGCAAGAGGAGTCTCGCGCCCAACCCAAGTTTCGTCCCACGTCGGTTTGGTAGGCGACCGAGCTGGCTTGGGAAGGGTTTCCATCCTTTCCTTGGTAGGCGATGGCTGTGCTGATCGTGAAGATGGGTGTATACTGTTTGCGGGACGAGGTGGAAGCCGAGGTGTGAAATCTTCCGTCGATGAAGGCAAACTTGGCGATAAAGGAAGAGGAGCAGGTAATGTAAATTTGGTGGTCTTCGAGCCATATGAGTATTTCGGGGCTTCCTCGCCACCTGGCGTAGGAGGTAGCGGTGCTGACTGTTTGGCGTCGTCGAAAAGTACCTGAGCGTTCAAGATGAGATCCTCCATCAGTGTATCCTGCGAATTTGTGCGGTCAACGGGTGGCCACAATAACAAACAGCTTCTGGGAGTTGACACTTACCTTCCAGTTCTGCACGTTCAAGAGGTCTCCTCCTTTGGGCATTTCGTCGTCACCGAAAATGACACCTCCAAACACGATGGCAAGATTCTTCGCGTCCATCTTGTTTTTGTCGCTGAATGCAACAACGCGAGAGAGGTGCTCAAGTAGAGCTTTGAGAGTCGCCTGATGAACAGGTGGGAGTCGCCGCATCTTGGCCCGCAGGAGAGCAAAATTATTTGACCGGTGCTCGGCTACCAAGACACGATGATGAGGCGCATGAAACGGGCAGGCATTCGTACATACCGAAATCCTCGGTGTGTTGAATTCGGTCTTGTAGGGAGAACTTGAAAATGGGTTCTGGCAACTCGCGTAGATATAGCTGCAGCGCATATTAGCGTCTCTGTCGATTCATGTCAAGGCATACTCCTCACTTTGAGAAGGGATGCGACAGCGTATACATCATGCTGTTGGTGAAACCTGAATGCGTCTTCGTCCTTCTCAATCTCGCGTTGCATCTAGACGCTGTCGTTCACGACTGTACTATCCATGACTTTCATCGCACATACTATTTGCACAACGGCATGCCGACCGGAGACCTGGAGAGCTGGGTGAATACAAATCTATCCGGTGAGATGTGACAACGTACTCGATATATTCCTTCTGCCTCCAAACCTCTGAAATCGATCTCCGCAATGCATATCCTCGCAATCTTCGGTATATCGCCTTCAGGTAGATTCTTAGACATGGCATAATCCATGAGGCTGAAACCAAAGATCAAATCTTTGCATTCGCCGACCGTTCCATTATAGTAGAGGACGGGCTCTGGTCTGGAAGCGGCTTGGGAACTATGCGTAGTGGCCATGACTCTGGCGAAGTCCTTTTCTGGAGATATTTTCTCGACCACCTGACGTACATGACTGTAAAATTGTGTTTGGGAAGTGGTCGTAGCTCTGAATGCCCGATTAGTTGGTGTTCGCTAACGAAAGATTGAGCATACGCCATGTTATCCGTGTACTTCTCGAGGGCTTTCTTTACAACCCTGGATGACTCTTGTATGAATTCTGCGAAAGACTACGGAGATGTCAGAACTGTGGGTTGAAAGATAATCAACAACATACATTGTAACCGCTGTCCAGAATTTTGGCGCGGCGGAGGCGTAGAGTTTCGAGCCAATGAACACCCTTACGGTATTCTTTATCTGTTTGAATGTCAAGGGACCATCAAAACATCAATCAGGCTGCTCCTGACCTGCTTCTTCAAGTTCTCGTTTGGCACGAACCGTTCGCAATGCCTGGTTCTCTCGATTGCCAAGAGAATCCTTCACGCTTCCACTCTTGTCAAGAAATCCTATCAGTGTGTTGAGTTGCCGCTTCCCTACAGAATATGAGTGATGCTGATTACAAGATGCCGTGGCTGGAGACCTTGGTGAGCCAGATCGGAAAAGGCTGTGGATGACGAGGGCGAGCGATTCCGACCAGAGGGCGCACTGCCTGACGGACGCCTGTCCAGTGCCCGCAATGGCTGAGGAGATGTTACTACGGGGCGCAAGGGTGCTGGATATGGCTTGTATTGAGCTGAGGGATTCAAGGACTCTGTCGGCGTTGGGGACTGAGGCATTGGGGCGGGCGGAGCTAAAGCTGTCTGTTTTTGCTCCTGCTAATACGTGAGACGACAGCTGGAGACGGCGCAGTACGACTCGCACCTCGACTTCGGCAAACTTCTTCGTATAGCGCGACTTGAGCTTGGGAAGCGTTCCTTCCAAATAATCGTTATATGCTAGAGAAGACTCTTTGAAATCCTCCTTGACTCGCTTTCGCGTACGCTCCTGCGTTTCCTGCGCACAGCTGTTGTTGATCTTGCCCGCGCACTAGCAATTATGCGCACCTTCACTGCAACCAGTGGATTGATGACGTCTACACCCAAGGTTGCCACAAACGCCTTCCGAGCCTGAGTCTCTGTAAGGAAGAGGTTGATAGAGCACAGAAAGTCATTTTGAGCCACGCACCACGTTCGACGTTGTCCCTTACTTCATTCCACGCACTTCGTGTCGTACTCAAGTCCTTGTGTGCATCAAGGGCGGCATCGACCTTGCTAATCTGCGCGTGCAGTCTCTCGAGCCCCACAATGCTGTCTCTGTCTTGAGAGGCGTACTTGAGCAGCAGAAGCGCCTTACTATAGGTCCTCTATTCGTTTCCTGTAAAAAAGATCATTATGCTGCATTTGCAATGAGGAAGTTCACATGCCGCTCGTTGAAGAAACCAAGATAAGAATCCGTCAAGACATGTAGGTGCGCGTCGAATAATTGAACCGGATCTGTTGACGATGGCCTCTGCGACGAAGTAGACGGCCTCGATGATGCGGGAGGATCATTGGCCGCCATCATGGAAAGTGCCAAGGAGCGCGATCACTCCCAAGATAGCTATGATCTAATACTGATGATTGACTTGGTCTCTGATGATCTCAGATGATCAAAGCTCAACGTTGGCTCAACAGCAAAGTTTCATGTATAAGAGATGGAACTAGATAAGTCTGCATACATAGCGCACACGCCAACAATGGGTAGACGTAATGTAAGGGGTAAGAAAGAGAGAAGGAACGTTGATAGCAGTTGTTCTAAGCATGTGCTGGCCAACGGTCACACGAGTCAAGACAGGCGAAAGCCAGCATAGCCTAGTCAGTTAAAGATTAGACTGAACGCAGATTAGGACAGTCAAGCAGCATCTGGATTTTCATCTCCTGTCAACATAGCCTCGAGGAGGGTAGTCGCGGCGAGCGGCTGGCGGAGGCCCAGGAGGCGTGGCCGGATAGTTCGAATCAGGCGGAGCATACTCATAGCCAGCAGCAGCAGCAGAGCGACCAGCGGGACTTTCAGAGCGACGCCTAGGCAAGTCTGAGCTAATTCAACAGATTGAGTTGGAGGAACAGACCTAAAACGAGCATCTGGGCTTGCGCCTCTTGTCGGATAGTCTGGATAACGAGGAGGAGTCATAGGGCGTCCACGGTAGTCAGGATAATCACTAGTAGATCGAGTATGAACAACCGTCAAGGTGAACTTCTGTACTACATACCGCGGCATAGATCGGTCCAGGTCTTCACGATAGCGTGGAGGTGTACGAGGTCTGCCGCCTGGAGGTCCATAGGCAGGATATCTCTCTGCCCTCCTATCATAGCGCTCGTATGTAGGGTGGGGCGGTGCAGGGGGACCAGAGCGGTAATCATAGCGTCCTCTATCGGGGGCACCATATCTGTCTCTCTCTGCCATAGGAGGGGGTCGTCTGTAATCATCGTAGCGGCTCGGTGGTGGCCCATAGTCCCGATAGTCTCTCATTGGTCCCGGAGAAGGCGGGCGTCGGTAGTCACGCCCCTGGGGAGGATAGTCGTACCGTGCATCTCGGACTGGTATATGGTCACGCTGAATGCGGTCAATGAGGGGTGGTTCGTTCCGCCTGGGCGGAGGTCTTGTCTGGGATTTAGCAAAATTAAAGTTACTCTGGGACGGCACTCACGGTCCAGCTATCGGACATTCCCTTGAACTTCAAAGTTACAAGGGCTGACTTCAATGCGGAAAAAGACAGGGACATACCTCGCCCAATGACCCAACTGACCACATCTAAAACAAGCCCCTGGGTCGCTAGAGTACTTCGCTGTTCTACCACCTCCATGCGAGAGTTCCACGCGAATTTTGTTACCCATGAAGTATCCTTCATTGTATTTGTTGACACTTTCTTCAGCGGCGTCTCGACTTTCGAATTCCTACCTCCCTATGAGCAGTGACCAAGCACCAAAACACGAAAACGTACCACAAAGCCGTAACCAATTCTGAGTCACGACATTGAGCAACAGAACGATGGCAGTGAAAACCACATACTTGAGTTCGATGTTGACGATGCTTCCAATCTTTCCGAAGCAGTTTTGAAGATCCTCTTGACGAGTGTTCTCAGGCAGACCACCAATGTAGACTTTGTTCGGCTAGACAGCAAGAAGTAAACACCCAGCTCAGAGACAGATTGGGGGGAAAGAAGTGTGATGGCGCAGCCCCAAGAAGAAAAGCCAGAGACTTTGGTGGTAAGAGTCAAGTAGAGGCTTCATATCAGCGAAGAGTCGCCAGGCTGCCAAAACCGAACAACAGGTGAGGGCGTTCGTTATTGCGTGATCGTCTTTGCCTCTGGCCTGCGCTGGGAAGCGATAGACATAAGAAACCTAAGCACCTTCACTTGCTTTTCGCGGAAAACGCCGTCGCCTTTCATGCTAGGAGGAGCCGGACCATCCGTTGAGCCACCGCGTTTGTAGTCCGACGAATCTATGCCTGGCCCAGCATGATCATTGAGACCGTTAGACTCGTCGCTGGCCCTGTGCGGCATAGACTCGTCGACGCGCCAATTCGCCTGAGCGTCGTCCAACGGACCGGGAGATGACATCGTGGTGCAAAAGCAAGACGGAGTTGGAAAAAAACTTCCCACCCGAACCAGTGCGTCCAGCTTGAGCAACTAATTCCCACGATTATGCGCTCATACAGGCAATCGGGTCTTGATATTGGGGAGGCTAGTATGTAAGCCTCTGCAGAGTCGCTCATTGGCTTGAATCGGTACACGACTAGGACTCTTATACATCTGACGACTTGAGCAATCCAGTTGAACGATCATTAATGAGCTGCATTCTGTATGCGAAGCGGTACTGGTAAGTTGTCCTGAGTGTGTGAAATAAATAAACACATGACGTCCATCATCATCCCGAGAAACCGACTCAAAGAAGTGTCGCCATTCCACTAGCAGCACCTATCAACATCACAAAGACCATGCCAACGAGTGCCCGTGAGTCGCCAATCAATGCAACGGCGCCGTTGTCACTGGAGCCCGAGGATCCAGAGGATCCAGAGCCCGAGCCCGAGCTGGAACCGCTTCCGGACGAGGAGGTGGAACTACTAGAGAGGTCCGCAGGGGCAGAAGGCGTGAAAGTAGCGGAAGGGCTTGGGATACAAGACGAGGCGATGGCCGAGGCTGAGGCAGTGGAGGCGGCACTATTCACAGTACCATTGCCGGCAAAGCTACAGGCCTGTTCGTTGTTGTCTTGTAGCCCGTAGTACTCGCTCATGGCGTACGACAATTTGACGGCTACACATCAGTTTGATCAATCATTCAGAAATGAAGAGATGGTCTTGTCACTTACTGGGATCGCAGCCAGACAGAACTCCGTATGTGCCAGTTGTACCGTTCGAGGCAATGTCATCGCAGCTACCTCCAGCGGAACCAAGCAGACTACAGGCAGTGTTAATGAGGTCACCAACAATGGCAGTGTAGTTGTCAGTGCTGGGTGTAAATTGGCAAGCAAGAGCGTCAAAAAGACAGCTGCACGCTTTATCATCCGGCGTCCCGGGGAGGGTCGTAGAGGCGCTGAGATCGGTCGGGCATGACGGGTACACGTCGGAGCCGGAGGTCGGTGAGTTGGGAGGTGATATCTGGCCATACTCGGACTTGAGGTTGTCGAAGTCGGTGCCAGTGGTGACGGTTTTGCTATCACTGGAAATGTTGACCATCCCGAATTGCCCTTGAACACTGGTGGCCGGGAAGTAAGAGAACGCAACACCCCCACTCCAGTGTTCAGTCATGGGCGTGGAGAAGAGCGCTCCAACCTCCGTCCAGATACGAGGGGTCACAGATATACAACCATATTCTGAGAAGTCTACGGGAAAGAACCACAAGATTAACAGGCTGGCAGAAAGGGGAGGGAGAACTTACAAGCCACGACATTGTAGTCAGCATAGTCACTGTCGATCCCGGCGTAGGCTTCTGCATAGGAGGAGTTCCCACACCATGCATATTCGTTCAGGCCATATATATCGATCGCAACAGCGTCCGAATCGCAAGAGAAGAATTCGGCGAGAGGGAGACGGAAATCGGTTGCGCCATCGATGGCCGCATAGCCGACGAGGATCGAGGACTTTTTTGAGGCGCTGTGATATTGGGTAAGACGAACGAAAGACTACCGAGGGATCATTTGGGTCTCACAGATAAGCCTTGATGTCGCGAGCTGCGGCCTTGACAAAAGGCGCCGCTGGGAGTGAACCTGGGATCACAACCTCATTTCCGACGTTGACCGCGAGAACATTGTCATAATTAGAGAAAGTGTCGATAGTGCGCAGATATTGATCCATCAAATTCGTCGACCACGCGGGAGACGTGCGGTCAATGGACCCATTAATGGGAAGAGCAAGGTCAAGACTGGTGGCAAAGTGAGACTTGACAGCCGCGCTGCAAAGGGACGGCGTACATCGTGTAGATTCCAGCGTCACTGAAGGTCTTCATGCATGCGTCGTGATCCAAGCTCGAGTTCACACTGTAAACTCGAATGACGTTCACTCCAAGTTCTTGGAGGTATGGCAGGTCACGGCTGCAAGCGTCTCCGTTGATGAGCGGGTCGGTATAGGTAGAAGGCTCTCCGAAGGCGTTGTCAGAGCTCGCAACCACCGCCCCTGCGAGGAAAGAGGAGAGAAATGAGCGCCCGTCAGCCGTGAATACGGAAACGTTGCTGACCTTGCTCCTGATAGGCAACGCCTTTGATGTAGAACCTGTCCCCGCTCGCATCGACGAGGTACTTTCCTGAACGTGTTATTTGCGAAATGGCCTGCACAGAGGAAAGAAGGGAGGCTGTCGATAGGAGCAGCGCGGCAGTAGCTGCGCCAATACTGCGCATGACTGGGAGATCCAATGGAGGTAGGAACAGAAGGTAAAGAAAGAGGAGAGGAAGCAAGAAGGAGGGAGGGAATGTCAGTCGTCAGAGTTTGACGCCAAGGAGTTGACTTGACGCCCCAGGCCCTACCTCATTATTTAATTTTCCCACAGATGAACGCGGCGACGGCGGCAGTATGACTGTAAGGGGTGCCAGGATCGAGTTTCAGGGCAGTGGCTTACCCGTATTGTATTTGACAGCTCTTGTCGGCAGGCATCGCCCGCCTAGCTCAATCGGATAGAGCGTCAGACTCTTAAGGCTAGGCGATCTGAAGGCTGCGAGTTCGACCCTCGCGGTGGGCTATATCTTTTGCAATTTCGAAAGCACGTATACTAGTTTCTTCTGGAAATAAGTTTATAGTAAACTTTCGACTCTTTTAGGGCCTTGGCCCATGGGTAAGTTACCCGAATGCCGCTGACAGATCCTCGATACATCATGCCTCTCGCCTGATGTGTTGCTGTATGTGTCTCGGTTCAGCAGTCATATGCATGTTTCAGTTTCAAGTTCAACAACCGATTCTGTTTATCACTCGGAGCGCTAGCCTGAAGTTGGGCGTGATGAGCGCGAGTGATGACAATCGATCACTCACAACACAAAGCGCCATGTGGGGAGATTGCTATCGACCTAGCCGTTGGCAGTTGCTATTGATCATTCTTGAGCATGACGATCACCTACACCCCCGAAGGAGCTGTCCTAGTTTCATACGGAGACCTGGTCTCATATCCCGAAAAACTCGAGGCCTCTATTGGCATGGCACTGGCTTGTCTCTATACTAGCTGTTCTCATCACAGATCTTTTAGATAAGGCGTTCGGATCGGGCCCGGAATGCTTGGGGATCATAATTGTCAAGGATTTGCCACCTCAGTACGCTGATTTCAGGGAACGGCTCCTCTTATTGGCATATGAATTCTCCAAGCTGGACAAGGCCACCCAGGAGAGGTATACCGACGCGGAGAGTAATTATAGGTGCCACACTCTTCTGCTGTAATCTAGATATCAATCTCAGCTTCATCATCTATGCTCTGATAGTTTTGGATGGTCCCATGGCAAGGTTCGATGTCCTATCTGATGCGATCCAAACTTTCTGACGCGCTTTTTGAAAGGAAATAATGAATGGGAAACCCGGTGTGCTCTTCGCGACCATTTGCCAGAGATACAGACTCAATGGTATTGTTCGGAGATAGATCTCTTGAAAGGTTCCTACTACGCCAACCCCATCATCGACCATCCATCCGTGGAACAACAATACCGTGAAGAATGGAAAGAATATTATAGGCCGAATATCTGTGAGCCAATCTTAACCACAGATGACCTTCATTCATGGCATGAACATCGTAGGGCCGAGCGCTGACGAGAAGGGCGTCGAAGGATTCGAAGAGGCCTTCAAGAATCTTGGTCGGTTCGTACATTCTCTACATTCAGGCTGAATCAAAATGAACATCATTCTCAGCTTCGTATTCAATACTGGATGTGCACTCGCCAGCGCCTGCCAGCCTTTTGGTAGTCGCCATATACAATCGGTCTTAGCTATATCTCACCTCAATTCTAGCTCTGTCCCGACTCTCCGATACCACATTGTCCCTTCCAAAGCTTATCAGCACTTCTCAGACCACCAAAGCGCGCCTGTTGCACTACTTTCCTCCCAGCGCAGATGAGCCTCTCCCTGCGGATGACGAACCCGTTGATAGCTGGTGCGGCTTCCACCTCGACCATTCGCTGCTGACTGGTTTATGCTCGGTATGTGGTAGTAATGAATGTCACAATTCTGACTAACCGAGATCTTAGGCCATGTATTTACGCGAACCAACGTCTGATTCCCCATCTTCCTCACCAACGGTGGTACCGTCTCCCTCCCCGGCATCGGGTTTGTACATCCGCAATCGCGGTGGCGACCTTACCAAGGTCTCAATCCCGCAAGATTGTCTTGCGTTCCAAACAGGAGAGGCGCTGGAGATTGCCACCGGTGGTAAGCTACGCGCTACACCTCACTGGTATGTAATTCCAGCTCTCTCCAAATCTCTGAACTCACCTCAGAATCATCAGTGTCCGTGTCGGTGGTAGCGGAAAAGATATCTCCATCATCTCTCGCGAAACCTTTGCCCTCTTCATGCAGCCAGACACTGACCAGCTTCTCTCCGAGTCAACTACGTTCGGTCAATTTAGCCGGGGAGTTTTCACAGACCACTACGGCGGAGAAAACGAGAATTCTAAGTAATTGGACATACAATTAGCGGAGTAATAAATAGTAGTTGTCTGCGTAAGTACTACAATACGACCCCAAGATCCGCAGGCTGGTACATTATAAGAAGTGTTACGAGCATAGTTGGACGTACAATGTGTGTGAGTGAGGAAGATTTATGCTACATTCTCATGAAAATCATTAGGACTGGGACCCGGCAGATAATGTGCGCCGACGTGGTGACCCAGGGATCAGCGCATCTGGTAATACACTCAGCATCGCAGCAAAGCCACTGTTGCGCTTGCTATTTGATTTGGAACCCAGCGAAGACCGACGGGAGTTGCTGTGCTCTGACGAGATGACGCTCCAGTCCTCGCTTGCCCCTCCCCCACTGCTGTAGCCAGACACAGGATCAACGGGGCCACCAGAATCATGGCGACGTTGGCGAATGGTGGCATGCTCGGTGTTCGTGCTCTCCGTCTGCTCTTCGTCGTCGCTGTCGGAAGTGTTCCGCTTGATCAAAGAGCGAGCATAGTCCAGGTCGCGATAGATAGATTCAACGGCAGTAGCCACACCATCCTCCTGCAGATTGTAAGTACTGTATGCGATTACAGGGCGCCAGAACAACGCACCCCTCGGATCTGCTCTCCAATCAATTTGGCGCGTTCTATTTGCTTATGGTCAGTGGTGGCAAGCAAAAGGGCGTCTGTCAATGAGTCGACGGTGAGCTTCCTGACACCGGATCCAACGCCCAACGCCTCGACACGATCCGCCCAAAAGAATTGATCGCCAAAGAAGGGTTTGATGATTGTTGGAATCCCGGCTGGAGAAAGTCAGACAAGGTCATCATTATAGACAAAAGCTCACATCGAAGACTAGCACCAGTTGTACCCGCACCACCGTGATGACACGCCGCATCTATACGCTGGAACAACCAATCGTGGGGGATGGATGTGATGGAATAGATCTGCTTGGGCAGAGGTTCTTCAGGCTCAGATGCATCGGCACTCCTGACATGCAAACGATCAGACCATCCCTTCGACAAGATCGCGTGTACGCCACTTTGAACTACGGCTTCAATGACACACCGAGTCATCGCTCTGGGATCAGAAACCACAATACTGCCGAAGCCAATGTATACGACCTTCTTGCCCTGTTTGTGCGCATTGTCGATGAAGGCTACCAGATCGGCGGGGGGCTGCCATTTTTTGGCACTAACGTCGGCATCGTCGAGGAACCAATAGCCTAGAAGGGTTAACAAGCTTCTGCAAACGGAAAAGAATAGAGGCATACCTGTGACACGAATCCACTCCGGCCAATCCAGAGGCGGAGGTACAACATGAGGACTGAAATTGTACAAGAATGGGATCTTATGAGGCTCCATCTTGTCAAGACTGGTGGCACCAAGATGGAGAATATTCCTGCGCCATCGGTTTATCTGCCCAGCGGTAGCACGCCAAAAGACTTGATCAAACATGACGTAGGACTATGGGTGAATGGTTAGGATCGAATGTGTTGTGGTAAGAACGTGTGAAGTACCATATAGTTGTAGCTTCCGCCCATCTAGAAAGGACGACATCAGCTTGAGAGAGATCAATGAACACATTACATATACCTTCCGATCGGGAACAGCAAATGCGTGAGGATATGCTCGAGTACGCGACCAAGTCATCGTGAAGGCTCTGAAATAGGGTATCGCCAAGGCCTCCGCAATATGGTATCCACCCATGGCACTCGGACTCTCAACGAGAACGTCTGTCCCTTGACATGCCTCCCAGGACGTCTTCAACAAGTCGTCCAGCCAACCCCGGAACTGGGTCAAATCGTCAAACACGAACGACAGGTCATAGCAAGCAAAAAACCTTCTGAAGTCCTTCTTTCATGAACGACAGTGTGAACATCCCATTCTCGACGCAGATTCTCATAAGTTCTGCGGGGTCGCCGCCAACGTAACCAAACTCTATATCATGCTGACGAAGAGCGTGAGACTCAGAAACTCGGAAGAGGGGAGAACACTCACAGCTTCTATCCAATCCTTGAATTCGCGATGCGTCGCGATACGGACTCGATGACCATCAGCCTTCAGCCCTTTAGCCAACGCAATGTAGGGCTGAACATCTCCGCGAGAACCGATTGTTAAGAAAGTAAAGTGAAGACTCTTCTGGGGCTTGAATGTCAAAAAGGTTGACGACGCCGACGTAAACATGACCGCTGGTAAAGAGTCGGTCAAGCTCTCTGCGATGGGAACTGGATCATCCTGTGAGCTACTGCTAGGTGACCTGGTCTCGAACTCCTCGAGGATCAGAGCATCCAGCTTTCCTTTGGTGGGAATGTTGGTTTCGCCAGCGGCAAGCCTTCTTTGCACCTCGGCCATTTGTCTTTCCAGAAGAGCGACAAACGTATCGCGCTTATCCTCAACGCTGAATTCGAAGAAGAGTTCCTCGTGTCCCCTCACAATGACGATGAGACCATGGTGTCCGAAGCGCGTAGCTTTCGATTTCTCTGTTGTGAGAATATCACGGATTGGGAGGATCATCTGAACGAGGTAAGCACACAGCCGAGAATGAGACCGAGAGACTGACCCGAGTGCGCGACGTTAAAGGACCCGAAGACTTGAAGCAAAAGTAGTTGCTCGATATGTACATTCGTCCGAATACCGGCAGGAGTCGGAAGATGTAGCCAGGGAAATCTGGCAGGGCACAAGTCAAGGCTCAGACGACCATCAGACAACGATGAAAACGACATACAGCCAAGTAAAGTCTCTTTCTCATCATACGCAAACGACGTCCTGAACTTGTCCACCACCTCAGAGTCTATTGCCATCTCGGGCGAATCCAGTACGCTGAAGGTCATGTCACCGGTGCTACCGATTTTGCTCCCCGTAAAACTGCTCGTAGAGGAATAGACTTCCTTGACTGGAGCAGGCGGCGTACTTGAAAGTACCTGCGGAACAGAGGAGCCGAAGAGGCGGCTCGGTCGAGCGACTTTGATCCAACTTGGGACACCGACGTTCCAAGAGCTCGATGAAGTAGAAGATGTCCCGGTACTCTCTCTACGAGTGAGGGAAGGCTGGTCAGGGACAATAGAAGACGATGGAGAAGTGGAAGGCGGGTACGTGTGAGTGTATTCTTGGTTCAAGGGCTTCGGCGTCAGACTCAAATCATCATCTTCGACAGGAGGCTGTAACTCTAATTGCTTCGAGGGAGAGCCAGATGTCGCGACAGGTACGAAAGAGGCCGAAGAGCGTTTGGATATGTGGGTGAACTCTTCCATGACATCCGGGGCTGACTCCGTGGACGTGACATGAGGACGCGAATCACCAAACGGTCGTAGGAGGGAGGATATTCGGAAGCCAGAAGCATTCGATTTCTCCTTGCTGACTTCCGGGTTCATGGGCAAACTAGCAGCCCTATCTGGATGAGAGGCGGGAGGAGGTCGGGTGACAGTTGTGTCTAAGACGGTCTTGGGCATGCCTCCATCTGCGGGTTCTGGAACAGCACGATGGGTTCGTACTGCATCACGAATTTGGTCCAATGCAGAGGCCATGTCGTGGAAGTATGCAAAGAAATAGGAGTCAACGGACAGCAGTCCTGAAGCCTCTTTGTCGAGAACTTTGATCTCGATAGTTTCGCTGAAATCCATCGCGGATGATTTGTCGACATCCAGGATTGCCGAGTAAGGGATGGCGATCTGAAGTGAGATTGAGATCCCCTGCCCAGCAAAGACAGCTACAAATCGAACCTTGACACTATCTCCCATGTTCTGAGCCTTGAAGATGACTTTCCGAATGGCTTTCACCCATTCTTCCCTGCTAGGAACAGAGTCGGCGTATAACAAGACCGTCTTCTGGTTGGTCCGTAGACGGAATTCTCTGTCGCCGACAGGCTCACACGAGATGGCATACCGCAGGTCAACGATTCCGTGGGGAAAGTAGGGATCCTGGTAGATCAGCGGCATTAGACACTTTGACACTGGCCGGATGTATTGACTCACCGAGGATGACTGGTACCAGCTCAGGGCGTCATTCTTGAGCACAAACCAATGCTTTATCCAACGCTTAGTGCGCGTGGCTTTCTTGCTCAAAGATCCCGACTTGAGAACTTGATCCTGCTTTGCGTGCTCAGAGCGTCTTCCAGTTAGATAAAGCGGATCAGGGATTACCTCTTTCGATGGCATGTGCGCGAAAAAGCACAGATATGTGTTCGTCAGGTACATGTACCCTTGCAAAACTGAAGCGGCGCAAATGAGAAACGTAATTTGCGCGAAGAAGGCCGGACACTTACGAATCGACCTCAGCAACCAACAAGGCATTTCTATACACAGCGTTAGCTCAGAAGAAAGGTAGGTCACCGAGATGCATACCTGCGCGGACTTCTTCAATGTCGTCTAATTCATATATTTCGCGTAATTTCTCAGCTAGCATGGCGCGTCTATGAAGTCTAACTGTCGCCATACTGCCTGTCCGTGAGAAATTTGCTCTGTCCAGCCTGCTGATCCCAGTCAATGGAGGGGCTCTGGCGATGAGAGGAGTTTCGGGATCTGATTGTCTTGGGGTCGCCACTTCAAAATCATCCGCATCGTCGTCTGAGGCATCTTCATCTGAGGGTATGCTTGATGGGAGTTCCTCTTCCTGCAGGGGACCGGCATAGGTGGCCTCAGCAACGCGCCGATAAGTAACAGAGCCGATGGACTGTTTCCGTGAGCGGGCGAGCGGGCGATAGATGGTGTGGATAGACGAGGCCATATGAGGCGCTGTTTCAGGGTGAGTGAGCTGTTACTTGGGAAGAATTATACAGCTTACGCTGGTTCGACTTGTCATCCTCATCGCTCTCAGAATCGGTGACGGGCGGAAGATCTCTGTGATTCATGATCTCGTCGTCGTTGTCGGGATCCTTGGTCCATGGAAGTGCTTGCAATGCCTGTATAAGAGTCTGTGTGCCTGCGCGCATCTAGGAGGCGATGAGTTGGAATTTACGAATGCAGTGAGTGGACCGTACGGAGCCATCGCCGCGGAATGAGGCAAGAAGCGGTCTAGACGGAGGTGGGGATGGTGAGGGCGGGGTAATGAAAGGAGAGTCGTCCTGGGTAGCGGCCTTCATTGGAGACGTGGGGCGGGAGGTGGAGGGACTACTAGCTGGCGAAAGCCCATCTGGGACGCCAGTTATATGGAAAGCCCTGGACAGCAGGCCAAGTACGTACCGTCCACGCGGTCCGACGACTTGCTCCTCCCCTTGCCTTTCCTGTTGATACTGAACAGCCGGCGAGAGCCCGAGGACATCGGAGGCGCGTTGGGCGGGGTGCGGCCACTGATACTTCGTCCGAGCTTGTCGACTGTCTTGCCGACCGTTGACGAAAGGCGCTTGACGCGACGTCCGCTAGGCGATTCCGGCTTGGGACTGTCCCTGCTAGGGGAGTCGGTGAGGGAAAGGCCCAGCTCTGCGGGCGATGTAGACAGCGACAGGGCGGCCTCTGGATTGTGCAGAAGGGGCTGCAACGGCGAGACTCTAGCCATCGGTGCGCTGTGGACGGCGTAGCGGGATAACCGTGAATTACTGTTTGAGCAACGAGTAGTGCGGTGATCGCCGAGAGCTGTGCCGGCCGGTCATGCGTCAATGAGTTCCAGGGCACGCCAACACGTTTTTCTGACGAGTCGATCTCAACGCATTGCACCCTCTTCACTTTGTCCCATCATGCGCGGAGAGGTTTGCATCTCAGCCGGGACCTTTCTATCGTGCGTGGATCGACCCTCGGCAGTACAGGGAGCTCTGACTCGCTCGGTGACAGGTTGACCACACTGATTCTGCTCATCTTCACTCATGTTCGTTTATCGCCCGCTTCTGTCCGCCATCCCATCTTATCTGCATTCAGGTCGGCCAAATTAACACCAGCTCCGTTCCTCGCGGGGTATACCTAGTAAAGTCACCCAACCTGTCGGAAAAGCAGAATTATTCAAGATCTTGTCCAGGCCAAGTTGAACGTCACGCAGTATGGGTGAGGCATTCCTCCCTCGAACAGGCCAACGCTTACTCGAAATCTCCAGAGATGCCCTCCAGAACGCTCTGCTAGACCCAATTTACGGGCTATACGCGACGAATAACTCTGCACCTCTGCTGCAAAACCTCGGCCTGCGTCAATATTACAAGTTCGGGCTGTACGCAGTTTGCGGATATAACGAATCCGACGTCGGCAAATGTTCCAACATCTCTGCTGCTCACGAATATCAGCCTTACGACATAATGACCGGAGACATGAGGGCCAACTACACGTCCATAACGAATGCCCTTGTAGAGGGCACCTCCTTCAGCGATTCCACCTACCTTGGAAACCCAACCAAAGGCGCGTACTATACGATCCTCATTGGCACGATATGCTCTTTCCTCGCTATGGTGACGTGAGTACATACATCTCCAATAACTCGTGCGCTCATCAGCCGTGTGGTGCAGTGGCGTCACCAAGCACAATTTGACTTTTGTCGTGTCGGCCACATTTGCTTCTCTCACCACGGTCTTGACATTGTGCGGAGCGACGATTTGGACCGTCATGATACACAAATCAAACGACATCAACAACGTGCTCATTGGAGATGGAATCTCCATCGGGATTCATGTCTCTACAGGCTCGGGAATCTATCTGCTATGGGCAGCGTTTGCTTGCTCTTTCGCTTCTCTTATTCCGTACTTTATCAGGTAAGTGATTATTTGGTCCTCCAGATCTTATTGACGAACGATACAGTTGCTGCACATATCGCGGGTGAAATGCGGACGTCGAACGTCTACACGCATTCTATCTATTTTATGAAGACAGTGCTGGCATATCTATGCGCGATTGGACTCGACATTCTATACTTGTACACCTAGACAGTACTTCAGTACGGCGAAATTTGGATCATTCCCAAGAGGACAACTTTACTATGTGTTCTTTGCAAGAAATAGATGATGAAATACGAATGCGTAAAGTTGTACAGGCAATAATTATACAGTAATAAAGGTAAGTGTGTGAGCATCTAAGAGCCTGCGTGAGTAAGATATGCTTGAGCAGTTCAAGTATGCATGCAAGAATAGATTCAGACACTGAGGAAAACTTGTGCCTTGTTGGTTGCAGGATACAGGATGACCGCCATAGTACGAAGGTCATACTGCGTATAACGGTTCCCGTTCTTGATCTTGCTGACGCCAAAGATCCTGCCCGCGCTAGCGTTGTCGAGTGTCGCAACGACAACAGGTGTGGATTCGTCGTAGACTTTGTAGAGGATTCCTCAAAAACGTTGGAGCGTTGCAAAAGGTGGAGCACGCACCTTCTGGAACAATCTGGACGCCAGTGAAGAATGTGCGGAAGAATGACACGTCCATCTCGACCTAGAAGGCTTCATGATTAGGAGAATGGACGGCAGCAGACGCGCACTACGAAGGACATCCTCTGGATCGCATATTTCTCGAGGCTATGATACCTTCAGAGACTGAACAGGCGCGGCACAGCGACGCGACACACCTCAGGCAGCTCTTGATTTTGTCCCCAAAGTCCTTCTTGTTTAGAGAGCAGTGGCCCAGGGCGGAGAGCGCTGACTTCTTGGGTGCAGCGCGCTTCTTCGCGGGAGGCGCAGCATTGGCTGCATCGCTTTCCAACGGCCGCTATGCATGACGCGTTGGGAGCGGTGTCGTGATAGGAAAGAAAGATGGCAATCACCTTGAGACCAGTGAGGGTGCTTGGTGTGACGGCGGCCATAATTTCGAGCGAGTGATGGTAGTAGGGATTCAAAAACTGGCTCCAGTCGGAGTCAAATTGAGATAGAACGTCAACAAACAATTGCACGTGAACGCGGTGGCGCACGCGCTTTGGGCTGAGCTAGCTTTGAAGTTGAACGTTGAACATTTGGGTATGTTCATAACTAGTTGGTCATAGGCAGCAGATGAATTTACGCGTCAAAACTATCCTAGCAACGATTGGAATGCCTGTACTTAGTAGAGAGGCCCTAGGGCTAAGGTTACCCGAGGTCAAGGAGTAACGCGATTATTGCTGTTTGCAAAGCGGTTGGCCAGAGCTGCCCAATCGGGCTCGATCGACTTTTTTGAGGTCGCGGGGCCGTACATAAGTTTCGAGCTGTATCTCGCTCAAAACCCGATAGAAATACACATTTTTTTCACATTTACTGAACTTTTGAGTACTGCCGAGGTGTGCGCGCTGTCCGTTTCTCGATACGATAAGTTTGAAATTTCTGGCCCTCGAGAGAGCCCTCCCGCCACTTTGCACATACCGCCGCCGTAACTTGCGACCAAGTTCCGCCATCTTTGAATATGTTGTATAGTCAATTACTCTGGAGGTGCAATTGACTTCTTGAGGCCAATATGAGCCCCCACAAGATCCTCAAGCAATGCAAAGCATGTATGGTTACAGTTCGATACCTATAGCTCCTGCAAAAGGCTTACAGCATCCCCAAAAATGTACCTGCACCTCTCAGATAGTTTGATATACAACATATTTGAAAATGGCGGGACTTGGCCTTGAATTACGGTGGCAGTATGTGCAAAGTGGTGGGAGGGCTCTCTCGAGGACCAAAGATTTCAAACTTATCGTATCGAGAAACGGACAGCGCGCGCACCTCGGCAGCACCCAAAAGTTCAGTAAATGTGAAAAAAATGTGTATTTCTATCGGGTTTTGAGCGAGATACAGCTCGAAACTTATGTACGGCCCCGCGACCTCAAAAAAGTCGATCGAGCCCGATTAGGCAGCTCTGGCCAACCGCTTTGCAAACAGCAATAATGGTACAGCCACCACTTTGTGGTCCTTTGGACAGGCGCTCATGCGCTGACAATACGCACCGACCATGTACTTTCCCACTTCGGCAGCGCGGCGGCTCTCGACGGTCCCTTCGCTGCCCAATATCCCTGCGGAGCCCGCCCTGGGTCTGTTCGCAAGCCCACGCAAGTCATTCTTCGCCCTTCTCACCCGCAATGGTGTCTCTGTCTGGCGCGTCCGAGTGCGTCTTCGTAGCTCCCCTCGCGACTATCACTGACATCCGCCCAGCCCACGGCTGTCCTGGCGTACCTGTCGCGTACCCCATCGTCCATAATTGATCACGGAGAGAACGCCGAAGCACACTGGGCTCCAGATGGATCCCGGCTTGTGATACAGGTGCGTGCGTCCCCGCAAAGGTACGCTTGTGGCTGACTGGACGTCCAGACATCGCTATCCTACCTGGTGTTGATCACAGTGTCTTACAACGTATCCGACCCAGTATATCAGGCACCCGCCCTCAGCCCTACCGCGCAACGCAACTTCACTGCAGGCCCCGGCGAAGGTCTTCCGCTGAATCCAGTTAGCCTTCACTTTGAGGGCGTCATCCGTATCGAGGGAACGCTCATAAGGTCCCTTCTCCCTATAATAGCTGCACATCTGTTCATATTGGCTCCAGTGCATCCCCACGTCGACACTATATACTGTTCTCCACCAGGAACCCTCCGGCTGTTCAACGCATCCCATGGCCATCAGAAGCTGATGAACCACAACACGTCGACGACGACATACATGGCGAGCACGGCCCAAAAGAAGCAACACGATTTGGAGGCTACGACACCTGGGTGTTCAACGACCACGACTTTGACTGGTTCATAGAGCCCGATGGTGGGTAGTTCACGGCCCTTTTCGATCACACTTCACACCAAGCCGTAGTCAGCGTCTCCCACATATCGTATTCTCGCACGGCTGGAGTAGAGACGTGGATCACCTCCGATGGCCGCGTGTATTTCGTACAGCTTCGTGAGCCAGGGGATACAGATAGTAATTCGGACCAGGACGACAGATACGAGCCAGTGCACGTCTCAGATGACCCATCCAGAATGCAACCCGCAGTTCCCAACGGGAGTGCATGGTATGGCACTTGTCTGCATGACTTTCCTACACCTCGATGGATCCAGAAGCAAAGACGCGTGGATCCTGATCAGCCGTTGCACGAAGCCAATCGCCGCATGTACGACGAGCCAAAGCGTGCTGTACAAGTAGCGTTGAACAGTCGGTTCTCCGTATTCGCTGTGGGTATGATAGGGTTGGTGTTCTTTTGCAAGCAGCCTCGATTTATCAACTGACTTCGTTTCATAGCGGCGGCGTCGCCCTGACCTCATTCCCTTCTTCTCTGTTTGCAACGACAACGCCACAATCAACTCCATTGTCAATACCTAATCCCTACAATCGGCAGCCAGGTCCTGTCTGCGCTCTGGAATGGAGCTCGGATGGGTACGTCCTGGCTGTGGGATGGAAGAATGGCTGGGCTCTATTCAGTGTGGGCGGACGATGTCTCGCAAGCGGCGGTCTAGGCGCAGGAGAAGAAAGCGCGGTTGAGAGTGACGACTTCCAAGACACCTTCATGCGTGGTTTATCAGATCTGGTAACTTGACATATTTGTTTTTCCAGGCCGACCCCCCATTTGACACCGTTCGTAGTTCTGGGCTCCGGGAAACTTCGAACTTTTTGTATTGGCTCAGCCAACTCCAGAAAGTGTGTTGTGTGAGGAAACATGTACATTTTTCTCATTCACGCCTCAGATACCGATGGCCAGATGTTTGTGATTCCATTCGCGAAGAGTGCAACGGCCGGACAGCATTCGCCAGTGAGTTTCCTTCTCTTGTAATTCTCTCAAACCAACGACATGCTTTAGGACAATACCCGATACGCGTTTCTTCAAATGGATGATGGCGCCCTCGTGTATCGTGGCGCAGATCAACCAGACATGAGTGTCATCAATCCCGAATCCGATGTTTGGCAAAACGTCAAGGTAGGGACCATCAATCTTTCCTCCAAGGTCGCGTCTAAGTGGTTTCGAAGATACCATTGAGTTATCTCTCGACCAATTGGCCCATCAGATATTCTTCTTTGAGTAATGACGGCCGACTGGTAGCTATCGCTGGACGTCGGGGGCTGATTCATTACAGCTCTACATCCGGGAGATGGAAGGTGTTTGCGGACGCATTACAAGAACAGGCTTTTGCCGTTAGAGGCGGTCTTATTTGGTTCCATCACGTTCTCATCGCTGCGGTGGAAGTGAGCAAGACGTACCAGGTTCGTTCAACTCACCTTGCGCCGCAACTTTCAGTCACAATTGTGCTGTACAGATCCGGCTATATTCTCGAGATCTGGAGTTGAGCAACCAGAACGTATTACACAGGGAGATCCTCAGCAGTCCTGTCATTATTCTATCGTTGGTGGACAACTCTCTCTTGGTGTACACAGCGGACAATACGCTCTTCCATTACTTGATTGTTCCGACACGGGAGACGATCAAGTTACACCTTTGCGGGAGCATCACCTTCAATGGCATCATAGCTGCACCGAGCGCGGTTCGCATGCTCAGTTGGATGATTCCCTCTGCTCAAAAACGTACGTTTGCTTGAGGTGACTTGAGCCTATGCTGAAACCCGATTGCAGAGCTTGGCGATCCCATTGAAGATCTTGCTGTCGCTACAGTGCTTATGGTGGTCGGTGGGCAATTGGTGTTGCTTCGACCAAGAAAGGTAGCTGCGAAGTCTTCATCCTTCATCAATAACTCCCCGACACTAATGTCTGCGCAGTCTGCGGATCAGGAAGTCCAGTATGATATGCAGATATTTGCAGACAGAATCGAGTTCTGTTGGATTCACTTACGCGGCATTGGTGCTCTGGAGAACTCTCTCTGGGCCTATGACGGACAGAGTATGAGGGTTTGGTTGAACGCCTTGACCTTGGACACACCTCAGTCGGATCCAGAGTCTCCACCTCATGTTTCCGAGAACAGTGTGAAGGAGAGTGTCAACATCGAGCTAGACTTCTATCCTATGTGTAAGTGTTGCCTTCTACCGCCTTGTATTGGCGTTTCCTTACCCCGTTCTGTAGCAGTGTTAATGGATAAGGGCATCATCATCGGTGCAGAGACCGAAATTGCCACTCGCTCCAATTTGCCATTCGTGATGTTTAGACATGCAACAAGTGTAAGCCAGCGCCCAATTCCCAACTCATGTGGGCCCCGCGTCATTCTCATGTCTCCACGCAGTCACATCTCTTCATACATCACATCTTGCTCTGCCATCTGGAAGCACGGCAAATCCAGGATGCTGTCGCATTCGCTGCTCATTACCAGAGTCTCGTTTACTTTGCTCACGCTCTGGAGATCCTTCTCCACACTGTCGTCGAGTCTGAGGCCAGTCTAGACGACGACAACGTAGACCAATCGGGCCATACTATATTACCCGAAGTCGTCGAGTTCCTGGATCACTTTGACGAAGCTCTTGACGTCGTTGTGAGATGCGCACGTAAGACGGAGATGATACGGTGGCGGCGGCTATTCAACATTGTTGGAAACCCGAAGGCCCTGTTCGAGGTAAGTTCTGAGAAGAGCATTCTTGGTAGACCCTGCTAACTCTATGGAATACCCAGGCTTGTCTCGACTCACAGCGCCTCAACACTGCGGGGTCGTATCTGCTTGTTCTTCACAATTTGGAGCAATTGGATGAGAACAATCAAGATGCCGTCAGGTTGTTGAAAGTAGCCATCGAGGCGAAGAACTGGCAGCTCTGTCGAGAGATTCTTCGTTTTCTTCATTCTATCGATGACTCGGGGGATGCACTTCGTAACGCCGTTGAACAGACTAACCTGGGCACCTTGGAAGTGGGAGACGTCGTAAGCGGCAACGGACACGGTCTGGGACATGTATGATACTGTAACACCTGCTTGTACTGGCTGTAAATATAGATGCTGCTGTATTCTCAGTCGAAGGAGAGCGTGAGTCCTTCTCGTTCAGTCTCGACTTGCCGGGCACGAGGGCTGGACCCTTCATTTCTCGCGGGGTTAGGGCCAAAACCTGATGACATCGTGTGGGAGTGTCATTCGGCAAAGTGGCTGAGTGGCGAACGGCTTGCTTCCCCACTTCCATCACCCTCCTTGTCGTTCCCTTCATTCAGCTCAATGAAGTTTTACACCCAGTCTTTCACTTATGAGTGCGCATCCTCTTGACCCGCTCGGCATATATTGACATTCTGGCAGCGATACTTGGTCCATTGTTTCTTTAGCTTATACTCTACGTTATCACATCAACCCACCACCCCACATCCTTTCCTGCGATGTCATTAATCGCGAGCTGACACCCTCCGGAACCCTCCTCACCACCCGTCTCATCCTCAAGCGCGGCGCACTCCCTCGATGGGCGCCAAGGGGCATCATCACACGCACAGAGGCGTGGGTCATTGAAGAGAGCGAAGTGGATTCGTTTGGCAAAACGCTGCAGTGTCGCACGAAAAACCTCGAATTCACAAAGGTCATGCAGGTGGAGGAGGACACGTACATTCGGCAAAGGGAGGATGGGTGCGTGTCGTAATGTCTCTGATCTCCCGCGTCGGTGTCTCATAGCCCCACCCCAGGCAAGTGCTGCAAACCAACGAAGCCCAAATTAGGTCACGCTTTGGCTGGGGTCTTGCCAGGCGTATAGAGGCGTTTGGCATGCACCGCGTCGAATCTCATATCCAGCGAGTAAGCGCGATGTTTTTGCTTCGGCGTTCGGGTTGACTGACATACCCTAGTCCCGAGACGGCATTTCTCTTATTCTCAACACGCTTCGCCAGTCACGGCAGACTCTTGGTGTACCCACACCCTACAATGCCTACACGCCCAGTGTATACGTTCCTGCGGCAACGCAAGAGGAATTGACCACCCCCAACTCAAGCCAATCCGAACAGCCACACCAAAACACGAGTTCTTGGCGCAGGATTAGGGGTTGGTTCACAGGGCATGTTTGATAACACATTGTCAACGTCGTCGCTGTCTTCGTTCGAGTACATAGTAAATTGCATTGTATGATTAGTCTAGTCAAGTTTATTCTAGTAGTATTTGTGATCATCCCCCTTCCTCTTGAACCATCCACAACCTTGAGCCCTGGACTTGAGACAGAAGTAGTTTAGTAGAAGCTGTCCCGTACTGTTTTTGCATTCTCTATCCATACACGGAGCCCATCGAATGCCGGCCGCACCCATACGGGTGTGTTGTCTGAGTTTGTCTCGTGCATGACCAGTTTTACGCCCTCCTCCTCTGCTGGCGTTATGTCGTTCAACCACTGCCCGTTCACTCCAAGCGGTTTGCCCGCAGTAACTACTTCTGCAACGCGTGTCCACTCGTCATGTGTCACATCATGAGAGAACCCAATGAGATATGAACGAGTCGCGCGCACGCGTCGCAGCACCTCAACAGCCTGGGCGATTCCAAAATGTGAGGTATGTGGCCGGAGATGTAATGTGTCAAGGATGAGCACAGGAAGAGCTCGAGCCTTTGCAGGTAGTATGATTGGCCAGACATCATCCGGAATCAAGGAAGTATCGGATATGTAGACGATATCTTCCTGGATTTTGAATCCTAGACAAAAGTACGGGTGTATCACATCATCCTTCTTCTTCTTGAACGAACTCTTCTGTAAGCGGTTGAGAGAGTCTTTGAGATTCAACTGCGACATTGAGGTGATAGGAGTGGAGGGAGTCGTTCCAGGTGTCGAGTTCACCGAAGGACATGGCAGGGGAGTGAAGATTCTGCCATGTTGGACCGCGAATGGCGTAACGGTGATTCCGGTGTCCATGATCTCGAACTCGACTTTCTCTTCAATGAGGTGCCATTTGAATTCGGGGACCTTGTAACAGATGGTCGATAGTCAGACACAAGAGAGGTTGAACGGTCTCGGCATGGACTCACATCTCCTCCGCCCGATGCGAAATCTTTGTCTACCAAGTAGGGAAAACATCTCTGAACTTCAGAGAATGTGTACGCGTTGAGATAGACGTCAATGTGATCCTGAATCTTCTTTCCGAGTGTCCAGCCTACCGACTTTGAATGAGACGCCTGGTGGGACGGGACGTGGAATGTATGTATGTCCTACCGCGCAGATCGTCAAGGCCGTTCATTGCTGTTGTTCGCAATCACATCGTGTCAATATTCAAGGTGAAGTGGGAACGCACCATCAGCATGCGGATGCGTCAAGAGCAGCGCGTCGATCCGGCGTAGACCGTACTTGGGAAACCATTCAACAGCTGCCGCCTGGAAAGTTTTCCCGGCGTCTATCACAATTGTTCTATGCAGTAATGAGCACCTGGACATTGCTTGTACGCATCACGTACACCTCTCTGCCATCGGTGGGCGCAGCCATCCTGATCACAGCACTGGTGTTCCTCCGCACGTTTTTCTTGCCTTCCGGCTGCAGCGTGGACAAGCATGTTTTGCATTGGCGCCCATCGGGAGGAGATGTGAGGCAGTCCACATGAGGAATGCTCGAGGACGTTCCCGTCCCGAGGAAGATGAACTCGATAGGCTTTTCACTGGACATCAAAGAGACTAGCGGAGGAGTGGCGGAGGATGACGTTGGAAATTTCAGTCGCGAGATCGTCGATCAAACGATCCGGCCCGAAGTCGGATACTGAGAGTGACAGTGATGCATACACTACAGTTAAGTATACAGATACAGTACAAAGAGTACACTACTTCGTGAAAACTAGAGAGTTTCCGAATCAGCGATCAGCGAGGATCAGACCATCCCAAGTGGACGTACTGGAGACAACATCTTCATCTTGTACGGGATGGTTCAAGCTGACCTTTTGCGCATGAGGGTTGAATTTGCTCGATTTACCCTATGGAACTTCAGTATGCAGGTCCCTATACTCAAATGAGCCTGAGTGCTCACCCTAGGTGAGATTTAGTTATTTTCGATGCGTTGATCACCAAGATGAGAGTGCTTACCAGACGAGGGCATACTTGAAGTTTGGCGCCAGAGAGCGATGAACGCCGTTACAAACATTCTGAAAATGTCATAACCCTTCTCAAATAGCCGAGAAAATACTCACCTCAATAGTAGCACCTCTTCGAAGACATATTGGGTCCGCAAGGTCGGGATGGTCACCGCGCTTTTTGGTATACACCTTGACCATGTTTAGGTGATCCCATATCCGCTCGACAAGATAATCCAGACTGCACATAGCCTCAGTTGACTGTGGCACCGTGTTCGCAACTACTGCTCACTTCAAGTCCATCTCGCAACTGATGACTATGGTCTGTGGCGTTCTTGCAAGTTTGTCAACCAGTTCGAGACTGATGGAGTCGATCTTATTGTATACGTCTACAAAAGTGTGATCTCGAAGCTCTTGAGAGTAGAAGAAGGAGACATACAGACGCATGGTATGTATTTCCGGGTCCCTTGGCGACGTTAGCGACGCTGAACCCATCTTTTTGACGTGAACATACCAATGAGAACATCGATGAACTCATCCGTCGTTATCTGTAAACATTGAGCGCGAAGACCGAGAATGACGCGTCGAACGCACATCCTCTCGGATCATAACATCGCAATTGTGAAGTTTGTCTGGGGTTGATGTCAGTCGAGTAACGACTGATGTGTCACGACGTACATCCAGCCAGAATGGTTCTAACCGTCTTCTCGTCCGTCTTTGTTAGCTTTACTGTAGAAGTGAACTGATTGAGGAGTTAATCTTGGCACCATGTCAATGCTAGCATACGCACTGTAATCTAATGAGGAACGTCAAGATAAAAGTACCCTGTGCCAACAGAAACACGTACTCCGCCAGTGGTACGCCTTTTGAAAACGACGTCCGGCTTCTTTTTGTTCAGACGGATGCCGACAGCGTCGAGCTCAATCTCCAGTAATCTTTTCTGCTCCTCCGACTTCGTTGCGTCCAGCATAATCAAAATGAGGTCAGCGGTTTTTGCGGCTGACTTGTTGTCAGAATTCGAGGACAACGAAGCTGGTAAAGACCTCACTGGATACGACCTGACGTCCTCGACCACGGCCTTGACTTGCACCTTCGACAATTCCGGGTAAATCGAGGAGTTGTATACGTGCACCTTTGTACTCGATGACTCCAGGGATAGCCTAGTCATCAGTTCAGATAGAGTAGGATGCTGGAAGGCACGACAGACAGTAAGGGTTGTGAATTCGTACGCAGCTGCTTCAGATGCCGTGTGCGTAAGTTTGGACAAAAGGGTAGACTATGGCGGAGGGATCATCAATGTAGAGATTGCAGAACATAGCACTGGTATCACTCACTTTGCCGACTGAAGGAAAGCCTATTAGAGCTACTCGAGCATCACCGGCCTTCTGTACGTCAAAGCCTGTTCCGACAGGTCCCGACTTGGATGTTGGCTCCAATAGTTGGGCACGATACCGAGCCAGCTTCGCCTTGAGTAGACCCAGATGATACTCCGTCGCCTAGATGAAGAATTAGACGCGTCCGCAAATGCAAGTTGGTGAGAGACGTGCCTTGTTCTTCTGCGCTGAGGCATCTTTATTGCATAGCAGTGGAAAGCAGTGGACGCAACTCACTTCTTGCCATCTCCTCTATACAACCAGAAATCAACAAGATACATTGACAACAACTCTCTGCGCGTACCCTCAATCTCCTTGATCTACACAAGAGCATCAGCGGAGGACAATCACAACTTAGCAGTACCAGCCTTTTCTACGATACCCATGGTTGGTGAATTAGTCGAGCAAGTTTCTTGAAGTCTCCAGGTGATGGGAGGACAGGTGGAAGATAAGCCGACGCCAGGCACGTGGCAGTGCTTGCCCTTCCTCCCATCATGAGCCGTCTATACCCCGTCCGCGAGGTCAACGAGGACCTCGGCCAGGATGCCAGCTACAACCATGACGCCTATGAGTCCTACATGTATTCCTCCCAGATCCCCTCTCCCCATCGTTCCCGACCGAGCAACAACACCCGGTCATCGTCCTGGTCATATTCCCCCGAATCATCCTACTCCAAATTCCAACAGCTCTACCGCCAGAAGGCTGAGACCAGTGTCGAAGTCATGCAGGACACCGCCGAGAACGACGAGGAGGAAGACATCAAACCCACTGCCCTCCTCGGAGATTCCGACATCCCACAGCCCACAGATGCCGAGTCGAAGGCCCGGCTCGAGTGGCAGCTCCTGTTCGCCTCCGTCCTCTCTGGAGACGTGCTCAAATCGGAGAAAACCCGAATACAACGGGTTCTCGAGAGCGTGGTCAATAAAGAGAATGATATCAAGATCAACCTCTGGCTTGGGCTTCGCGCTAAATTTCACGGGAAGACTCAGGAGGAGGAACGCAAGTTTGTCGAGCAACGGAGAGCCCACTTTGTAGACGACATCATTAATGAAGTCCTCCACTTCCGTGTTGATCCCGACGACGAACGAAGTGCCCTACAGCAAGTTACAGACTTGTTGGCTCGTCTCGACATCGCTCGTTCCCTTTACCCCAGCCTCACCCACTTCTACAATGACAAACCCGCTGCCCTCGACGCTCAATTTCAGGTCCGATGGGATGCCTTGAACACGTACTTCACAGTCGTGACGCGCCTGCGAGACCAAATGACCCTTCTACAACGATGGACGGGAAGCGAGACTCTGGATGTAAATCAGCCCAACACCTCTGCCGAGCAGCCCATCGGTTTCAACGGAGTCTCCACCTCTGACAAAGTAGACGGCTCTACTTTTGTAGAGCGTCTTCTGAAGGAGGAGTCCATGCAGCGGACGTTCGAGAAGGGTTTCCTGGGTACTGTACACGAGTTCATTGGTAATGTTCGCGCGGCTCAGGTTAACTTTGCGCCATACTTCGAGCCCATGGGCATCCCCACTTTTGAGAAAGAGGTTACTCCCCTGATATCCTTCCCGACGAAACTCGCCCAGGCCTGCCTGCATCTCCGCATGAGCAATATCGACAGCATCAAGAATCCGTCCACGATGATCATCGATCAGATGACGGAGGACCTGCGGCTGGCCTTAGGTCTCGCTTGCACGCTCAAGCGTCAGTATGAAACCTTCTTGTCCCCTGATCCCAGTGGACGATGGACGTTACCTCAGTGCATAAGCCCCGACTACGAGGACTCTATCCTAGACGCGTTGACGATGTTCTTCAAGCTGTTGAGCACGAGGCTAAAGTTCGGGGCCAAACACGTTCATTTCAAGGAGACGGACGAGCTGGAAGCTCAGTGGCCGACACTCATTGACGTTAGCTCAACGGTCACGGGCGGTTCGGCGCGAGTGGCAGAACAATTATGGTACATTTGCTCACCTCCCCTTACGACAAAGTGACTGAAGGTCAGGACAGCTCTGTCATTCATCGCTTGATCGTCCGAATCATCAACCAATTCGACCATCAAGTTCATGTACCGTATGGCGACAAAGGACACCACCATAAAGAGATTTCTACGCTTGATCTCAACGGGACGAGGCTACCTGAAGCAGAGGTCGAAAGAGCCGAGCCTCCAAAAACCATCTCAGAAGAGAAAATGGCAGAATGGTACGGCAAGATTCTGGAAAATGTTCGACTACGATACCGCAAGATCCAGCGATATGCTCGGTGAGGTTGTACTCCACTTTACATACAGATGTGCTCACGATGTCACTTTGACAGCATGCTTTCACAGCGCTTCATGAACGCGGCGGAGTATTCACTGGAAGGCAGTATCGTGAAACCTCTTTTCCAGCATCTTGCAGATTGCGGTTTCACGCTTGTCTACACGGAACAATTTGAACTGGATGGCACTTATGTTCTTGCTTCACCCAATCTCTACGACGAAGTCACCATCTCCCGCATCATTTTGGATGCCTACAATCCCTCCGAGATTCTCAATGAAGATAAACATAATCTAGACAGTGCAGACGACGAGGGAAAGGAAAAGAAGCGAGGGGAGAACGAGGTGCCGGCTCAATTTGTCCTAATGCTCACTCCTTCGGATGCCTTCCACTGGACTGGCGCTATATGTCACGTTCATCTTCCACCCATGAAGACTGGCTTAGCCGACAATCGTCTACGACTCATAGCTGACGGAGGTGCGAGGCGTCTTGCCCTTGCAAAGGAAGCCTTTGGAATGTACTTCGTCCGACGCAGCGACTCGCGTACCGACATGGACAAGCCTTGTATCCCTCTGGACTGCCTTGTTGAAGCAAAGGCGCACTATCCGAAAGTCGACCGGCTATTGGCTAAAATGAACTCTGTGTTACATCGTCTCGCAGAGTCTATCGTGTCGTCGGTACATGATGTTCAGAAGACGATCCAGGTGGCCGGGAGGACGGAGTTGATGCAAAACTGGTTCCTGTTCGCAGCGGAGCACGGCCAGCACGCTCAACGGAGTATGGAGAAGTCGGCGCCCACCGGTTTCAATCGACTCTTGATCCAGCTCGCCATCGCGTGGCTCACCTTCATTTGCAAGGATTGCCATCCAAATGACCAGAAGACATTCAGATGGGCGGTCAATGCACTGGAATTCACTTTCCAGTGTACGGTTCGCAGCATTCTTAACCTCCCGGAAGAGCAATTTGTCATCCTTCGTCAAGGCGTGGCGCAGTGCATGACGTTGCTCACCGGTCACTTTGACATCCTTGGTGCGCGGTCGAATATCCTGGAGAAGGAGAGGCAGGAGTTGTTGGCGAAGCAGAAGGTCCCTCTTCCGCCTATCGACAACTTCTTCGAGACCTACTCGCAGGATACGAACATGGGCATTGTCGACGATGGCACGCGGAAGTTTTGGGAGCAGGCTACTCGAGCACTTCAGGTTGTTGAAGAAGACCGGCAAAAAGTTGGGTTTGGGTTCCGTATCGTCGGTCGTGTCTTGGATGACGACAAGCCCGAGGATCGCTCTCTGGTCTTTCTCGCGAACTCAAGCTCTAACATCGCGATACGATGGCAGCAGGGAAAGTTCATTGGGGCCGGAGCGTTCGGATCTGTATTCCTTGCGCTCAACATGGACTCCGGGTCTGTCATGGCCGTCAAAGAGATCAAGTGCCAGGAGGTGTCTGGCATGCACAACCTCTACTCCCAGATCAAAGATGAACTCAGCGTTATGGAGCTGCTACGCCACCCGAATATCGTCGAATACTATGGTATTGAGGTTCATCGAGACAAGGTCTACATCTTCGAGGAGTATTGTCAGGGCGGAAGCCTGGCTGCGTTGCTTGAGCATGGGAGGATCGAGGACGAGGGCATCATACAGGTGTATACAATGCAAATGTTGGAGGGTCTGGTCTATCTTCATTCACAGAATGTCGTACATCGAGATATCAAGCCGGACAGTGAGTGCTCAGCATTAGACTATCCTCGAGCTTGCTCACACCCTCTAAGACATTTTGCTGGATCACCTCGGCGTCATCAAATTCGTCGATTTCGGTGCTGCAAAGATCATCGCCAAGAACCAGCAGCGAAATACGACTCGAAGAGTGCCTGAGATGACCAAGGCCAGCGGCTTTAACAACCATCTAACTGGAACGCCGTCGTACATGTCCCCGGAAGTGATCAAGAACGACAGAAGAGGCCGCCATGGTGCCATGGATATCTGGGCCCTGGGATGTGTCGTTCTTGAGTTCGCCACCGGGAAGAAGCCTTGGAGTAACCTGGATAACGAGTGGTAAGCTTTCAGCATTCTGGGGGTGTTGCGTTGCTGAACTCTTTTAGGGCTATCATGTACCATATCGGTGTCGCGACACAACACCCACCTCTTCCGGAGAAAGGCCAACTGAGTGATCGAGGAATCGCCTTCATAAAGGAGTGTCTGACGATAGACGCGGTGAAGCGGCCTACTGCCGTCGAGCTCATGGATCACCCTTGGATGCTGGACCTTCGCGAGCAGCTCAAACATTACGAGGAAGACGACGTGCGGGTTCCTCCTGCGGAGCCGACATTTGGGGAGGGAGCCATTGCACGTCAAGCTCGTATCATCGAGGAGCAGGAATCCCAACTCTCTCCAGATCCTACTCCGAGTTCTGTTGACGACACACCAATACTCGGCGCAGTTGATCTTTATTACCGTTGACTTCTGTTCCCATTTTGCCACCGTCTATGTACTGAGTACTGATCATCATCATTTTACGTCCTGTCCGTCGCATATATACGTTGCATACCCGCTTGTAGCCCTATTATTTCGCTGTCTCTCATGTAGTGTAGAAGCATACCTGCCATCGCGCTTTCTGTATCAACAGGTATGCTCATGCCGACTCGTCGGACGATGATTCGATCGGCATCTGCGTCATGCTCTGAAGTCCAAACAACGCAACTTCTTCTTGACCACTATGTCGCTTGCCGGTACGAGCCATGTTTTCGACGCGCGTAGTGAATCCATGGAGAATCTAGACGTTGAACCTGATTTAGCAGAGAAGGAAGCGCTCGAAAGGCTTACAAAGACATCACCGCCTAATTCTGGACCAATAATCGCAGTAGATCTGGATGATGTGCTCAGCCAGACTAATTTAGAGGTGGCTGCCTGTGAGTATTCGCGTTACTCAGCCTCTACACATCGTGTCTGACATCGTTTGACAGGGCACAATGAGACCTATGACACGAACATGACTGTCGACGACTTTTACTGTACTTGCCATTTCCTCGCGTGTTCGTGAACTATCACTAACCAACGGCTCTGTCTATGTTTTTCTCTGTCTGAAGATTACTACTATTGGAAGGTAGACGCGACGCGAGATCTTCGTCTGTTCACGCTGATTCTAACGGCTGGTAGAACCCGTATTGGGGCACTGTGAAAGAAACGTTCGAGAAAGTAAAGGGCTTCTACAAAACACCGAGGATATATCAGTCGCGCCCTGTTCCGGGAGCGCGTGAAGGTGTCCAGACTCTGAAGGATCTAGGATATAGACTGATCATCGTCACGGCGCGTGGGCCTGATACACAGGATGAGAGTTGGAAGTGGGTTAATGACCACTTCCCAGGTATGTAAATGATTATCCAAGTTGGGCTTGGCCTCGTTGACCAGGACTCTGATCAGATTGTTTCGAGAGCATAATTTGCACCGGTCAGTTCACAGATGCACACAAGGACGGCCATGAACTCGTCACGAAACTGAGTAAGGCCGAGGTGAGCCTTTCCACTTTGAATGGGTCTCAAGATGAATGCGCTTCTGATACCCCCTCTTAGGTCTGTTCTGACCTCGGGGCTCACCTCCTCATTGATGACTCCTCGGAGAACGCTATCTCGTGCGCATCGCACTCTAATGCTACTCGAGTCCTACTATTTGGCGACTACCAGTGGAATAAGAGGATATCTAGCGCTGGAGATGCTGTTGATGCTATGAGTTTCGATATACGGCTCCTTACGGAAGGTGGCAAGGAGTTCTGGAAGGAGGTCGGAATTCTGTCATTCTTCCTTGACTTTTGACTGAATATCCCCTCAGGACCTCCTGGTAATTCCCGACGGACTACCTTTACAACGCGTAAAAGACTGGTCGGAAGTTGTTAGATACGTCAAAAGGGCTTAGGGCGACAGGGCAATATAGATTTATGGATACTCGCTCCCTTGTCAGTACTACATGCTGCTCTCACAAATTGATGGTCACTACGAGGGAAGAGCAGTGAGCACTCAGCAAGTACTGTAACTGTCTATGTCCTTTCGAAGATAGCAACAGCGCCCAGATACTGATCGGGTGATCGGCGCCTTTCCTGCCGCTTTCAGTTTGCGGCTCTCCCGCTTTCCTGCTCCGGATACGTTTACGACTGTGGGTCCGAAATAAGGTAATCTTCACGTCCTAGCAATTTCCGAGCTCTTTGATTCCTGTATCGTAGCAGTAGCCCTACTGCCAGTCGGCCCGAATTCATTCACATGTCTAGTTGCCGAAAATGGAAGGATAGTTGACCTACTCACTTGAAGCATCTGTTGCACGCTTGGTATCCAGCCACTCGGAGCAGCTACTCGTCCAGGAACAACGTTGGCTACGCCTACCTGATTGCCACACACTTCCGGCGACCTGGTAGACATCCTTACTGCATGCCATGACGCCCTTCCAGGCTCTACGCGCGAAGGACTTCACCAAACACTATGCTCTACTCGCCAAGTCGTATTCAGCCCATCGGCCCATTATCCAGCGCATAATTAACACTTCCTTCATTCTCTATGTCCTCCTGTCTACATACCGCAGCCTGTCAGGAGGAGGCGGGTCATCAAGATCGTCCAAGTCGAAGAAGGGCAAGGGCAAGAAGGGCGACGACAAGTCGACGCGTGTTGCGGTGCGTGCTCTCTGGCTGCTGCCGCTGGTGGTCTCATACATCTGCAGGTCGACGCGGTATTCTACCAACGATTGGCCGTCATACTGAGGATCGTCATCCCCGGCGTCAGGTCCAGGGAAGCTATGCTCCTCGTCATGCATTCAAGCCTTCTCGTGCTCAGAACGGCCATCTCATTGTACGTTGCGGCCCTCGACGGTCGGTACGTGCTTCCACCCCGCATTTGTATTTCGGACCCCGCATTGACCGACGGCACGTCATCTTCTCAGAATCGTTGCCAGTCTTGTTCGCGCACAACCTCTGGAATTCTTCCTCAACATCACGCGATGGCTCCTCGTTGCCGTTCCTGCAACTTACACCAACAGTTTGCTTTCCGTACGCGTTTCAAATGATACCTCTCAATGAACCTTGAACCGACCGTCCATACAGTACATCCAGAACAAACTCAGTATCGCATACCGTACACGTCTTACGAAAGTGATATTGAAGCAGTACCTCGGGGAGGAAGACGAGGGTCCTCAGGGAAAGGTCTATTACAAGATCTGTAAGTCTTGATCTAGCATACCACACCGCGTAACTCTGATTGAATGGCAGCCAACCTTGACGACAGGATCAAAAACCCTGACCAGCAAGTCCTACCAGTGCGAAATATGGGTGCGGAGATACTGACCTCGTGTAACCAGAATGATCACCCATGATATCAATAAGTTCGCGATTCATCTGGCCTCAATTTACTCCAACCTTGCGAAACCTGTCTTGGACGTGATATTGTACAACTACCAACTTTCCCAGAATGTTGGAGCGGAGGGACTGCTTTTGTTGACCTTCCTCGTTCAGACGTCGGCAGCGCTGTGTTCGTACCTTATCCCTGCTATCTCAAAGTGTATGCGGTCTCTAACAGTGTCTCTGTTTGTAGTACGCTACCTGACTCCACCCTTGGGAACCTACACTGCTCTTTCTGCTCAGTTTGCCGGACAGCTACGGCACACGCACTCCAGGCTGGCCGAGTTCTCTGAGGAGATTGCTTTCCTCGGCGGAGAGCAAATTGAAAAGATGCTTGTGGAAAGGGAATACGCGACGGTCATGAAACACGAGAACAAGGTTCTCGACAAACGATGGTGGTTCGGTTGCATAGAGGAAGGGATCATCAAGTGGCTGTGGGGAAGCTTCGGAGTGTGTGCTCATGTTCGCGCCATTCGCCTATTCGTCTGACCTGCTTCTAGCTGGCCATTTGTGGCATTCCCGTCTTTATAAAGTTTCCAGGTGTGCCGCTCGTCGATCTCGGAGGGCGCACGGAAGGTATGTATGATTTGGCAACGTGATTTGCATGGGTATTTAATGAAGTTATCAGGTTTCGTCACGAACAGGAGACTTTTACTATCGGCTTCTGGTGAAAGATTTCCCTCAATCCGACATTATCAACACCTATTGACTCGCATACTGCAGATGCCATGGGTCGCGTTATGTACTCCTACAAGGACCTGTCTGAGCTGGCAGGTTATACTGCTCGGGTTTCATCGTTACTAGACACCATGAATGACGTGAAGAAGGGGAAGTTCGAAAAAGCGCTCATTAGCAGTGCTACGACAGGAGAAAATGCCCAAAGTTTGCACTTCCAATGGCTCCTGATGTCTGTGCTGATGCCGGGTTACAGTTCTTCGTGGTCGTGGGGAGATTATCATGTCTGAAGACATCCAATTTGACAGAGTCCCCATCGTCACGCCGAATGGCGATGTTCTCGTCAAGAGTCTGAGTTTCCACATCAAACATGGAGTACGTAAATTGTGTTTTACCCGCCGTCTAGCCTCGAGTCATTATCCGTAGCAAAATCTTCTCATCGTTGGGCCCAACGGCTGTGGAAAGTCGTCGCTTTTCCGGATTTTGGGTGGCCTCTGGCCAGTCTACGGCGGAGTCGTCAGGAAGCCAAAGGCATCCGAGTTCATTTTGATACCACAGCGGCCTTACCTCTCCCTGGGAACTCTTCGTGACCAGGTCATCTATCCGCATTCTAGAGAGAATATGGAAGCCCGTGTGTATCTTTCCCCTCCATGCTTTCATGCACATTCACGTGTTCTCCAGGTGGCATCACTGATGATGATCTCCTGAAGATATTGGCTGTGGTGAGCATGGAGCACGTCGTTGAGCGGGAAGGCGGTTGGGACGCGGCCAGAGAATGGCGAGATGCATTGAGCGGTGGGGATCAGCAGAAGATCGCATGGGCTCGCCTGTTCTACCACAATCCGCGTTATGCCATCCTAGACGAAGCGACATCACTGGTCCCAAGTGATATGGAGGGCATGATGATGGAGCATGCAGCGAAGCTGGGCATCACTGTGCTAACTGTATCACATCGCCCGTCTCTGTGGAAGTACCATGCCATGATCTTGCAGTATGACGGACAGGGAGGATATGTCTTGTAAGTCGCACATCTCCACTTTCGTGCACCTTGTGTCATTAACTGATCACCTCAATACGTAGTACCAAATTGGACGCCGAAAGGCGCCTAGCTTTGCAGACAGAGAAGCAGGCTCTGGAGTCCAAGCTTTTGGAAGTGTGAGTCTTCAACACTCCTACCTTGAAGGTCATGTCTCAATTTTGCTATAGGCCGAAGATGAAGGCGCGTCTATCTGAGCTGCGGTTGGAGCGGGAGGGTGTCTGATTGTACTGTAACTGACTTGCATTGCATACCTTGTATACGACCTTTACCTCTACACGAGAGCGTGCCTGTAATTTGTAATTGCGCACGCGGCGATCTAATCAGATACGTGATGTGGATGTCACCTCATTCTCATACTTGACGCTCGCCTCAATGCCCGTCAACTTGGAAGACCTAGAGCGTGCCATCCGCGAGGCGCTGCCCATAACTCATCTCAACATTGAGGATCAGTCCAGCGGCTGTGGAGAGAGCTACTCCATCATCATAGTCAGCACGGTGAGTACGTCGTACCTTGGTGCAAAGGCTTCACCTTACATTGTTACAATCCATCTCCAAAGGCGTTTGAGGGAAAGACGACCCTGGCTAGACATCGATGGGGTGAGTGCTCGCGACGTTGCTAGACAGATAACGACGAACATCAAGCAGTCAATGAGCTGCTGAAAAGCCAAATTGAACAGATGCATGCGTTTTCACAGGTGCGAAAGAATTTACAAAAGATTGTTATCTGTTCTCATGTTCATCTCTCAGAAAACGTACACGCCAAAGCAGTGGGAGAATCATCTAGCAACAACAAATTGATTGACAATCTCATTCTATATGATCTGTTTAAATTGTTATGACGGGCAACTTCTTGATTGATTCCAGAGCTGGAGCGTGAGTCGAACTTCATGTACCACTGTAGAGGCGGGATTTTCGTGACCCATACGAGGATGGCTTGGACCACATATTATACGAATCAAGAGGTCTGCCTAGCAGACGAAAGAAATACAAATGTAGATAAGGAGCACATCGTTGACATTCTACTCGATAACCCATCGCCGTCCATTCATAGCATGTGTGGAGTCGTCACTGACACTCTTTGTCCTGCTGTGGCCTCCTTCACTAGACGAGTAGTTGTAGTAGCTGTCAAAGCTACCCACGCTCGACTGTGTGTTGTTGCGCACCACCGTGACTTGGTTTCCAAACGAGTCCCCATCCGAAGGCTGACGGCTGACTGCTGGGGGTGGAATGGTGACGAGGGAAGCATTGCTAGGTGTTTCAAATGGTTCGGCGGAGCGATTGAAGAATCGAGGTCCCATCCTGTTGGCCGGGAACATTTGCATCGGGGGCGGAACTTCATCGCCAGATCCGAAGGTTGCAGAGAATGTGGGAACAGCCTTCTCGGAGGATGGGAAAGCGATCTTCTCTATGTCCGAGTTTGGGGTAACTGGGGTGAAGTCATCTCCAGGTAGTGGCTCTTGAGCATTCACTGGCAGGGTACTCAGAATACAGTGCGAAGCAGAAATCAACAGGAGACGAACGGTGACGCGATAGGCCCTTGCCAAAGTTGTAACGACAGACCACGCCAAGCGCAAACGAGAGAACGGTCAAAAAGACCGACACTGAGGCGGTGACGCTGAAAAATTGCCAGTGGAGGAAAGTCCAGCGGAATGTCGTCGAGAGGAACATCAAACCCCAGCCCGCAAGGTACAGCACGGACATGAAAAGAAAAGCGAACATAGGCAATCTAGCCTCTTTGCGAATAGCAATCCAGCCCTGAACACAGAGGCATCAAGGCATCAGGACCGAAGGAGAACTTAAATATGACATACTACTCACCGCTGCCAGCCATGGAATCAGGAACTGGAGAAATAATGTCAGCTGAACACGCTTCTAAGAACACCATGGACAGCCACGTACAGCAGCAACGAGGAAAGCCATAGCCTTGTAGAATGCGACATACCAAACCACCTGCGCGGCAACGCCGTTGATGAGATCATCGAGCCACAGTGATACAGTTGCGCCGGTGAAAAAGAATGAGAGCTGGAGAACAATAGAGAGAGATAGGACCAGTTTGTAGATGCGGTTTATGGCCAATGATGCACCGACGCGTTTGAACGTCTGCCAGCCGAACAACTGTCGCAAAACTCTAGTGAGTTTGATGTAGAGTCATCGTGAGTCTTCGACATACTTTGATCAATCTCCACGTCAAGAACGCTGATACAAAGAGAGCAACGATGTTTAGAGCAAGCGTAGGGTATTCAGCCGCAGCCCTGTCCTTCCAGTAATTCGGTAGGAGGGAAGTGCCCTCACACGCTCCGTCAGTGATGACCTTGTTGAATGTCCTGCGAAAATGGGCCGTGCTGAGGATCTGATAGGAAGACCAAGCAGTGGCCAAGACGTGGGTGAAGAGGGACGCGAAAATGTGAGGGATGGATTCGTTCAGCAGAGCGACGACAGACATCCCCAAAACCCATATTTGGAATGCGATGAACACGATATCTTCGCGTTTGGTGTTGTCAAGCCTGCATGATGATCAGAAACTGGATATGGACATCACAAAGGTACTCACACTGAGACAGGCCAATAAAGCGACCAAACGCAGCTCGCAGGAAGTTCATCCAGAGAACCGGATACCAAAACACTGGCGGAGTGGTTAGCATTGACGATCACAGACTCGATATCATATTGTCTTCCAAATCTCTGCAATGATATTAGTCTCGCGGGTCGGATGACTGCCACAATATAACGCACTCTGGAGCGGTCTTCATCCTCATGGTCGTGGGCACTGACAACATCAGCTTCGCTGGTAGGTACAGCGAGAGCTGTAACAAAGATGGTCGTGGTGACGCGGTCAACCTGGGTCGGAGTCGAGGCCAGTGCGACGATCGTCGTCTCAGTAACAGCGGCGCTTGAAGACGAGGATGGTAGGACAGAAGAAGCAACGGATGAAGACAGTGCGCTGCTGAGTGTTGACGACAAAGACGGCTTCTCCGTGTTCACAGTGGCAGCATTATTTGACGATGGTTCCCATGATGGTGCAGCCGTAGCGTTCCATACGACTTTACAATCGCGTGCAGGGTCCGGCAGATCTGTGGGCACATTTGGGCAGAGTCGGAGGAAGTCATCATGAAGATCTGCCACGACGAGGGTGCTATTTGTGGCGTTGGCGGCGACAGATAGATCCCACAAGAAATTAGCAGCTTGAGCGTTGATCGAGAATGCGCGGGACTACACCAGCTTCAGTAAGAATTGGAAATGACGGCGGTTTCCCTCGCCGCACGCCGGCACAAAGCAGATGGAATGCAGCGGCAGAATCACGGGAGGGCAATACACAACACCACGCACCTGAACGATGACCTGGGCAATTGCGTGGCAAAGGGAAAAGAGAAAATAGGCTGTCACGATCTTGGAAGACGTTAAGCGCTCCCACTGAATTGTACGAGTGCTCAAAATCGGATATCACCAGTCCAGCAATACAATTGACGCACCACCAGCTTCATCTGCGCGGGCAGCGGAACGACCTCCCAAATTTGCTTGATACGCATGGTCCGGAAGGGTCTGTGTGAGGCCACTGGGGCGCTGTTTCCTTCGGCTTAGCGTAGATGAACATCATTCAACGCGCCTCGAACTCACTGAAGAGATGAAGAACAAGCAACTACAAGGCCTCTGGGGCGTGCGTGTTGCCAAGTCTGGTCCGGCCAAGTAATGAAATAAAAAAGGAGAGTGAACAGTGAGAGGTTGAGAACAAAGCCTCAGAAGGTGATGATGGCACCAGTCACTGACTATGCTACGGGCTTTGCGCATCTTCCCCCGCACGTGCAGTTGCTATGGCCGATTGATGAATTCCTTCAATGACTTTGATCGCGGCCCAGTCCCTTGGAACAATAACAACAGCGTTTTTCTTTGTAAACTAGATATACAGCTCGCAGAAGTGTACAAGTTAGATCAGTGTGATTACAATTGATACCATTTCTTGGTGTTCGAATCCGTCGTCACGGAATAAAACACCACGCTTTCCTCAATCTCATCCAGTGCCGAGACAAGTTGTCCATCTACAGATGTGAGGATGTGCCCCTCGTCTAACAGATATTGAAGCACATCGTATACTTCCTGTCGGTCATATGTCGATTTGAGGCGGTATCGCAGTTCACTCTATCAAAGACTGTAAGTATGACGGACTAGAGATAGCCGACGGTATGCTGTACCTGTGATATTCCCGGACGGAGAACAATAGTCCCTACAACCGCCCTCAGAGCCGCACCCCACACCTCCATCAGCTTGGCACCCGAAATATCGATCCAGCGCCGAGGAAAGACGTTGTACACGAAGTCAGAGGGCAGCGTAACGGTCCAGCTTCTGATGTGTGCGGCCGAGACAAGCACCAAAGGCGATGCATAGCCCATCCAATACAAAAGTGGCATGGGCCCGTCAAGCAGCTTCTGTATGATGGGCATCAGTTCGCCCATTCCAGATTGTGTATGTTCCTTCTAACGTTGAGCACAAAACAGTAGCAACCCACCCAAACCACATACCATGAGCGTCAATTTCGTTGCTCCCTTGTCACCAGCTTGGCCTACTACCCATAGTAGTTGTTGAGCTTTGGTCATCTCATCTTGCGTCAAAGTTGTGCTCGAAACCGACCACTGCTCGTCTAGGCACCCTGTACAGTCGATGACACCGTTTCTACAGGTCCTCTGACAACACGAAACGGCGCCGTCTACTGTATGTCCGTGTTCAGCGTCAGCCAAGAGAGGCGGATCGAGTTCCATGGCCTGGACTGAAGGTGTCGTCTGTTGACTAGACGATGACGGCAAAGGGGTGGGCTTGTATTGCAGGAAAAGAGCAGTCTCAATCTGGTCATCGTCTAAGCACAGGCTCAGCACGTCATACAACGCTGACAAGTGTGAGTTGTATACCTGCTTTCTTGCTGTTCCAATCGAGAGCTATACGAGCAGCCTGTGGTCCAGATGTATCGACCTTGAAATCAAGCTTATTGTCCGACGTCAACTGGATCAGAGCAGCGGTATCGCCATCGGTCGCCAATAGCGGCCACTCTCGCCAAGCATCTGGTTCAGATACAACGAAACTTTCTTCCAGGCCAGCCGCATCTTGGAAGAGCTCACTCGCGACAGGTCCGGACAGCTGTGCCTGATTCCTGTAAGGCGATCAGATTTGCATTATGATCATACTCATTTCAAATTAATTCTTACGCATCAGATATCTTGAGCTGGCGTCCTGGCTTTTGTCTGTGATGATCACGGACAAGCTTGGAAAAGACACCACGGCCCAAAAGTCCCTTTGTGGCAAGGCTCACGGTTTGGTCATCCGCTGCGCTCCGAAGAAAATTGGATGCCACCTCTGCATCGTAGTGCTCGTTTGGCGTGCCTAGCGCCATCTATCGTAATGGAGGTGAGGAGTTGTCTGAAGTTGGATGAGAGACGTACTTTCAGCGCTGACTCGGCTATGGAGAGTGGATTTACGGATGGTTGGTCGAAAAGTTCGCCATATACCTTCGTAAAGGGAGTAGAGGCTAATCGCTTTTCCCTCTCATCCTCAACAACTCCGTACCACATGAAGTCCCAAGTAGGCGCCAAGGGTCCCGAGTCATGAACGTCGAAGTGTTCAGCGAGTTCGTTAATGCTACTGGGAATGACAGTGTCACCAGCAATAGTCCCCTGTGGTTGGGCATACCCAACGCGACTGTAGCGCGTCAGTGAGACCCCATGCAGGCAGTCATGAAGCTTACATAGCATTCTTGTCGATGTGTTTCCGAAGGTATTCGATGTGCGTGATCAGGTCAAAATTAGTCGCACTACTTAGATCGTCATCCGGTAAACCTGGGGTTCCACGATGTTTCATCCATAGTTCATACCACCTATCTTCGAGCCGGTTAAGATATGCGTCGTTTCCAGGTGTCTCCCGTATATGGGTCAAACGTTGGCGGACACTGTTTCTGGGCACAGCGGGAAAGACCTGTTCGAACGCACCCCAATCGAGTCGCAGTCCATTCCGGCAACGGGCCTTGATGATGACACAAGCGTCGCGAGCGAGTTCTTCGTAATCCCGGTTCCACTGGAAGCGATGTCGGCGAACGGGAATTTTTACTTTGGGCTCAGCCGGAGAATCTGAGTTCGATGTAAACTACCATAGCAGCAGTATGGAGTATGATTGACGCGTACCTTCAGCTCCGGAGTCGTCGTCGCGATCTTTGCGTTTGCGTTTCGCGCGACGTGCCGGCGGAGCTATCGGTGGTCCTTGCTCTGCAATCAACGTTTGGATTGACTTCTCTCTGGCACCCATATCTACGGTCGGTGGAGGTGCCGTAACGGAGTGGTGATGATGGGCTGGGAGTCTAGAAGTCTGCGGAGCATGTTTGAGGACTTGAGCAGCAGCAGCCTCAGATTCCTCAAAAGCTCGACGTATTTCCCCTTCCCAGTCGTCCGTCTCCTTGTGAACGTTGGTTAGATAACGCGTCTGAATCCTGCGCAAACGGACAGCGGCGTGCGGAGAGGGCTCCGGGTGAACCCTTTTGACCAGGTCCTCCCATTCCTCTTCACGTAGTTTCTTTGCCTCCGCAGCTCTCTTAGCTAGTAACGCCTTGGCCTGTGCTGTCTCTTCTGCGTTCTCTTTACTCCGCTTGTCGAGTTCTGCCGCGTTGTTTCTCCTCCTACGCACCCGTCCAATATCGTTCACCATCTTCCGGTGGGACGTAGTGTAGAAGTCCACGACTGCGTCCGTGGGAGCACTGATGACATGACATATCTTCTCAATGGTCTTCGACCCGTCTTCCTCGAGGTCTAGAGGCGTCTTCCCACTTGCAACGTCGACGAAACTCTGCATGTATCGCGTCTGGTGCCAAGTAAAGACATACTTCGGGTTCCACGAAGCTGGTCTTCGGAGAGACCGTGCAACCTTTGTGTCCTCCGCTGGGGCAAAAGCAGTGATCTTCGCTGGAGTGGCGAGTTTGCTATCGACACATGCCTCACGCAAAGCGTCCCAATATGTGGTAACTTCAGTGACGGTCGAGACAGACAGAGTTCGCAAAAGCGGGGGAAATTTCTCCGAGGAAGCCCAGTGGTAGAGAGGAGCGAGAGTCTTGAATTGCCAGTAAGTGGGGGCGGTAGTAGGCGTACTAACAGTCCAGCCCTCCATTGACGCCTTATCAAAGGCCTTCGGATGGTCGTTACTGGGTTCCAGTCGGATGAATGGATTGGTGGAAGAGGATTCGATGAGAGGGAGGACAAGTCCAAGGCATCTCAACAGCTCAAGGATGTCTAAGAAGCGCGAACGTGCGCGCGACTTTCCGATTTGCAGGATGGAGCGCAAGCTCTGCGGCAAGTCGCGGACTAATGTCTTCCGACTCTCGGCATCTTTGAGGAACTCTGTCAACTGTTCGTGGTGGAAGAGAGGGGAAAGCAGGGAACAGTACAGCTCCAGAGGAAGGTCGTAGCAAAAGTAGGAGAGTGAGACGATGCGATATTCGTGTGAGACTATCTGCGCCGAGCCCTCAGGAATTGACAGGGCTTCGGTGGTGGTCATATGTAGCTGACGTGCACGGAGAGCCTTGGCCACTATGTTGCCATACACTTGACCGAGAGTTGTACGCTCTGTAAGAAGAACTTCCCGAATGGTCTCGTCATCGTGTCCAAAGAGCTCCTCGACGCGAGCCGAGTTTTCTTCCAGACGAGCATCGTCATCCACGCTGGTATGGTTCAATTGCAGAAGCTGAAGAGGCAAGTTACCGCGCGTCAGCAAGGCAGGATCGGGGCCATACTCCATTGGGTTATCTATTTTCTTGACTTGAGCAGGTTGTGCTGGTATGGTGGCGTGGCCACGAGCGAGGTCCGCCAGAAATGCGTTCAGCTTGTCTTCCGGCGTGTCTGGTAGATAGACAATGACGGTGGGACGGCCAACGCCTGCGGGACCAGGAAGCATGGTCTTCGTCTGCTTGATCCGACCCTGCGACTCCAAGCTGTTCAGAGTGGCGACAGCAGTCCGCTTGTCCGTGCGAGTGCCAACCGGTGCACTCGTCGCCTCACCCGCTTGCGCCAGAGTCTCTAGGAGAGCAGTGTGCGCATCGAACATCTCCTTCGTCTGGGTGTTGGCCATGCCGCCTAGCATTTCAATGACGCGGAAGAGCTCATTCTCGCGACGTAGATGAGAGACATTCACCCGGCGACTCGCGCTTGCGATCGGTGGTGCCTTGGACGAGGCAGACGAGGAGATACTCTGAGATGCTTTCTTGGGCGGGGCTTGACGAGCTGGAGGCTTGGGAGGGGGATATCTCGAGGGATCGTTCAGAAGAGCAGGATCAATAGGGATGGACACAGCCCCAGGAGGATCCGGCGTAATGATGTGCGTATCTAGCTCCAGAAGGGACCTGCGCGAAGTGTCTTCAACAGGCGGCGGCGATGTGTGAGCGGGCGGAGTAGCCGCTGATGCCCCCTCCGGCGCGCTGGAAGGTAGCGCAGGTGGGAAAGATTGTGTAGGCTCAACGGAAGGAGAAGTGAGCCTCGGAACAGGGAGTGCTTCATCGTCCACTTCAACATTCGGCATGGGGACTGGAACTGGAGTTGGCTCCCGCTGAGGCTCAGCCATGATCACATCAAGCGACCCGTTCGGAACATGTTCGACCCCGGCTGTGGAAGGGGGATCATTGGCAGCGAATGCATCGACGGCTGGAGGATCGACATCTCTGTCCGAGTCTACAACCGCCTTGGACTGTCTACCGCTGCTCCTGGCAGGTTTAGGAGGAGTTGTCTTCTTACTTGCAGTGGGCGTGGACGCCGAGGCACCAGCGACCTCCGGAAGGGCACTTTTCCTTGGTCTTCCGCGCTTTTTGAGGCCGGCGTCAGGTTCGACTGTGAACGGCACAATTAGCAAGAGTCAAAGCACAAAGCAAAGAAGGAGAATCACCTGTGGCAGTCCTTTCCTGGAATCCTTCTTCTCAGCAACCTTGTCTTTCTTCCCCTCATCATTCTGCTTCTCCTTCGCTGCAGCTGTCTTCCTCTTCTTTGCAGGGGGAGTTTCAACCGCCGTCTCGTCCTCAGCCAACTTGCGCTTCTTCGTATTACGAGCAGACTTGACGGGATTCCCATCCTCGTCCAGCTTGACCGGGCGGCCCTTTTTGACACTCCCATCCGGCAATATAGGATTCTTTGGTGTCTTCTTCCTTGGCTTCCCCGTCGCGGTTTCTTTTGCGACCTCCGCCGTTTCCTTGAATTCGTCCTGATACGTCTCCAGCGTCGCATGTCCGAGTAGAATGTACTCGCATAGGTCGCCATGAAACCACCTATATCTTCGTAATCAATATTTGGGAGACCAGCAGAGGACTTGTCGAGATTCTCCTGTGACACGAGCTTGTGGTAAGCAGATACGGTGAAGTATCTGTGGCGACGCTCTCTTCCGCTGGTCTCCATAAGGCCAGATATTCCGAGATCACTTAGATGCTCGGGAGGCGGACACTTTTCTGCTCGAGTAAGAAGGAGCTCTATAGTCCTCTTATCAAAGTTGCAAAGCGAGGAGGACAGTTGCTGAAGCAGTCTTAGAGATATGGCAACGAGCAAGCACATCAACCTACGTTGAGAGTCATTCCAGCCGTACCAGCCTCCTCCAACAAGTCGATTATGAGCTTGTGGATGGTACTGTTCACTTTGACACCACTTGGCTCTGTGAGAGTATCAGTATCTGTTATATCAAGGCAGGGTGGTCCTTACCATCATTATCATCTTCCAACGGTCCATCAACTCCATCTTGAGGTACCTTGCTACCGTTTTCGTCGAGAAGACGGAAGCATGTTACAGAGGTGGCAAGGTTCTTCTTCTTGTTTGGGACAACTACCTTTTCGATGATACCCTCCTGCAGCATTTCGCGGATTCGGCTTTGGAAGAAGCGACGGTCGGTCTTTGTGGGTTGCTTGAAGCCAATGGTGATGATCATGTTATTGGAAGGGTGCATGTAATTCTTGGATGCCTTGAGGAGTTTCACGACGCGGGCACGAACGAGAGGCAAGCTGGAGAGATGTCGCGCGTCGATCGCAGTAAAGTCGAGGGCCTGAATCTCAGAGGGATCCTCGTCTATCGCGTCGTCCCCTGCAGAGGGCTCTTCCACCTTGACTACAGTTGCCTGGTTTTCCTCCTCTCGGATGGCTTTCCATGACTCGCTGCGATCGAAAAAGTACTTGTGTATGACAAAATGTGTGCCTACACCTCCGCGGCGAACCTTGGCGCTACAGTTGACAGTCAGAAAGACGTTCTCAGGGATAAATTGCGTCGACATACACGAGATCCAGATCAATCAGCTGTTTGACAAGGTAAAAACACGTCTTCTGGTCGTATTTGGATCTCTGGCCTAGTTCTACGACGGAGATACCGTTGTCGCGGCCGCGAGTAATGATTTGGAGAGCGGAATAGACCATAGGACTGAGCTTGGGGAACTGGACGACGAGTCAGATAGGTCGTGTAAGAGATATGTAAATGGACGCACGCGTATATGGGAGCCAGTGACAGCTGCATATATCGAGTCTGGCTGGACTGCGATACGCAAATCATCTCCGTACTGGCTAATCAAGTCGTCGAGTGAACGAGACTTTGCGTCCTCGACGATGTCGAGCTGCGGCGGACTGGTTTCAATGAGAACCTCGCCCTTCGCGTTGGCCTTGCGCTTTGCACTGGTTTGAGGAGCGACCCATACTTCGGAGGATATTCCGGGCGGCTTCGTTCCGACGAGGACATTCGACTGCTGGACAACGAAAGACCATACGAACGCGCAAAAGGCATCGTCCACCTTTTGTGCGTGTGGCGAGGTGCCATGGGAGTAAAAGTCGGCCACAAAATCGCTCAGCCTCGATGGATTGGAGCCTGACAGTTGTATGAGCACAAGGTGGACGGAAACAAGACAAGAAACGCAGGCGAAGGGGTTCGAACCCAGAGGCAGCCTCCGAAACAGCATCACATGATGGAAACTCACCAAGGTCGCCATCGAATGCCAGCTCGCGTAGGCAGTGGTGCAGAAGCTCGTCCATCTCCCTCGTTGCTCGAGGAAAGGGAGTGGTGATGGGGCGAAAGAAAGCCGCCTGTGGGACGACGGCGCTGGGCGCTTTCAGAGGCTTTCAATCCAAGGTCGTTGCCTGTCGCTGTCAAGGCCGACCTTCGATTTGAGAAAAATTAGCCGCGAAGCCTGTCGATTGCCTCTGATTGAGCGCGCAATGGCATCGATAGACGTGTGACGCGTGACGCTCTGTCTTTTGCTTCGTCACACTACTGGTCCGATGCAGTGCAGAAACTTAAGGAGCCAAGAGTACAATCCCGTAATGAATGATGCATGCCAACAGGATATACAGCCATCTCCAGGGCTTTTGACTATCTAATAACGTCATGACAATCCATCTAAACACGAATGCAGCGGCAAGCAGAGCCAAAAATAAGCATACTACGCATCCCTCCGGCAAACGCACTCTATCCGGCTATACTGCTGAAAGCTGCTGACGCTCTTCCCACAACTGCCGTAGTACGTCTGTAAAGGCGATCTTGCCGAGGTGCGCGTTCTGTTCGAACCGCTGCACCATCCACCGCTCCAGCCCATCCGCTGCAGTCCGCCAAAGAGCCATGCGTGCCTGCACCTCCGCTGTCTGGGTGAAGGAAGTTCGGGCAGGCGAGACGGGCGTGTATTCGATTCGCTCTACACAGGTGGCGAATTGGGACAGCGACATGTTGACGGTTTGTATCGAGGCGCGATGATTTTTTGGGTCTATGAATGATATTTCGCGAACATATGCATCTTCCGAGCCGCCAAATAGCTGTGATGTGGGTAAGTACAAACGACAGCTGTGTGCTAGAGAGTGCTGCTCACCTTTACGATCCAGCCCGGTGCTTTCTGCTTGCAGGCCATAATCCGCTCCGTTCTTATTATCCCGGTAGTGGGGTCCACAGTACGGTCAAGCACGTCTATGCTGACGACGTGAGAGCATTTTGGATTGGGATATTTGTGCCACATCCCAATGACGACGTGAGACCATGGGTGGCTGCAGGAAGACCAGTCAACGGAGGGCGACAAATGGAGCAAGGATGCGAACGCACTCGTAATTGAAGACTTGGTTGAAGAAATGCATTGTCGTTAGAGAATTAAGGGTTGAAGATACAAATAGGATGGAAATCTAGTGGACGAGGGCTTCGAGGGCTTTTGCTCGTCGTGTGAGTATGTAAAGAGGAGAGAGCGGAGTTCCATGACAAATCGAGGTGGTCATTCCGGCCCTTGCCGATTGGCGTCAAGCACGGGCCGGACTACAGCCGACATGTGATATCACTGACCACAGCCACCGCACCTGTAGATTCATCTTCTGGCACAGTCTAACTTCAACTGTTTAAGTGACATTCTACTTGCATTCGACTCTCTTGCTGTGTTATCTCAAAGAAACCAAGATGCCTCTCTTATCTCAACTTCGAAGACGCCGTACGATTGCAGGTTCATGACCATCCCTGCTCGTCAGCCCTGTCCAGAGTGCAAGTACAATTCATTGGAGAAGGGTAACCTGTAGAGAAGACTGGAACTAGAAGATACCCAGTAGGATACCAATAGCGTTGCCGGAGCAGTTACATCTATACACTGATTTATACAATGCAAGGCGTATCACACGATCTGCTTCGCCTAAATACCGTTATATCAGAGACTATATTGGAAAGAGGACCTGCTTACCTCGCCAGTTTCTACATAATGGACCCATCCTGTAATCTTGGTGCCCTTCAGAATCAAAGGACACTCCTTGAGAAACTTCACGTCGTCTCGAACAGACTGGTCCAGATCACTGAACTCCATGAACTCAATCGCGTCAACTTGATTCGCGACGTCCTGATTCCCTGGATCCGCGTCCTTGATCAACTGTCGAAGAGAATCACTGGTGAAGGTGACTGCTCCGCAGCCTGTATGATGATAGATGGCGATTTCCCGCGTTCCAAGGAGACGCTGTGAGACGATGATACTTCGTAACGCGTCCTTGCTAACGTGCATTGATGAGAAGAGATGCTGCAAGTTGACAGTTCACTTACGCCATGCCTCCTGCATTGCGTATGATATGTGCGTCCCCTTCTTCAAACCCAAGTTGTTTAAACGGACTGATGATGGAAGCTCTTGAGATGAATAAACGAGGAGACGAGTCAAACGTACTTGATTCGAGCATCCATGCAAGTAACTGTGAGATACTGGTCTTTACTTGACATAGCAAAGGAATACGGGGGACTCACCAATGGCAAGATGCTTCCTAGGGGGCAGCGCAATAGGGCCTTCATTGTTTTGGGTTGTACGAGCGGCTTCATGGCTCGAAGAAGGTGTATGACTCGAGCAGTTTCTAGTCCCAGTTATGCGAGGGATACACCTCACTCCAGCGCCAACCTGACGCGCAGAAAGAGCAGCAAGCATGGACTGGGAAAGCATCGAGAACATTGCAGTCGTGGACTGAGAACAAGCAGCGACATCCTTCGACGAGGCGAAATCTTTAGGCGGGCTTTGACACCAAAGTCGATCCCGCTCACGTGGCTTGGCGTAATCCAATTGAAACCGATTGCGAAATTGCACGCTTTTGGACACGCATCATCATGACCTCCCAGCAGATACAGACATTGCTCGCCCCTCCGGACGTCGGCGAGGCCAACCGGAAGGCGTCTATCTTCCTGAAGTCCAAGTTCCATTCGCTTGAAGATCTACAAAGCCTCGACGATACCATTCTGCAGGCACAGGCACGACGGAATGACTTGCAGGCTTCGGTGCGCGCCCAATAGCCGAAACATCCAATGAGCTCACGGGTCATTCAACCAGTTCAGCTGGAAATCTCGCAGGCGAAGGTACAGAGCCAAATTAGTGACACCCGCACCGCCGCCGAGGAATACCGCCTTGCAGCCCAGGAGCTTTCCTTGCAACGCCACGCTCTCGCGGACGAGCTTTCTACGTTGACCCGCGACCTTGTGTCTTCCCTCTCCGATGGAAATAGTCCGCCGACCCTCTTGGAGGATATCGAAACCATGCATCGAAACTTGAAGGAATTGAACCACGTCAAGGCTTACGTCCAGGTGATCGAACATGGTCTTCGACTAAGGTACGCACAGGGAGACGCGTAAAGGGCAGCGCGCATATTGATGCTCCACCAGCGAGGCGGCTGTCCAACAAATTTCAGCACCACCCTCAGCGCCGCCATCCACTATCGTCGACGGTTCCATTTCTCTTTCAAAGAGCTATATGACTTTGTCGAAACTGTATCCGGCGCATGTTCAGAAGTCGAAGGTGACGGGAAGCAGACCCTACATCTTATTGTCTTTCTCGATAAACTTCGCGAGAAGACCTGGTCAGATATCAAATCTGTTCTCACGGCGTAAGCGATTCCTCAGGTTTCATAACTCTAATTGACGTTCAGTAGCATTCTACTAGACGCTGTAGAGAAGCTAAGATGGCCAATGCCTGTGGCATACTTCGAACTGCCGAGGAAACTCGAATGGCGTTCGAAAGGTCATTCAGGAATCTTCTTGAATTGCAATCTATGTAAGCGAGCGCGTCCAGGCTGGTGGCCGAAACTAATGACTTACTTCCAGAGGTGAAGCCTTCATGAAGAAAGTTGAGCGGACGGAGAAGGACGGGCTGTATCCACTAGAAGCTCTCGTCCTTCCCCTGTCCCTCCGATTTAAGTATCATTTCGAAGGGACGCGACAAACCAATCAACTTCACAAGGTAGGCTGCCGAACAGGACTTCCTTCGCACTTCTCACACTTGCTTAGCCCGAGTGGTACTTCACTCATGTATTGAATCTCATCAATGACCACCGAAGTCTTATGGAAACGGTGATACAACAACTCCTTATACCCACCAAATACAAACTGTCAATGCCTGGGTTAGTTTCTGAGACAGGACATCATGTTCTTGCCACGACACTCATGCATTTGACAGCATGAATTCATTCTGTTACTGCTGCCTTTGCTTTCTAGGAAATTGCGGCGTACAGTCCCCTCCTTGCTCTCGCACCCGTCACTTCTGGCACATACCGTATATCAAGCTCTCTCGTTTGACGCCGCCCTGGCCGAGGAGGGATTCACAATCAATGATACATCAGCCGCTCCTACCGACGGCGAGACTGAATGGCAAGGTGTCGCGAAAGTTATTCTTGGGAAGAAGGAATGGTTCGATGCTTGGATAGATGGAGAGAAACGATGTGAGATTCACTGCTTTTTTATAGCCCGCGGCTGACACCCACTCAGTTGCAGAAGATCAATACCATGATATAATCAGTGCATCAGACGCCTGGCAAATTGCCGATGATGAAGTCGACCGAGAGTCAAGCATAGACCGTGAGATGCGGACAACAAATTCGGCGCGCAGGATTACTGCGCTGATTGAACAGATCACAGGTGAGTAACAACTAGATGGACTTTCCCCTCGTTGATGTTGGGGACGCAGATCGGTATTCGCCGCTCCCCGACTTTACTCAGCGTATCCGCTTTCTTGTGTCGGTTCAGCTTCCAATCTGGAGCTGTATCACGACCGGATGGCTTCATCGTTGGATGCTTTTGAAACATTATCCTCCGCCCTGGTGCGTTCTGTACCCGGCGCATTGGGTGTCAGCATTGCGAATAAGGATAACGTATCTGTGAATGTTGACACGCAAGCCTTGACAAGCGGGATCGCCGGCGTACAACGGTTGTGCAAAGCACTGCTCAGCTCTAAATATCTGGTAGCATCAATGGAGACCTGGGGTGAACAGTTGGTTAGTCTCTCGAACTTAATTTAGCCTACTTCGACGTTGATTGACCGCTTCTCAGTTCTTCTTGGAGTTGTGGAACGAAATCAACCGACGCGCATCGTTGCGTGCGCGTGCTCAGGCCAATGTATTGTTACCGGATCCAACCGCCACAGAACAGGATGCCCCGGAGACGACCATCTTCGAGATCCTCGTCAATAAGTATCAGGCACTGACCGAGAGGGCACATGACATTATCGTACAGCATGTGTGCACCGAAGTGGAAGGTAACCTGAAAGCTCATCTCACGGCCATGATATCGTCAGTCCCAATCCACTCCTCCCTCTCGCGCAGTATTCGATGGTTTTTGCAGGAGTCCCAATCCGGATGACCCCCGCGATGATATCGCGGTATCGCAAACTCTTCTTGCGCCTATCGCGCTGCTTTCGACGCATCTAGCTTATGTTCGTTCCACATTACCCTTGGCGTCCATGTCGTCAATCTACCGCCGAATCGCGACGCGTCTCTCGGACCATATCATGCAGCGTCAGATCTTGTACCGTGGCAACGTCACCCTCACGGAAGCGAGGTATATTCATGCCGAGTGTGAGCTGTGGGTGGAGACAAGCAACGGTGCTCTTGCAGGCATGCTTGGTGGCGGCCGGAGTCGCGTCGAGGCTCCATGGTCCAAACTATTGGAGGCAGGCAGACTGATTGCAGCCGAAGGCGAGACGTGGACAAGGGCTGTGGAGTCTACATTTAGCACAGTATCGCAAGACGATTGGGAGGAGGTTATCTTGGACGTCACTGGTTACTGCGATCTCAGCCGCGACGAGGTGGGGCGTGTTCTGCGCCGCAGGACGCAGTAAAGAGCAGGTTACAGACAGAGGGAAAAATAGCATTTTACAACAACAATATACGTGGCTACAACCAAAGGAATCCTATACATATATGTACATCATATCTACGTGAGTTTGACGATGACAGATCTTTCCTCATCGAAGAAAATGAGATCTTTGGACCCCATTATCCTGGTAGCTTGGAGAGCCTCTGCAGTGCCGAACAACTGGGCTATACTCAGTCCATCGTTGACCGTCTCGACCAGATCCTTCAACGGAATTTCTTCAGCCGGAATGTTGTCCAGCGCGTTCGCGAGACGGCTTCTCCAAAGTATATAGCGTGCACTACAAGACCCGGTCAGAATGTGTGTCCATACAAGAATTAGGATAGCGCACCTTTCGTCTGTCATTTCGTTGTCGCCCATCGCAGGTGCTGTCGAGTCGGTCATTGTGACATCTTGACTGTCATCCACAGCAGTAGTCCCAGTCATGGCAGGAGGTACGCTGGCGCGCTTCTCTGGAGCCGGCTCATCTTCACCGGAAGCATCTTCGTCGGCCGATTCCTCGTCACTTTCATCGGGATCCGCGCTGCCCTTGCGGACTGCGCCACCTCCGTTAAGCTTGCGCTTCTTGCTCTTGCGCTTACGCTTTGGCACCTCCTTGAACAGCGCGAACCGCATAATGTCCTCCGCCATCTCTGCATCTTGTTGTTCTACCTTGTTAGATATCCTCGCCTTGGCATGGGCGGTGGCCAGACGGATAAGAGTTTCGAGGGTACGAGCAGTCAGCGGAGATGTCTGCGCACAGTATCAGTGGACCTGAACGTTGACAGACTTCGAGAAAGAACGTACACGTTTGTTGTTGCCTTCCATATTGTCATTGCGAAGGTTCGCGTAGACCTGAACGATGTGATCGGCCGCCCCCTTGGTCAGCGTGGGCGCAGGCTTCGATTTCGCATATTGGATATACTTCTTGACAAATGACAGCTTGAGCACTTGTGGTTGGGCTTTCTGCGCCTTAGTACTGCTTCGTGTCTGGCGCCCTGTCTCGGCCGTGGTAATGCCGATGTGCAATAACGGGTCAAATTTCTCGTATGGGCTAGTGTCCAAATCGCCATCGGTGGCGGCTGTGGCAGGGCCATCGACAGACAAAGGTTGAGACATGTTGTCATGAGACGGGGTGCCCTCTTCGACGCCTGGGGGTAGATAACGATGGATGCGCAGAACATGGTCCGCGATAGTGCGGTCGCGTTTGTCATCCACATCGTCTGTGACAATGAAGAGCAGATCGAAACGGGACAGGAGAGAATCAGGTAGTGCGATGTTCTTGTGTGGGTCCTTGTGAATGTCGTACTATGCGTGAAGGCGTCAGTCAACGATTCATCCACGGACTGAGATCGCTTTACCTGACCATATATCGGGTTGGCGGCAGCTACCACACTACACCGCGCGTTCAAACTGGTGTGAATACCAGCCTTGGCGATGGTCACAGTTGCTGTTCCATGACTTCGTGGATAGCCACACGGTCAATGTCCGACATCTTGTCAAACTCGTCGATGCACACAACCCCGCGATCCGCCAGGACCATAGCACCAGCCTCCAGCCGTCGCTCCCCGGTGTCCCTGTCTGTGGTCACAGCAGCTGTGAGACCGACACCAGAACTTCCACGACCAGTCGTTGCGATGGCCAAAGGCGCCGTTCCAAGCACAAAACGCAAAATTTGGGACTTGGCCGTCGAAGGATCTCCAACCATCAACAAATTGATATCACCACGAATGTGAGTGCCATTGGGAAGGTTCTTCTCCGCGCCGCCAAGCAGGAGCAGCAGAATGGCGCGTTTGATGTATTCATGGCCAAAGATCGAAGGTGCGAGCGATTCCGAGAGCTGATAGAAGATGCCGCTCTTCTTGGAAAGTTGATTTATCTGACGGATGTCAGTGTCAGTGAGTGGTGTCTGGGCGATGCCTCCTCCGATTTTGGATGACAAGAGGTTTATGTTATTGGCGAGAATGAGTGACCTAGAGAAATGATTTAGGTCGGCATCCACAAGGTTCAATGAGACGCGCTTACTTGAAGGCGCCACTGGATCCACCGCCGACGCTACGATACACTCCGACGAGCTGGATACGGTCACCTGGTTTGCACTTGTCAACCAAGTCATCGTCGAGAATGATGTCTGTGCTGCGTGGTAGCTGGCCAGCTGGGGCGCGCTCGGGCATTTCCTGGATGCTGATGCGCTGATGGTCGCGGAAGACGCAGAGGCCATACTCGGTCTGCAGGACGTGTCCTTCGTCGTCAGTCTGCGGTGTGATGGAAGTAGTGGGTGGTAGATTGGAGTTGGAGGATGTTGCATCGCGGTATTCGCGTGAATAGAACATGTTGCTGTCGGGGCAATAATGGACGGATTTGAGCATTTTTGGGCGCACGAGAGAGCAGCGCGTGATGATGCCCTCGAGAGATATCATTTTACCCAGATGCGACGCGGTTAGAGTCCTGGGACTGACGTGATGGTCCCCAAATGACCCGCTGAAGCCGACACGAAAGGTCTTGGTGCTGAGGTCGTGTTTTTCCTTGTCGTGTATGCGGTTGACGACGTTGAAAAGGGCGTCGTCAAAGGCGGGGAGAAAGTCGGTGGGGTTCCTGAGGAGCCCGTTCGCGTACTCGCGGTTGTACGAGCGCAGGTCGTCGATATTGACCATGAGACGCGTCTCGTCGAGGCGCAGCATGCGGGAGATGTCATGATTGTAGTTGTATGTCTCGGCGTTCTGGTTGTCAAGAAACTCTTCAAAGATGCGGGTGCGGTCGAGCTGCTGGGCATCTGGAGGGTTGCTGTCGTCGTACATGGTGGTGGGATGCAAAGCGCGCGCAGGGGCCCGGGTTAGATTATACTCACGTGCAGAGTGACATTCTGTGACTCTGAATCCCGCCGTCCCGCCATCTGTCGGGATATGCGTGTCTTATGTGCTTCATTCAATTACTACAGTGAGCGGCAGTGGCAGGCACCGACAAGACGGCCGCGGATAATGGGCATCCAAGACAACGGGCATCCAGGACAACGGGCTAGTCAAGCTCGGGCATGCCTTGACAGGAATGCAACAGAATGCAACCCACACGCCACCGTTCCTTGACAGGTGGCATTTACCAACTTCAAGTCAATTGATGGTCGACGGACGACGTTTCGGGACAAAGGGTCGGACGAGGCACTGCGTTCTCACGAGCAAAGCCAATCCGCCGACTCGTTCCGGGTCTCAGTAGGCCTGTCAGCACCGCTATACAATCAGCGTTCTTGCGCGTATATCAAGGGATCCTCGTTGTGATTGCGTCGATTGTGTGTCCAACGTGTATGAACGCGAATATGGACGAAATTTGGACCGTTGAGGATGGCAGAATTAGACAGACGTGTTAACAGTTACAATTATAACGAATTGAATTATCGGACGAGCTCCGTCGGTAAACCTGGTGAGAAAAGAAAGACAGAGGGTAGCGTCGGTATACAAGAAGCAGGCAGTACACAGTTCATAGCAACAACGAGAGTGATTGATATTTGGGCAGCTTTTGGTGACTGGAGAATGCATGTCAGATTGGAGGTGGCGACGGACTGCGAGCAGACGGACGAACCGGATACCAAGTCAAGCAGCGAGCTCCTCGTCCCGCTTCCATTCCTGATTGGGCGAGCCTGCCTCTGCCTCTGGCTCGGGCGCGCGCTTCCATTCCTGGTTGGGCGAGCCGGCTTCGGCCTCGGGCTCCCGCTCCTTCCAGGGCTGGTTGGACGAGCCGCGCTTCTTCCAGGTCTGGCTGCCAGAGCCGGCCTCCGCGGCGCGCTTGCGCCTCCAAGGCTGGTTGGGCGCGCCGGGCTCGGCTTCGCGCTTCCAGGCCTGGCTGCCAGACCCTCGTCTCCACGGCTGGTTGCTGGAGCCGGCCTCCGCCTCCGCTTCCCGCTTATCTTTCCAGGGCTGGCTGCTCGAGCCAGCCTCCGCCTCCCGTCTCTCCTTCCACGGCTGGTTGGGGGCGCCGCGCTTCCACGGCTGATTGGGAGCGCCGCGCCTGAGGGCATCTGCCTCTGCATCACGGGCCTGACCAGCGGGCGACACCTAGGACGATCAGAGCCGGCACAGTCGGGGAGACTGAGGACGCACCGAGCCCAAGGCGAGCGTGACGAACAGGGCAGCGAAAATGAGCAAGTATCGGTTCAGCTGCATGGCGAGATGGTGGGTGTCTGCCGAAAATTCGCCCGCTTATATATATCATTCAGGTACCAAGCAAGATCTGATCTGGCCAGGGCGCACTCGATGGTCGCCAGACGTCATGCTGATACGGAAAATTCTCACTGCCACAGAGCAGTCGCGCATCAGCTCTATCCGCGCCGCAGGACATGGCCCCGGTCTGCCTTGTGCATTGCTGGTGAACGCGCACAGGGCACACACACAGCAGATCCTCATCAAAGCCCTCCTCGCAACGACCCCGCCGAAAGGGGCCAAGGCACATTCAGGTCACAGATACTCAGCGGAACCCGGAGCATTGCCCATTCTTAGACGCTTATTGAAATCTTCTCAAGCTGCCACACTTTGCCGGTCTTGGTAGAATTTTCGTAGGCCTCCTCGAGAGTTCCTCGAGTCCCTGTCGAGCCCTTCCGTCCCTTCCGCCTCCCTCTTCTTATGTCTGCGCGCCCGTCCACTGATCCTGCACCGTTACAGTAGAGCCCTGTCAGTACAGTTCATCCGCAATGGTCACTCCGTCCACATGCAACCAGAGGGACCATCGGTGCCATTACACATGTGCAGGTCTGGGAACCTAGTCTAGCCATAATTCTTACCTCAGTCCTCGTGCTATCAACCTGGACGACTCGACGTCTGATCATCGATTTTGGAAAGCCGCAGCTTTGCCACACCAAGGCTCTGCGTCGTTTGAGATCACAACTATAAAGCCGGTGTGTCTGACGATACCCAAGCCCGACTTCTGGCGGGGACTGAGGGGTTCCACGGCTTAGATTCGAAGCATTCAGTATGAATACCAACCAACTCATATGACAGTGTATACACCATCGCGTAGAAATGGACAATTATACATAGATCAGTCCTGTGCGAGGATCAACACGCTTGACGACAAACTTAATAGCGCGATACTCACCCATAGTTTGATAAGGCCATCCCATGAAGCCGTCATCACTTTCGACTGCAGGCGAATCAGCAACTGGACGCGGAACAATCTGCATGGAGAGCAAGAACTTACGGTCTCATGTGGCAACCATTCATGAGCAATCACCACCTTGGAGTGTGCTTTTAGTCTGGATTTGATCCTCCCCGTTTTCCAGTCCCAGAAAACGACATTCCCTTCTCCGTCCCCACTGCTTATCCATTTCCATCGGGCGAAAAGCCTACCTGGCACGCGTATCCGGCGACAGAATGACCAGCGAAACGCTTCTTTCTGTTCTGACGGAAATTATCAGTACTGTAGATAAGTATCTGATTATCAAGAGATTGCGCCGCGAAGTATTTCACTGCAAGATAAGATTCCTTTGAGTATCCCGAGGAGCATCAGACACGAGACAAAGCACTCACGGGACGGATGGAGTGTTACGGCGGGCATCGAGTGCATGTGCGGCTCAGCGATGTATTTGATCACTACGGGTATGTCGAAATCCCATGCCCGGATAGTTTTATCATCAGATGTTGTCACGAATCGTCGATTTTCGTCCACAAAGGTGATCGTGTTGACCGGTCCAAGATGTTGATCGTATTCTTGAGTGATGTCTCCCGAGTTCATGTCGTACTAGACCGAAATCAACATTCTCCGATTGAGAACACCGGAGTTGATGTCTCACCTGTATGATCTTCTTATCGGACATACCTGCCAAGAAGATGTTCTGCTTGTCCTCATCAGGATGGAAGCGGATGACGTATGGTATCTTTCCGTTACTGAATCTTTTCAAGCACTGCCCAGTCTCGGTGTCCCAGAGCTTCATCGACCGGTCGTAACTGCACGACAAGAACTGGCGACCATCGTTCGAAAATGATACATCTTTCACATGCTTGACATGGCCATTGAACGTTCGAAGGCAATGCCCCTCATGATACACATCCCAGAGCTATGGACGCGGTAAGCGGAATGACATTATGAAGCGGAGAGAACGAGGTGCACTCACTTTGATTTTCGTGTCCATGGAACCACTGAGCATCAAGTGGCCGGTCTGGGGGAACAAACGGATGACCGACACGCCCTGGGTATGACCTGTGTACGTATGCACGCATACTTTGGGTATGAAGCAGTCCTGGGACCCGATTTCTTGCATGATTTGTGGTGCCTCCGCGACGGGAGGAGCCATGTATGTCCGTCCTTGGTAGTCGGTCATAGACTTGCCGTGGAAGACAGAGTTCTCCTGGCCAAGGGCTCCAGCTTTGGGCTTGGCCTTCTTCTTCGACTTGAACGTAGGCCTCTCCTCCTCTTCTTCTTCTTCGTCGTCTTCACCAGCTTCGACCCCAGCAAGAAAGGTGCTCTCAGGTTCTTCGCCATCCCAATTCGCCCATGGTCCAACGTAAGCTCCATCACCATCGACGATTTCCAGGTCGCCTTTTTGTTTGCGTTTTCGTTTAAGCTCCTTCTTCTGGCTCCGGGGCGCACGCAACGCGTCAATAGTTTCAAAGCCGTTAGCTTGTGCCTTTTCGATAGAACCCAGAACAGATGGGGCGTTGGGATCGATGGAAGGATTTGCGGAGTAGCCGAGTATGGAATGTGTTAGGTGTTGCGCGCGGAAAGCATGTTCGGACATGGACTGTTCCTCAACGTGACCTGCTAGAGCATTCTGATTCAGAAATCGGTTGCGGTCTCCAAAGGGGTTCTCGGGCCCTTGCACGGGAAGAGTCATGTCGCTGTAAGGAATGTTGACATTCATTTGTGTATCAGTTGGACGGGTAACAAGGGATGTTTGATGTAGGGGATCCTAATGCAACTATAAGCGTATGTCCGTATTGCTCGCCGGTCTCCGACGCAGAGAAAGACGCACTTCCAAGAGAACGTGAGGTGCTGCCTGAGGTGCCGTTATTGCGGGCGGTGTTGGCTCGTCGACCCGCATCTTCTTGGCCTTTGAGAGAGAGGCCAGGCCAAATATGTCCTTAGACACGTCGGCATCATCCTCGTCGGAAGAGTATTCCTGGACCAGAGACATATCGCGTGTGTCGTAGTGAGCGCGAAAGGCAAGATGCGCGGCTGATGCCAAACAGATCCAAAGCGGTCTTCTGAATATTGCCCCGGCGCCTTGAGTCTCATTCCTGCATGTCTGCAACTCCCACCGCGGAATGCCCTTGCAATGAAGACCGTCTTGCATTGGGAGGCAGTCATTCCTGCGTTGTGGTTGAGCAGTCGGTATCGTAGCTATTTGATTTTGGCGATGCCGCGCCGCTGCCGAGACGCCCGTGGCGCACATTGTCATCCGGAGGCAGTACGAACGACTACGACCACCATTCACCCATCGTCTTGCTATGCCTCTGTAATTACTTGATTAATTTTCGACGATGCCTCCGAAAGCGGTCATCAGGCCATGGACGCAGGAGGAGGACCGCCTGCTCGTGCAGGCCATGGCACAACACGGGAACTTTGAGAGCTGGAAGGACATTGCCAACGTCGTACCCGGACGGACGAACAAGGCCTGCAGAAAGGTGCAGTCGATTAACTCGCATTGGCGGCGCCCATTTTACATCCAAACTCGGACGTCTAGCGCTGGCTGCATTCCCTTTGTCCGACCATCAAAAAGTCGAGCTGGACGCCAGAGGAGGACCGCAAGCTCGTCGAGCTACACCGGATCTACCCGAACAAGTGGTCCACCATCGCCCGCTTCATCGAGGGCCGCACCGACGACGCCTGTTCCAAACGCTTCCGGGAGGCGCTCGATCCCAGACTCAAGAAGGACGTCTGGTCGCCCGAGGAGGACGCCAAGCTGCTCGATGCCCAGAAGCGTCTGGGCTGTAAGTGGAAAGAGGTCGGTGAGGAGATGCAGCGCGGCAGTCTGGCATGCAGGAATCGGTGATTATCGTTCGACATCGTCAAATTGATCCCGCCTCATTTCGTCCAGGTTTCGTCTTCTCGAGCGGCGGGCACCAATCAAGGACGTCGAACCGGCTCAGACACCCGAGAGGGACCCATCGCCAGTTGCTGGCCCGTCTACAGCATTGCCTGCAGTCCGCTACGTTCCTCCGGATGCGTACAGCTTTCCTGCTGTAGAGCAAGAGGTCCAATTCCAGGACGTCTCTACAGCAACCGAGCTCTCCTCTGTGCGGTCTCCTCCTACCAATGCGCCCTTCCAATACACATCCTCGTCGCTGCATGCTGCACTGCAGCCCACGCATTCGCAGGATCAATTCTGGCAATCTTTCTTACAGGAATTCCAAGAAGACTCGTTCAGTCTATCTATGTTCGACACGAATATGTCAGCCATGAACCAGGCCACCATCGCCGCAGATTTCGCCCCAGATCTGTACCTGGTCGACGACTTTTCTCAGCCCGCGGACGCTGTATATCCCAGCCCCCTTTCCAGTCCTGAGAATACGCCATTCACACATTCAATGTCTCTGCAAACGGTTTCCGACCCGCCAATCCTTGGGACCATCCCAGAATTCCTCCTCCGCAGCAGTTCTCGTTACCTTCCGCCGCGGGGCCTATTCGATCTGGTAAACAACCGGCATCACGGAAAAGAAAAGCTGGTGTGAAGGAGACACGACTCTCGGCATCCAAACCCGTGAACGCGGAGTATGTTGCAGATAACACTGTCCGAGCCCCAATGTTACTCACCTATGCGTAGGATCAAAGCATACGCATGTGGGCATCCTTCCTGCTGGTCGAACGATCAGTCTGCCAGTGCATCCTGTTTTTCAACCTCCGGTGACCTGCTTGAACACAACAAGCAACACGATAATGAACCATACGAAGAAAAACCCTACCGCTGCGCACTTTGCGGTTTCGACAAGAAGTGGAAGGTTCGTGTTCCTCATATAGTTCAAGTCCTGTGTCCGAATGCTTGAACAGAGTATCAACGGCCTTCAGTATCATCTCCAAGTGTAGTTCCGCCTTCCATCTTCACCGGCCCAAACTCATAGACCTCTTTTAGATCGACAGTTCACTTCCAAGATGCGCTCTCGTCCACCACCGATACGCCCGCTGATGTCAATCAAGCTCATCTTCTCGCGTGCGGCCGTCCAGGGTGCACGAAAGTCTATAAGCATCTTAGCGGTCTGCATTACCATTGGAAACATGTCTGTACCATTGACAATCTTCCCTCTCCATCTGTTGACGAGAGCCGCAGGGACACCACCAGAAAGTGCCTCAGCAGCTGTCAGAAGTTCCAAGTAGTGTCACGAGCACATTGAGAGAACGACAGAAGAGACGAGGATTGTCATGACATTCGGCCTACGCCTGGCGCGACTTGTATGTGTCTACTATGCTCAGTACACTACGGGGCCTGGCGTTCAAGGCATTCAACTGCCCTGACATTTAGCTTGGGACGACATTGACTTTTTGCTCTTCCTTGATCGTACACATATATAATCGACATGGATGACAGGCATTCCGAATGTCTGCGGATGCTGTCCAGCATGACATCTGGTTTCCTGTAACATTCGCAGTGGCTGACAATGTTTTAATGCAATATCTTCATTTGTTCCTTTGTGCGAGAACCATCTAATCATTCTGAACCATTATCCAAAACCTTAAGCTATCCTTCTGCTACAGACTGCCTGAAATCATGGCTGCGCGCCGCCCGCGCCGCCCAGTCCTCCAAATTGTTCAGCACTGGAATGTCATCAGGGTAAGAATGACTGGGCAAGTACAAAGTCACTTACAGAGAACGCATCGAGGGGTCTGACATGAGCTCGTCCATCGACGGTACGCTGCCAGACTGGACGCGGTTCATCTGCGCGCACACGAGGTAAGAATGAGATGCATTGTACAGGTGTACAAGGCCTACCATGTTTGCAACAGCGGGGTTCTGCATCAAATTCGCAAGTCCACCGTTGCTGGCCATTTGTTGCGCCATAGCCATGATTTGCGGGTTGTTCATCATGCTGGCGAGATCAGGCATACCGCCGCCAGCCCCGCCGCCGCCCATGCCCCGAAGCATATCAGCCATGCCACCCAGACCACCAAAGCCACCAGCACCTGCTCCAGGAGCCGGAGTTTCAGCTATATCTGCGGTGTCGTCTGGGACAATACGTGCCTTCGCGCTCGCTAAAGCACTGGCTAGGGATGCATTGCCGGGCTCTATCTCAAGACCGCGTTCAAAGGCATTGGCGGCGGCGCTGAAGTCGGAGAGAGCGTATTGTGCATGTCTGCAATCGTGAGATACGTGTCAGATGATGGGAGGCAGCGAAGGAGAAGTACGCACCCCAATCGATGGTAGGCCTTGACGTAGGTTGGATCGACAGCGATGGCCTGTTCTGCGTCTCCGACGGCTGCCAGATGGTCCCCTTTGCTGCCGTAGGCAGCGGCGCGGTTGGAGTAGTAGATGGGATTTTCGGGGTCGAGCGCGATCGCCTCCGTGTACGACGCGATCGCCTCGTCGTAGAGCTTGGTGGTCATCTGCGAGTTGCCAGTAGCCTTGAACTTTTCGGCCTTTGCCTTGTCGGCAGCAGAGGGACCGGCAGGAGGCGCAGGTGTGGGGGATGCTGAGCCAGAGCTGACTTTGCTCATCGTCTTGAGATAGACGTCAAATATATTTGAGAGGGTGGCTGGCTTGATGCTCAAGCTCTCCATCTGCTTGCTGTCGGCTGGATCGATGCCAAAGGCCTCCCCGATACACTGGACTGGGAAGGGATATGAGTATTGAGGCGGATGACTGGAGGGGGATGAAGCAAAACGGACTGGCAACATCGAGGGACTCCTTGTCGTCGGCCTTGACGGTGCCATCATCAACCGACTTGTTGAGAAAGTCGATTATCGAAACGACGAGACGCTGTTTGTCGGCCATTGAAGCTATATTGAAGTCAAGCCCAATTCGGTGAATGCCGCAACTAAAGGCAAACGAAAGATTCGGAAAGATTCTAAGAAGGACCCCCGGCATTCCGGCTTGTCGCACATTTCTGGCACAAATACGCTCCATTTTGTCGTACATTCAGGCCAAATTCCCTGGAAAGTGCCGCGCAAGCCAAAGGCCCGCAAACACGGCGCTCAACATTTTCGTCTTTCCAACGACGACAAGGACGACGCACTATGTTCTTCTGCGCTATATCCGGCGAGCCGCCGCAGGACCCTGTCGTGTCCGCCAAGTCGGGGAAGGTCTACGAGCGTCGCCTGATTGTCAAATACATCAATGAGAACGGCACCGACCCCGTCACTGGCGACAAGCTGGAGGAGGCGGACCTGATCACCATCAAGGCTTGTGAGTACCGCGCTCGACCGGCATGCTGTGTATCTAACCTGGACGCGCTAGCTCCCTCGACGGCCGCGCCCCGTCCCCCGACACAGACATCCATACCGGCGCTACTGCATACCATGCAGAACGAGTGGGACGCACTCATGCTCGAAACCTATGCTCTCAAGCAGCAGTACAACAACATTCGCCAAGAGCTCAGCTATGCTCTGTATCGTGAGGACGCTGCCAGCCGGGTCGTGGCGCGTCTCATGCGAGAACGTGATGCTGCTAGGGAGTACGTGTCTTCGCTTGCATACCGGCTCCATGCTCACGCTCTGCTCTAGCGCTCTCGCCAAGGTCAGCGCAACCATGGGCGTCGCTTCCAACACAGCGGAGAGCTCGGAGGACATCAACATGGATGACGCTTCGGATGGTCTGCCCAAGGACGTCGTTGCCCAATCGAGGAGACGCAGGCAGCGCTTTCAGCGACGCGCAAAAAGCGCAAGCCTCCAACTGGATACGCGGGACCAGCAGAAATCAAAACCTTCACCGCCAAACAAACCATTCCTTCCCTCCACTCTGCGTCTCCCTCCGGTATCACCTCCCTTGCGGTATCGCGCACCTCTCCTTCTCAGTTCCTTACCGGGGGCAACGATAAAATCGTTCAATTGTATGACCGAAGCAGCGACAAAGTGTTGGCCTCGCTCAAGGGTCACACGAAAAAAATCAACGTGGTCGCGCTCAGAGAGAAAGAAGGAGAGAACACTTTGATTCTCTCCGGGGTGCCGACAAAATCGCCAAGGTTTGGTCGCATGACGCCAACTCTCAAGAGTACATTCCTAAAGCCACCATCCGCTCTCACAAGGGCGACATTACCGGGCTGGCAGTGCATCCGACCTCTACTTTGTTTGCATTGGCGTCTGTCGACAAGACGTACTCGATACACGACCTAAACACATTCACCCAGATCTACCGTTCTCTGCCTGGTGATGAAGCATTCACCACCATGTCAATCCACCCTGACGGCACACTTTTCGGCCTTGGCACACCGAACTCTGCTCTCCAAATCTACGACTGCAGGTCTGGGGCCATCGTCGCATCTCTTGTGCCCAACGACACTGTTCCCTTCACCGTCAACACGCTGTCGTTCTCTGAGAACGGTTACCATCTCGTTGCGCCAGATTCGCTATCGTCTGTCGCGATATGGGACTTGCGTAAACAGAAGATGGTGCAGTCTGTGCCTTTGGACGATGGCTTCAAGGTGAACAAGGTCCTGTATGACCTAGTGCACAATTCTTTGGTGTGGCAGGAAGCGGAGGTGGAAGAGTTTTCTTGACCAAGACTTGGGAGGAGTTGACTCGGCTTGATGAGGGCGGAGAGATTTCTGATATCGCATTCGGTGAGATGGGTAAAGAGATTTGGGGTGCTACTGGACGTGAGATGCGGATATGGGGTGTACCTACTTAGTGGACTGTTCTTCAAGTCTTGTATCTGACTGTATTGCTTCGAAAATGTGTCATCACTTATAGCTTGGGGGGACAGACAGTCTAGGTCGAAGAATACATTCCAGGCGTAGAGGAGAACTAGGTGAGGAAGGAAGGAAGGAAGTATATTCCGTCTGTTGGTCCCAATCAAGGAACATGATGGCTCGCAAAGCATCTATATACACGGAGGTGAGTGGTAGACGGTTGGCCATGCATATGCGCTTCGTAGATCTATCTCTCGACAGGTCCATCGATACTACTTATTAGCTCAGAGTTAATTTCTCCCTCTCAGTACTGTAGCAATTGCGTGGAGATGTTATTCCAGTGACTTTGAAAGCAGATGTCCTGATTCACTCCACGTCATCCAGTCTTGTATCAAAACGACAGGAAAGGTTTCCGAACATCATCCAAAGCTCTGCCCAGGCAAGCCAGCGTAACAGGGAGTCAGGAACGTTTGAATTTGGGTTGATGAGATTATCATATCATAGTATGTATTCTATTCATCTGTGGCGTTTTTATAGAGAAAGCTAGGAAGGAAAGATCGAGCCTTCAGGAATCGGATGCCTTCAGCCACACGAGTGGCACACGAAATGGATCAACAAAGGTAAGTAGGTGAATGAGAGTACACATACGACCCAAACGATGCCGCTCGACCATGGGCCGTCGGGGTAGATCCTGAAAATAACAGTACAGCTCTATTATGGCTTGAGGCGTATGTAGCGCGTACAAGCGAATAGTAGAGATACGCAACTGCACTGTACCAAGTAGTACTCCTATACAAAATGTCTATGGTGGCTGAGGTCAAAAATTTACCGTGCTGACACGAGTCATCTTCCATTGACTTCGCCCAAGGAGTATTCCTTGATTTTGCCCTTACGGGACGGTGAAGGGGGTCTGCCGTCCTCGTCGTCGGCGCTATCGTCATTGCTGTCATCGGCCTCGACCTGCGGCTTTGCACAGGTACGCGTTGTCGTTGACCGTTTGACTGGGCTTCCCAACACACCAGTCTGTAGAAGCATGTCAATCTTAGAATCCATCTTCCTGTTGCTGACTTCAACCTTGAAACCAATATGAACGTCCGAACGATGATTGTGATGAAAGTCAAATACCTCTTCCCTCAGCCTCTTCTCATACATTGCTTCCATACGCCTCATCTGTCCTTCCATTTCTTCTGTTACCTCGGCTCTTGTGATGGCTTCAGTATCACCTAGGCGAAGTTCCAGCTCGTAGTTCTGGGAAATCTTGAGAGGTTGAAGTGAGAAAAGATAAACTATTTACTTGAAGACGCAGACGGTCGATTTCCTCGAATAACGCATCCACCAAAGGGTTTACGGGATATTCGTCCTCGTTGTCTTCGTCGTCAATCGATTCATCAACTACATCCTTATGAGCCAGTCACGAGTGGCATGCTGAACGGAATACGTACGTTCAGTGACTTCGATGATGGCCTCTTCATTTGGCTGTTCTCTACCGTGTCCGGTTGAAATGGTGACCTTTCGTCTGGGAGCCGACTGTAACTTCTCGAATCGGCCGACTTCTCTTGCAACCCTGCCCTTTTTCAGACCGGGCTCGAGTTCGGGGAAGATATGCATTGCTGCTGGTGTTGGCGCCACAAGCACCTCCCGTGCCAGTGCTGCGAACTTCATGACGTGGGAGTTCTCGTCGTAGCCAGTGTCATACGGATTTACGTTCACAATCATCGCCTGGAAGGAAGATCGGTTCGTAAGTATGATTTTAAGGGTACAAAGGACTCACTGCTCGTGCGTCACCGACAAAGTAGTCTTGAAGGATTTCCGTCAATTTACTATGGCGGAATGGGACTACAGAGAGTCCCTTCTTGACATCTCGAGTATCGACGCGGGCTGCGCCTTCTGGGGACAGACTCATTCCTAACTTTCTCTGGTTTGAGCGCAAGGTTTCCAGACACTGTCCCAAGACCATGAGAGAGTTATTGATGTTACCAGCTTCTTTCAGCCTTTCACCAGTGGCATGCGTATATTTGGTCCGCTCTGAGCCTGCGAGATCGACAAGCGTCAATCGCGCCACTTGTAATGCCGAAGGATCCTGCAAAGCAATCAGATACAAGAGGGGATTGAAATTGCGATGCGAACGTTTCTCTCTCCTCGATGCCCGCGAAGGACCTTCACGAAAACAATCCCATGTGAGCGAGAACTTGCACTGTTCGCTAACGTGCCGTAGACGCGTCGATGCAATTGACCAAGATTGATCAACGACTTCGCTTCCTCCGCCGTCCTCACTAGAATCTGTCGAAGGCCGTGTATATATTTTCCCGATGGCTCATCGTCAGACGTTGGAGATGGTTTGAGAGTCAAGGCTTGTCGCAAGATATGGTGCGGAAGTTTCGAGCGTTGTGCTTGAATCTTACCCCGACTTTCTTGCAGCGAATCGAGAAGATCGTACACCTTGTCGTTGTAGACTTCGGCGTAGGACAGCCAGATGCTGTACTCGTAGTTCCTGTCGACGACAAGTTTCGTTTCGTCAACGTGAGACTGGGAAAATGTACCAAGCTGGCCAATGACTTCGGTCAGCAGAGGTTCGGGACTGGGAGCAAATGGTGCCAGGTCCTCCGGGGTCGCCTTCTCGACGCCGTGCAGTCGAGCTGGTTTGAACTACATTTGGGTTATTGATGATCTTTGATCCTTGCAGTGGCCACACCTTTGGTTCGGTCCGACAGCTTTCCGTACTATTGAACAACACGTCAATTGCACGGGAAGGACACCTGCAGTCTCTGGATCTGAACCACCCTGCATGGTGTATGTCTTTCCCGCATTCGTCGTGCCATAGCAAAGAGCAGGGCATTCTGTCCTTGAAGCACGTTCTGTACTAGCGGAAGAGTTGTTTTGGCAAAGAAGTCGGCCTGTCCGACGTCTTGAAATACGCGAGTAAATGAGTAGGACGCTGGCGGCGCTACCGACGATGTGCGATGATACGTCGATCTCGATGTGGAAGGATCGGACATTGTGACGGTCGTTTCGGAAATACATCTCAGATATGGTGGGGGCGGCGTATCATCACCAAGATGCGGTCGGACGCGCAAGAATGCCTGACAGCTTTCAGCTTGCGTCCCCTTGCACGGCACCGCAACGCACCATGATGGGCTCTGTGGTTGTATCATCATCGCTGCTAGCTACTACCTTTCTTTTAGATGCAGCAGTCCCAATTACTGGTTTGACTGCTGCAGGCGCGGCTTTCCTGGCCATCTTTGCGTTAGCCACGATACCGGCTGCGGCCCTGGAGCGGGTGGTTTTGGCAGGTACGGGTGGCGGAGGGGTCACTGGCCGTGCCAGCGACGCTGCTTTGTTGCGGGTCGACGCCCGAGTGGCTGGTGTCTTTTTGTCGGCCATGATGGACGCTAACACGAGGAGGAATGACCACGTGACGAGCGCGTTCAATGGCTTGTCACAGTCATGTGCTCTGTGATGCAATCAACGGTTCAGCCTGCTCTGCCTTTCTTCCTTTCCACGACGGCCTTGATTGGCGGGTCTACAGTCTTTGCCCATCTATTCACAGAACATCTTGATTTCCCTCTCACTACTCTATACCCGCTCCCATCGCCAATATGGCCATCAAGGATCACTCAAACCGCCGGAAATCTATCGCTGTTCCCAGTCATGGTCGTAACTCGCTGGCACCCAGGCACAGACGGAGGGCGCACAGTGGGATGCCCAGTGAGCTCAGTCCGTTAGCGCGCTCACGGCTCTCTGTTCGTGTCTGCATCGTGTTCTCTGTTCGCCATTGACCTCGTCGTAGGGTCCATTTAAGGGCATCCTCAAGTCATCCCTGAAGCCCGCCCGTGTGGAGGATACCCTGCCCAATGCGCCATCCTCTAGCCAGGAGCCTACAGAATCTCAGTCGCAGACCAGCACGATTGACTTTGACGTGGATGCCACACAGTCTATGGAACTCACTCAAGACTTCAAGGCTAAAATCCACGACAACTTCGCCCGGAAATCCATGGGTCGCCGCGTCAGCTTCAGTGAACATGCATTCGTCCGCGTCTTCGAGAAGTCGGACCACACCAACAGTACTGGTTCTCCCCAGTCATCACCCGCCGCATCCGACCCCTCGGCAGAACCTGTCGTCAGCGATGAGAATCAATACTCTCGCGCGGCTCTCGCCCAACGTCGTCGTAGCTCGGGTCGGCAATCGCTTGCTTCGGACATGGATCTGACATCCATTGGCGGCAACTCCCACACTCTCCTCAACGAATCTTTTGACGACGACATGGCCATGAGCGATGATATGGAAATGACAGGTGCCCTGGACCAGAACAACCGTAGGAGACGATCACTACCAGCCCCCGCTTTCACCGGGATAGGTGATGATTCTATATCGTTCTCGGAAGACATGTCCGAAAGCACGGATGGCGACACTCATCCCATGGAATTCACAATCCCGTTGTCACAGGCCCTCCGCCCTGCACAAGAGGATCCTCTGTGGCTGGAGCTACAGAGGACCACACACGCTGGGCCCTCCTTGTTGTCTGACGACGATATGGAGGATGACGTTGGTGACCAAGAGCCACCGCAACGCGATCCCGTGAACGACCAGTCATCCATGGACAGAAGAATGTCACTTGGTTTTGGTCTGACCAACGATGAGTCGTTCTCTAGCATGGAGGAAAGCTTTGACGAGGCTCTTGACGGGAACGACCGGACCCTCAATCTTACCGCGGTGTTGGGAAGAGCGAGTCTTGGTGTAGGTCGCCTGAGCGAAGGCCAAGAATCAGCCATGGACGAGTCGGAGACTTATGGCCACGTTTTGCCAGTTGCATCGACACCAGTCTACCCCAGTCATCTTCTCCAAGAGAAACACTCTGCACCTGCATCTGTGGCCGCACCAATACCTGCCCCTGCACCTGTATTCCACCCTCCTTCTGCTATTGTGCCTCAAAAGGAAGTCAAAGCACGCGAGCCACCCGCAGCCACCTCCAGTGTTTTTTCCAAACCCAAACCCGCGGTCTTCACTCCCAAACATTCCGTCCCAAAGTCCACCCTGCCCACGCTCGCCCCGCGGTCGCCACCTAAATCTGTTACAAAAGCCCCTCACAACCCTCCGCCAAAGCAATTCTCAGCGGCGTTCGCCCCTCCAGTTACTCGCCCGTCGCCGAAGAAGCCCTCAGGGACTTTGACACCAAAGCGTCCACTCCCTCAAGACGAGAACGCAGGAAACGGCCCCAATCCTTCGAAACGCCCCAATCTTGGGAAAGAGAAGGAAGTCTCTGCGCACCATGAGCCAGATCACCCCTCGTCGGCTGTTGCGTCTCGCCCGCTTTCACCTAGCAAAAAGGCGCCATTTGAGTCAAGTACGAATACGCGTCAGAGCAACATCAGGCGGCCATCAGGGTACTTTGCTCGTAGGCGCAGTATGGCACCTAGTCTGACCAATAATGAAGTGGTAGCTGACGAGGCTACTACCAATACACCTTCACCCAAGAAGAAGACGGTGGGTCGAGCCAGTATGGCCTCTGGAGACGCGGATGCGTGGAAGCGATTCGACCAAGATCCCCAGCATACGTCTGCACGGACAGTCGAGGAACTCGTTCGGCCGCCAACCGTTACTCTTAGCTCAGAATCTCCCATTCCAAATGCAACGACTTCGTTCACAAGTTCTGTTCCTGACGAGGGACCAGCAGGTCCCTCGAACCCAACTCCAGGTCCGGCGCCAGCTGATTCATTCGCCCCTATGAATATGGAGGTTGAGCCCGCGGAACCTGCCCAGCAAGACGTTCAACAGGAGGAACCCGAAGAGGAGGAAGAAGATGAGATGGTGCGTGTGACCTTGCTCTCTGCTACCTTCTTCTCTGATTTTCATACCCACCTACAGCCTGCCATATCCATCGAGCAATTCTTTGACATAACTGGAATCAAATTTATGGACGACCTACAAGCACCGCGCCGGTCCATGCATCCATCGCATTCAAGACAACCTCGAAGCTCCAGTGACATATCGTTAGCCGACTACGCGATCGCTCTTGCGATTGATATTCCTCAGCTTGCTTTGTATTCGCGAGTTTCCAGCGACTTACAAGCGTGGATGCAACAGAGTCGGGTGATCTTCGCAGAGGCGGAAGATGAGGCAGCGAAAATGACACCAGAACTTTTTGTAGAGTATTCGCGCGCCGACGAGGAGGGCCAAGCCGAATTGTTGGTAAGGGAAAAGTATGTGGTCTGAGAAATGTGTTGATCGCTTTTGCAGCATCAACTCAATTTGATCCGGACGAACACTCGTGGTTTAGCCAAGGCCGACTGGTATGAGTGGAAGCTACAATGGATCGACGGTCTCCGCGCAACTGCTGAGCAGGCCTTGAGCGAACTGCAGTCTGTGGGTTCTTCGCATTTGAATGACCAAAACACCTCACTGAAGCGCTAAACAGGATGTGAAGAGCCTGGAAGATCTTTGCTCAAAGGGCGAGGATGTTATTCCTGCCCTCCAAGCGGAATACGACTCTATCATGCGGGAACTGGAGGCTGATCGTGCCGAAGTTGCTGAAATCGAACAATGCGATCAGGAGTATCTAAGCGAGTTGAAGGCAGGCATTGCTGAACAAGAGTAAGCACCAGACTCTGATTTCCTTGCCTCACTCTTACAATCAATCAGCGTTGTTCTCGAGTCGACGAGGAATGAAGTGAAAGAGGAGAGCGACCAGTTGTCATGGCTAGGCGAGCGACTGGCCGAGATCGAACTCGACAAAGCGAAAGCCAAGGACGCCATCACGAAAGCCAACAGGATAGTCCAGATGCAGAGTAGTAGTACCGAAGCCGAAGTTTTCAGACTCCGAGGTAAATACTCCGAACATGTGGCGCTATTCCCTGCTCACGTCGTTTCCCTAGACGAGCTGGCAGCCCTGGAATCCATTCATATGTTCCATATCACCAAACTGGGACCGCAAGAGTTCGAGTATGTCCATGCATCGCAGTTCCATGTTCGGATTCCCTGTGTCGATTTCACGCCTGTGGCTGCCAAAATCCAGATCACACCGACAGTATCCATACGGAACCGACAAAAGGATGATTTTCCGCTTCTGAGCCAACTCTTCCTAGCATGTGCGAACAAGCTGGCCCAACAGAACACCGGCGGGACAATTCGAGACATCGTGCAGATGCTGCGCGACTATTGGTCGTCTTGCGCCCAGTTGCGATTGCAGTTCAAACATCTGTCCATTGGCTTCCCTGTCGAGATTATCCCCTCTCGGTCCGAGGATTCTTCCTTCAGTGCTGCCGTATCGATGATGTTACCGGAGAAGAAGGCGAAGGCGGTTGTTTCCTTCAATTTTGATTGTGATACCTTCTCTCGATGGCCGTGTTCTCTTCAATCACTTCGCTATGATGTCGACGTAGCGTACGGGGACTTGGAGTAAGTCTTCGTCAATCTCACCATGCGACACACACATGCTAACTTTGGTAACTAGTCGCACCTACCTGTCCGATGTGATCAGTCAGATCTTGAGCTCCAAATCAGCAGCAGAGAACTATGCGTGTCTAGCCGACGCCTGTACTGAAGCTCAAAAGGCGCAGTAGATGTTCCAGGTTAGGCGATGATTCGCATCTTCAATCTTATTTGTTTACCAGTCATATATCCTATGTATCGTGTTGTGTTGTTATTTTTTGCTTTGCATATGCCACATGGATGAATTCTGTAACAGATTGAATGCCTTTCCGAGATTCGAGAGACAGAGCGGACCAATTAAGTGAGGCTTCCGTAGCAAAGTTGTTCAGATCGTTTTCTAGGAATCCAGGAGCTGAAATGGAATTTGAACCACTGACCAGTACAATATCGGGTACGCAGAATAGAGAAATGGAAGCTGGGTGGATTCGAATGGCAGGTGGAAGGCTGAAGCCGCCGGCTTCTTTATTGCTACCGTTAGTGGCGGTGCAAATCTTTTCCTTGTCCTCTACTCTCGCACTCTTCTCTCCTGGGATCGATATGAGCGCTCCGCCGAAGGCTGGGCCGTCACAGAAGCCCGCGAAAAGCAAGAAAAACGCTATCCGGTTTGCCAAAGCAAGGCAGATCTCGGAAAACCAAAAAATTGAAGCATTGGAGCGAGAGGCATTGGAGTTCGTGAGTCGTTGTGTGGACTCACCCGAGTCGTGCTCACTGACACAGGAATAGTCAGCCTCTGATAGTGCGAAGACGTTTGCTGATCTTCCTATCTCGGACAATACCAAGCGCGGTAAGAAAACTCACCCGTGTGCCTACTTGCGCTCATGCTGAGGGAACAGGTCTAAAGAAGGCCTTCTTCGTGAACACCACCGACATACAAGCACAGAGCATTCCGGTATCATTGAAGGGGAAGGATGTGCTTGGCGCTGCTCGGACAGGGAGCGGCAAGACGTTGGCGTTCCTAATACCTGTCCTCGAAATCCTACACAGGAGGAAATGGGGGCCCACGGATGGCCTGGGGGCTCTTATAATATCTCCAACTCGTGAACTGGTGCGTGCCTGATCCTTTGAGCTAGACATCTCTTACTCAGCCGCACACGATAGGCTGTCCAGATCTTCGATGTCTTGCGCTCAATTGGCGGTTACCACTCATTCTCAGCCGGTCTCGTCATCGGTGGAAAGAATGTCAAGGACGAACGCGACCGACTTGCTCGCATGAACATACTCGTGGCTACGCCAGGTCGGCTTCTGCAGCACATGGATCAGACCTTTGGGTTCGATGCTGACAACGTCCAGATCCTTGGTGTGTTGCTTGTCTATGTCGACGAATTAGTCTGACGAGATTCCAGTCCTTGACGAAGCTGACCGAATCCTGGACATGGGTTTCTCCAAGACGCTGTCAGCTCTTCTTTCACATCTTCCAAAGTCACGCCAAACATTGCTATTCTCTGCTACTCAGACGCAGTCAGTTAGCGATCTAGCTCGTCTCAGCCTCAAGGATCCTGTTTCAATAGGTATACAGGATGCCGACGCCGAAACTACCACCGCTACTTCGGCGACGCCAGATAACCTGTCCCAACACTACCTCGTATGTACCTTGGATCAAAAGCTCTCCGTCCTCTGGAGCTTCATCAAGTCTCATCTCCAATCCAAAACCCTTGTTTTCCTATCAAGCTGTAAACAGGTCCGATTTGTTTACGAGACATTCTGCAAAATGCACCCAGGTATCTCGCTCATACATCTCCATGGCAAGCAGAAGCAATCGGCGCGATTGACGATGTACAACAAGTTCATAACATCCAAACACTCTGTCTTGATCGCTACGGACATTGCCGCTCGTGGTTTGGACTTTCCTTCGGTGGATTGGGTCTTGCAAGTGGATGCACCCGAGGACGCAGACACCTACATACATCGTGTCGGACGCACCGCTCGGTACGAGAGCAAAGGCAAAGGCTTATTATTCTTGATGCCCAGCGAAGAAGAGGGAATGTTGGCTGCCTTGAGCGCAAAGTCGATCAAGATCGACAAGCTCAAAGTCCGCGGTAGCAAGACGCAGAGCATCGAAAACCAGTTGCAGAACTTGGCATTCCAAGATCCGGAACTCAAGTATCTTGGTCAACGTGTACGTCTCATCTGCGTCTTCCATCAATCCTATTGAACACTTCATAGGCTTTCGTGTCTTATCTGCGCTCAGTGCATCTGCATAAGGACAAATCGATCTTCAAGTTGTCGGAGTTGCCTGTTGAAGAGTATGCGGAGTCCTTGGGTCTTCCCGGTGCTCCAAAGATCAAGTTTCTCAGCAAAGAGATGGCGAAGAAGAAGAAGAACGCGGACCGGACAGCCACCAAGGCAACTGCAGAGGCACTCAAGGTTTCTGACGCTGAAGAAGAGGATGACGGTGAAACCCACTCCTCCAGTGAAGAGGAGGAAGGAGAGGAAGAGGAAGCAGCAGCGCCTTCCAAGGTATGCTTTTCATCATCAGACTGTCAACAGCTCTCATAAAACCCTCAGTCCACTGCCGTGCGGACAAAGTACGACCGAATGTTTGGGCGAAAGAATCAAGACGTTCTGACCCAACATTACGACAAACTTGTCGACCGCGACGCCGGAGATGATGACGACGACTTCATGACACTCAAGCGGGTCGACCATGAGCTCCCTGATGAAGACGCTGTCCCGTTGGTGCATATAAAGGAGGACAATCTATCGCATCGGAAGGCAAAGCTTGGAAACGCAAAGAAGACGATCCTGCTCCATGCGTCGACCAGCAAGAAATTGGTGTTCAACGATGACGGAGAGGCGCGCGTTGCCAATGCTGTTGCGGATGCAGATGAGTGGGTGAAGGAGAAGGGCGGCATGGAGGGCGTGATGCAGGAGGTCGCCAAATACGCGGAAGACGGCCGGAGTAAGCTGAAGGTGGCGGATGTTGTCGATAAGGAAGAGGCAAAGGAAAAGAAGCGGGAGAAAAAGCGTAAACGGAAGGAGAGAGAGAAGGGACTTGTAGGTTCCTTCCACACGGTCATGTTCTACTCGCTGATCTTTGTCTAGGATAATGACGAGGGCGTGGGTGCATACATTGCGCCTATGGATGAGGACGAAGACGATGGCTATGTAAGTCCGGATTTCAATATCCCGGACATCGATTCGGATGAGGATGAAGACGGCGCTCCCCCGCCGCCCAAGCGTGCAAGGGCAAATACCGCTCGGGCGAAAGCCACCCATTCCGTTGAAGATGACGAGGAACTTGCACTGCAACTCTTACGTGGTGGTCGGTAACTCAGGATATTATGGGCAACTCAGAATGTGTGCATACATCTCTATACGACTACTCTGATCATTCAATCGAACTGAGACTTTCGAGCACTCAGTACTCATCAACATCACTCGTGTATGTCGGACGTGATGATTGAGAACGCTGTGTCCACTTTTCAGGTCAAGAAATACTTCGCTTTTTGATTGCGAAGCCAACAACTCAAAAAACTAGTACAGACTTGGATAGCGATTATACCTTCATAATGTAGAGCGATAGTAAGTGTCCTAGAGAAGACGTGATGGCGAAATGCGTCGAAAGCAAGCAACGACAATGTATGAAAAGAACGTGAGGAGAAGTTTGGGAATACGAAAGAAGTATCTGCTGGTCAGGCACGTAGAAAACCACATCGTCCGTATCAACATCGCTGCGCCGCCCATACCACTACATACCAGTCTGTGCATGATATATGCTACCCACGAGGGTAAGTCAAAGCGCGCAGAAGGCTGATCAGAGGGAAGAACGAGCGGCTTATATTGATGTGTAGAGACCGGCCTAGGATTCTTCTGGGCGATGTGCTGCTTGATTATACGCCAGCAGAAGGCGGCCCGTATCCGTCGTGATGGATCACAGTGCTGGGAAGCGAGATGAAGTGGTTTCAGAGAACGGCGGCGGGCAGCCATTCTTCGACGGGAGATGAAGGAACCAACTGTCCACGTCCAAGCAGCAAGAGCAGTGGATGTCAAGGCACTTCGCTTCTGCACAGAGGAGACGGAGGTCGGGAGCAGAGCCGGAGTAGCCGACGCGTCAGGCAAGGTCTTCTTGTATACAATAGACGACCTCGCCTTTCGCTTCCGAGCCTGAATGTCGTCCGTGTCCGCTGTCTTGTACATGACGGAGCTACGGCGGGTAGATCGTTCTGGGAACACCGCGGTGTGAGGACTGTTCGGCGTGGACGAGGACGGCGACGAGGACGAAGAGACGGCCGACGCCGCAGTACTGGAACTCCATCGTTTTGAACGCGGATCATTATAGGATGTGGGTGCGCCGCCTTTGCAGACGGGGGCGTAATGGGCTGTGAATGCAATCCAAGACTCCTGGGCGACGTGTCAGACGCGTAAACGCCGTGATCCATGCTTGCAGCACTCACCGGCGCATCTACATGCTCGAAGACGGGCGAATACTCGTAGACATCAGTGCAACAGCGTTGTTGAAAGCATGGCGATTCAGACATAGCGAAAACTTGAGAAATGGCGGGTGGGACAACAAGGAAGGAATGAAAGCCGCGCCGTCGTATTCAGAAATCACATTCTTTATACCGTGCTTATTCTAGGTACGCGCGATATATACGTGACCAAATGGGGACAGTTGACGGCGGACGCCGCACCTCCCAGAATCGTATGAAAGCCGCCTTCGACAACTTAGATGAGATCCCTGGAAATGAACGCCGTTAGCCACACCCGCAAGTCATCTTCAACCTATTACTGACGCAATGTTGAGCGGCATCTCCTCAATCTGGGTGCTATAGAAGCCTAGAGTGTGACGGTCATCCACTGCACTGTCGACAGAAAGCTTATGGACAGAACTTACGCTCAACCTCTCTCATCATGGGAACATCGTTGGACGTTACAAGATTGATGGCGACACCCTTCCGGCCAAATCGCCCGCCACGTCCAATGCGGTGGATGTAGTTCTCCTTGTTGGTAGGGAAATCATAGTTGATAACCAACGAGACCTGTTGGACGTCGATGCCCCGCGCGAGGAGGTCTGTTGCAATCAAGACGCGGGACGCGCCACTACGGAATTCCTTCATGATGGTCTTGCGCTCTTCCTGCTCCAAAGAGCCGTGCTATAGGACACAATTAGTATCGACAGACACAGATATTGTTCAGGATTCACCAGAGCAGACACGGTGAAATCACGTTCCCTCATCTGCTCCGCCAGTACGTCAACCCTCCTCTTGCTGTTGCAGAAGATGACCGCCTTGACCACATTGACCGTTTCGTAAATGTCGCAGAGCGTGTCAAACTTCCACATCTCCTTCTCCAAGGCGACGTAAAACTGTTTGATGCCCTCGAGCGTCACCTCTTCCTTCTTGACCAGAATGCGGGCGGGATCGCGCATGAACTTTTCCGTGACGTCGAGAACCTCGGCTGGCATCGTAGCAGAGAACAGCGCTACTTGGATATCTCCGGGAAGAAGCTGAAAGATATCGTAGACTTGCGTCGTAAAGCCCTGCGAGAGCATCTCGTCCGCCTCGTCGATGCACAGAATCCTGACTCTGTCAGCACGAAGAGCTCCGCGCTTGATCATGTCAAGCACGCGGCCGGGAGTACCGACGACGACTTGAACACCGGAGCGAAGCACAGCCATGTCTTTCTGTACATTGGTTCCTCCAACGCAGGCCAAGGTGCTCACCCCCATATAATCGCTGAGCGCGACCACCACGGCGTGAATCTGGGTGGCCAATTCACGAGTAGGAGCGAGGATGACTGCTTGAGTGACCTGAGCAGTCAGATCCAGCCTCTGGAGGATAGACACAGTGAACGTGGCCGTCTTTCCTGTACCAGACTGGGCTTGGGCGATGACATCCTTCCCGGAGCTGACAGGGATGATGGCGCGCTGCTGGATGGCGGAAGGTTTCTCGAATCTGCCACGACAGCCTTGTGAGACCGATGCGAGCTTGCCACAGTGATTGAGAGACCCACCCGTATGCATATATACCGCGTAGCAGTTCCGGCTTGAGATTCATTTCATCGAAACTAAAGTAGATTGAGCGTCGCCAGTCAAGGATTGGGATAGTATGACTACCTGTCGACAACTTGGTCCCAGTTAGACTGGATTTCTTCTACGTTGGCATCTTGAACGTTTTCTTCTCTGCATGAGAACACTTCGTCAGTCGACAACAGGCAATGACAAGAGGACACTCTCGTACACTTTCATAAAATGTAGTCAAAATGAAAGGGAGTTTGATGATAAACTTCCTTCTGAGTTGGGTGGTACGGTTGTTGGTTGGGTTGATATAAAATGGGTTGATGATTTCTGTGCGCATAATCCTACCCTTATAGCCCCTGCGGTCCCGAGCTGAACGGTGCGAAGAGTCAGAACTGACACACTGACCGGGACCGCCGTACACCGTCCCTCTCGTCCTCGGCTTTTCCGAAGCTGTGCACATGACTGTCTTTGACAACTCTATGTCAAGCTTTTCAGGTCGAAACACTCAGTCGCCAACTGGATGGACGAAAGTGGGACATTGATAGATGAGAAACCTAACATGAATGATTAAGCATGCAGATGGCTAGAAATACAGAAGAATGAGATACGAGTGCTCTGAACGAGGGTGAATAGATAGCATAGAGATAGGTTCAACTCCACCTACAACAAAAAAGAAACAGAAAACAATTACATAGACACTTTCTTGCGTGCCTGCTCCAACTGCAATTGAAGAACGGCCAGCACTTGCTGATCACTCTCCAATGCCTCCATCTCGCTCTCCGCCAACTCACCCACTGTTCTCCACCGCAATGAAGTCGCGCGGGCCGTTGCAGCACAATCCCATTTCAATCTCGCAGAGTGGAGACTCTTAGCCTTGCTCTGCGATTGGCCATGCTCTTTCGCAATCTTGTCGCGTGTCGCCACCGCCTCCTTGAGCTGACTCTCGAGAATAGCTATGTACGTCGCCTGCTCAGCCTCGGAGCGCTCTCGAGCTTCAAGGCTCGAGCGAAGCTGATTCTCCATCGCACCGACTTGCATCGAGAGCTGTTCAGCGTCACGCATGCGTTCCTGCTTGACATTGTGAACCTCCTCTTCGAGCGCCTGCAGCTGATACAGACGCTCTTTCGCCATGTGTTCAGCCGACTCCAGTTGCATGCGGAGCAGGGTGACTATAGCGCCATCCGCGACTGGAACATCGAAGGGACCACGGCTGACTCGGCGGTTATGGACGGCAGGAGACGGTGTGACTTCAGGCAGAAGAACCTGGGAGATAGAACCGAAGTCGCTTGGCGAGTTCAAGGCGCTCAAACAAGGGCTCTCCGGGATGTCCAACAGCAGCGAGGAGGGCAGGGGTGATGCAGCACCAGACCTAAATGGGGCTGGGACGTCCGAAATCATGTTTTCGATTTCGTCGTCGCCCAATGTTCTGGATGCTTCCTGTGCAATTTGCTCCCATGATAGAATTGAGCCTCGAGGGGCACCGCCTGAGGGTGGATTGGGCCGAGCCGACGGAGAACTGTCATCATCTGGGGGAAGGGGAGAGATATAGGACAATTGAGAACGGGTAGGCAATGTTGGCCGCGTTGGTGTCCGTGGATTCAGTCGTTGGCGTGAGGAGCGAATGCGAGGCATTGCAGGTGTTGGTGCGTTAAGATCTATAGGGTAGGTTAGATAAGTACGGAGAAAGAGGCGGAGATAGATAGATACCCATTTGTGTCGACGGTACAAGAAGCATAGCGACGTCCTCTTCGTCAGAGTCCCCATCGCTGTCAACTTCTGTTATATGAGACATATTTGCGACAGCGTCCGATGCAGATTTAGCCCTGGCATGGCGGGTCGACGGAGAGTCGTTGGCTGAGCGCGATGGGGATGGGGAGTGGTTGACCGGAGTCTTCTTAGCGGGAGTCTTGGTGTCGCGAGTCTTTGGCGTTCGTGGTATGCTGGAGGTGCTAGAGGAGGAGGTGGATGAAGCGGCCGCGGCAGCAACTTTCATGAGTTTCGTGGGCCGAGAAGGAGATGCCTGTTTCTGTGGAGTGGATGGCTTTCCCTTCGATGGAGTGGACGGCTTGCTCTTTGTGGGCGTGGCAGGGGGCGTGATGTGTGAGGACTTGGGAAGGTCGACCTTGAAGGCCTTGGCCTTGGACGGCGTATTGTCTGTTTCGTCTGACGGGCTGGCGCTCTCGGAGACCTTTTCCGACGACCCTGACACTCGTCGTGAGGAGGTCGGCGAGTCTGATTTCTTGGGTGGGCCGTCCTGGATGATGGATTTAGGCCGGTATTTGGGGAGACCAGATGATGCGCCCGGTCGGGGCCGTAGAGTGCGCGTGACTGTTCCCACCGCAGGCGGCGATGCAGCGTCGGCTGGCTTGGCCAGACCTCGCGCGGTAGACCCTCTCCTGCGAGTGACGGTCTTCGAGTCTGGAGAGTCAACTTTGGTCTCAGGCGAGGTGACCTCTCTCGTGGCCCGAGAGGCAGTGGCGGCGAGGTGAACGGCACTGGAGCGGCGAGACTCCTTCACGGCTCGCTTGGAGCCCTTGTCGCTGTCTTTGCCGTCTTTGTTCATAACATCTGCCAATGCCTTTCCAACGGAAGCGAAACCTAGGGAATGGCGAATTGACGACGATCTGGTCGCCTTGTGCGCGGCGGGTGGTGCGTCTGTAGCGGGCATGGCTGCAGGAGGAGGAAGAGTGGGCAAAAAGGCAAAGTGGGCGCCACTGCACGAGCGACGGTAGTCACCGGCGGTGGTTCAAGTTCAAGTCGAAGATGTCGCGTTGGTTCGTCTCCCGATTAGGACTAACCCCTTATATCGAGTGGGAACGCCACTCGACCAACATTACAACATGCTCTTCTGCACGCCCCAACTTGCTACAGCAGTCCATGCAGAATGGTTCGGTATAATCTACCACATAAATCTACCAACACCTTCGCGGGGGCGATACAGAAAGATTCCCATAGTCACCGCGTTTATGGCTAGATACCAGCTGGCCTCCAACGCGATTCCCCAGGACGACAGATCGGCCACTTGTACTCGCAATAGAATGTACGGTATCAAGAAGTAACGGGGCTCCAAGAGCGGAGTCGGCATTAATGTGATCAGGGTAAATATCGGAAGGATCACAGTTTGCAGTAGTGTTTGGTCGCGTCCTTCACTCCGGAGTCAGTGTTTTCTTGTGTGAAGGGGAAGAGCTCGACATACCGACACGCAGAAACCACGCCCAAGCACACGCAATGTATGCTGGAATGAGCATGTACGGAGCAAGAGGATGAACGAGAAAGACCCGACGCCACACGTAGAACACATAGTGCCGGTTGTCGGACAAGAGGAAGGGATGTTGTATGCTAGAATACAGAGTTACAGACCGGTGCATTGAAGGTTATCGCCACATACGTGAATTCATGGATAGTGAACGCCATCACAGCCGCTGTTAGAGTTGTCGCAACACATCGCCTACAGTCACAGTGAGCAATAGGCGTGTCCTACTGGGGGAGACTACGCACGATTTAGTTCTGAGCATTCGACTCCGTATCTCCTTCAGAAGAGACGCGACTCCGTCGCCTCCGGTGACAAGAACAGGCCATCCCAGGGCAGTAGCAAAGCCCACAAAATAGTAAATTTGAGGGATGTGCAGCGATGGAACATGATTCGACTTGTCCCCTGTGTTTTCATCTCAGCACTTGCTAAACGTGGAACTGAAACTACGCCACCTAGCACGATCCCTCCGTTCCAAACCACAAAGGCAGCACACACCCCGAGCAGCAATGTGTATGGAACAAATGACCCCAGAATCCTTCTGAAGACTTGGGGTAAACTCCGCAAGATCAAAAGCAAGTCGCCTGCATATGGTCAGCCTATGGCTGTATCTCGCGGGCCTCGACTGACCGAAGTGAGCCTCGAGAGCCGGAGGATCGTGGAGCTTGGGGCCTTCATTTGGTCGTTGAAAGCGCATTTCCGTAAGAAAGCTGTATGCGAAAGCGTAAAGCACCCAAATGATATTGGTCTGTCGAAACAAGCAGCTGAGGAGGCCTAGCTGAAGTATGTTCATCCCCAGTCTACATGTTTGCCAAACGCGGAGGCTTACCGATGCAGCCAGCCAGTGGTTATCATCCGAAGCTGCGATGAACGTTAGGACGACAAGGAGAAGGCTGGGAACCTCCGTGTAATAGAGAAAGCCGAAGAACCAGGCGATAGGAAACAGGGCCAACACGACTGCCTCAGACGAAGATGTGAAATACGATGTAGGTGGCCGGACGCGTTGATAGATGTATAAAAGCCGCGTCAACGCGATGGGCAGCGCGAGTAGCGTCATGGTCGCCGTGAGTCGCAGCATGGGCACGTTGCATTTGAAGAGGAAGACATATTTTAGAGCCAAGCTCATCAAGTAGCTGGCGGATACGTGTCACCCCTTGAACGCGACGCCAAAGCATAGAAACGCACAGTCCCGGCGGAGTGGTGATTTTGGGATCCCATGTCTCGAAGTCTCCTCGGCAATAGGCTTGAGCTTGTGGGATATGGAAGGGTTCATCCTGACTGGAAGTCACAAGGCGTCCTCGTGCGGCTGAGCCCAGAGAGCACACACCATGTACGGCTCCAAAACAATTTGATTCAACTCTTTCAAGACCGTGACGCATAGGCCACAGAAAAGCAAGTAGGCTGCCGACATGGCGGCTGATGTGGAAGAGAGGCAATGATGAAATGTAGTCAAGGTTCGGGATTATGATGCGCATCAATTGGCGGGACCTGACTTGCTGGTACATGGAGGAAAGTACTTTTTGAGAGATTTTACACAGGTTTTATTTACTTTGTTCTTATTGTAAGCCCTACTTAGAAGGACAGATCTAAACCTTCCAACGCTGGGATGGGCCGTTCCGCTTGAGGGGTAACTCGGGCACCGTGCCTTCGCTCTTTGGAGTTGGCATAATCGACAATGGCGGTCTTTTACCCCAATGTCAGCATAATCATCACCGCTGATGAGAAGAACACATACGTGGGCCGTAACACGGTTATCCCAGAGAACGACGGTGTTGGGTGTCCACTTGACTCTGGTCTGGATATCGCCACTTTTGTCGATATGGTCGTACAGGAAATTGAGGATGTTCGCTTCAGATAATGAGCCTTTGCTGTTGGTGCTCAATGTCAATGAATTCTCACCGGATTCTTCACGCTTCAGACCAACGATGCGCCGAGTGAACTGCCGGTTCACATACAAGGCTTCTTCACCTGTGACGGGGTGTCTTCGGACCACGGGATGAACGTTTTGTACGGGCTCCCGTCGAACGATACCGCCACGCTTGCCAGAGCGTGAGTATTCTGCTTGCTCTACACCAGAATGCACCGCCTTCAGAGTGCGAAGAAATGCCACAAACTGCGGCGAGAGTTTCTTCAGAGCAGACACCTGGGACGTGAAGAGTGTGTCGCCGCCAGTCGTCGGCTGGGAAAGGAGGAAGAGGGTCGTCAGGCCGGGCGGTTGTAGCTCGTATGACACGTCCGAGTGCCAGACCGTAGAGGTGATACTGTCGCTGGTTTCATAGTTAAAGGTGGAATTCGCATCTCTGAATAATGACTATCAGCGGGTATTGTCGCTCTGGGTAAGAGAATTACCAACTTGTACACGACATGGAGTTCCGGGTATCCCTCTGGATGTCCAGAGCAAGGATGAATATGCAACCTACAGTGCGTGATTAGTATGAGCCAATCGATGTCAGCTTGAGTAGTAGCCAGGACATACCGTCCGAAATGACGTCCAAATTCGAGATACGAACTCGTTGGTCCGTCTATGAATTTTTGTTGGTTTCTGAATACCACCAAGCCTCGGCGAGCGACCTAGACGGTTTATGATTAATCGAAGGTCGAGACTATGCAAAGAGTCCTTACTTCCAATGCCAGCTCGTCCCGCGCGTCCGAGTCCAAGCTGGCGAGATCAATGCCATGAACCTCCGTCCCAAGATCCGGAGTCAGCTCAACGACACTAGTTGCAGCGTCCAAGAAGGCCCGAGGGTTGGGGTGCTTGAGGGCACGATGACCAGGATCAGAGTGCTCGAAAGGCGTCAGGGGAGGATAGTGTGCTTGGACAAACACTGGGCGCAGGTGTTCATATTTGTACTCTTCCTGCTTCTCTTGTGCAGCCTCTGAAGGCCTGAGATTCAGAGAAGCGAGTTTGTGTTCAGTGCTAGCTAGTTCAGCGGTTGTAGTGGAAGTCGAGGACATGATTGCGTTTCTAAGCACAGATAGCCGTCCGCAAGCTTAATAAACCCGCCATCTCGCCATTGGAGTCACGATGCACGCAATACCGTTCTCATGTTATGAAAGTTTCCCATAAAGGCACAGACTTGGATATTGCCATCCACGGTGTCGATGATGCCATGATTATGTGCCGCCTTGACCAGTGCGACCGTGGGAATAACGTAGCTATCTAAACGTTCCTCAAAGAAATAAAAATAAAGATAAAAATAACGTAGATTAGATAACTAAGGTCCGGACAATACAATGATTGCATCTTTGTCCTGAGTCGGACTCTTGACGAGAAAGGCAATTCAACAAAAGACACAACGCGGGTCTCTGGACACGAGCTCTCACCCTCAACAATAAAGACTTGTCTGGAATCTGAGAGATACGGCACGATAAGGAGTAAAGAATTGCTGTCTTCTGCCCCTGGAGCATGGCCTACCACCTCTCATATTTTCCTTGTACTTGTCGCTGGGCTACTCACCTGGAGGAACGACTTCGAACGGACGGACAAGAGGAGTGCGGAGGCTAATCCTGCAGGGACACAAGCGATAGATGCGGACCGACGTGGCTGCCATGTCGTCCTTATTGTAAGGGACTCTTACAGCCGATATCTCCGCGACGCCTTTTTGTCTTGCTCACCTATTGTCTAATTGTATTCGCTCTGCTTCCATTTGCTTGTGGTTGCTGGAAAGTGACACCTCGGCCTGTCCCTGACTCAAGTCCATTACAAAAAGCGGCTTTTTCCCAATGAGCTCCCCGCATTCGCCCTCCAGCCGACCATCCCTCATACCCTTCCTCTCATCCAGCAGCTGAGCGCCATGGAGGAAATCAAACCATACGCTTCTTCTACCGAGCCGGTCTACACTCCCCCTCACCTCCGCACCCGTCCTGTTCCCGATGTTCCCGAAGATGTCGAATTCATTCGAGAGCATTTCAACGACCCGAACATGCCTTACCCCGAGGATCGTAAATCGCAGGTTCTCTCGGATTTGGAGCTCGAGAACAAGAGGGTGAAGGGCGTCTACAGTCCCTCGGACCTCGACCTCGACTCTCACGCTGACCGATACTCCACTTCGCGGGCGGAGTCTCGCAACTCGAGCGCTATCGATGACTTTGACGAGTAAGCTCCTGCTTCCTAGTTCAATTGTGCAATACTGATCGATGTACCAGCGAATCCCCATATCCCGAAGTTCGCGCTGCTGTTTCGAATACAGATGATCCATCTATGCCAGTCAACACATTCCGCATGTAAGTCTCTTCGGCGGCTCAGGTAATTTCAGCGTTGACTTGACTCCCAGGTGGACACTTGGTCTCTTCTGGATCATCATTCTTCCCATCGCCAACACTGCTCTCGGCTTGCGATGTACGTTTGCAGTCTTTCTCTTCACGTCTCGTTTCTGATCTTGTACCAGACCCCACTATGTACATTACCGGACTGATCATTCAGTTGGTCGTCCTTCCCATGGGCAAGTTCATGGAACGAGTCCTTCCGACGCGCCACTTCAACACCTTCGGGTACGTCTGGACGCTCAATCCTGGACCATTCAATATCAAGGAGCACGTCGCCGTCACCATCATGGCCAACGTCTCGTACTCTGGTGGCTACGCCACGGATATCTTCCTTGCTCAGAGGATGTTCTATGCCCAGAAGCCTGGTCTCGCATACCAGCTTCTTCTCGTCATCGGCCTGCAGGCCTATGGCTTCTCCCTCGCAGGGCTCATGCGGCGCTGGACAGTGTACCCCTCCAACATGCTTTGGCCCGGCGCCATTGTCAACTCCGCCCTCTTCAACACTCTCCACAAAAACTTTGGCAAATCCGATCGCGGCCACATCACCCGCGAGAGATTCTTCCTCTTCGTGTTTATGGGCGCAACAGCCTACTACTTCCTCCCGGGATTCCTCTTCACGGCCCTCAGTGTCTTCAACTGGGTCTGCTGGATTGCGCCCAACAACATCACGGTCAACACTTTGTTCGGAGCCTCGGGTCTGGGTATGAGCGGTCTTACCTTTGACTGGTCCATGATATCCTATATCGCCAGTCCTATGGTCACCCCGGTAAGTCTCCAATATCTATCTTGGTGTACAGTCTCTTATCGTTGTCCAGTGGTGGGCCGAAGCGAACATCCTCGTGTCATTCCTCTTCTGGTTCTGGCTTGTGGCGCCAATCATGTACTGTACGTGCATTGTTCCAGCTCTTCTATGCTGTTACTCACCTCATTGCGACAGTCTCCAACGCGTTCAACGCTGCCTTCTTGCCAATCTCTTCGTACTACTCCTTCGACAATACTGGCGCCCCGTACGACGCGAGTCAAATTGTTACCAACGGTGTCTTCGACCTTGCGAAGTACAAGGCGTACTCGCCCCTTTTCCTGAGCACCACTTTGACTATTCAATACGGCCTGGCATTCGCTGCCTTCCCTGCGGTCTTGATCCACACTTTCTGTACGTGTTTTCATCTTGCTGTATTTCCCTTCCTGATTGTGCTTTCAGTGTGGTACAGGCGCGACATCATGAAACGATTCCGCTCTTCCTCTATGGAGCGTGACGTCCACCACCGCTTGATGCAGGCCTATCCCGAGACACCAGGCTGGTGGTTCGCTATTGTTGGTGCCGTCTCCCTGGTGTTTATCGTCGTCGCCATCGAGATCGAGGACGTTTCGATTCCTGTTTGGGCTGCTCTCCTCGCTGCCTTCCTCTCGGCCATCACTGCGATTCCTTTGGCCATGATCCAAGCCATTGCCAACACCCAGATCGGCTTCAACGTCATGTACGAGATGATCTTTGGCTTCATGCTCCCCGGACGTCCCGTTGGCAACACCATCTTCAAGGGCATTGGTTACATGGGATCGTACCAGGCTGCCTTGTTCTGCGGTGATCTCAAACTCGGCCAGTACATGAAGATCCCCACTCGTACCATGTTCCGCATCCAGGTCATTGCGGTCCTTTTCGCTACTATCCTCGCGACCTTGACCCAGCAGTGGATGATCGACAACGTCACCGACCTGTGCCTGCCCACCCAGAAGCAGCTCTTCATCTGTCCATCCTCGAACACTTTCGCGACTGCATCTCTCATCTGGGGTGGCATTGGTCCCAACAGGATGTTTGGTCCCGATGCTCCGTAAGTCACTCTACATCCCACGACGATATTGTTTACTCATCTTCTTTCTTCTTAGCTATCGTCCCCTCCTTTGGTTCTTCCTCCTCGGTGTTCTCGCACCAATCCCGCCCTACTTCCTCGCGCGCCGTTTCCCCACTTCAATGTGGCGGTATATCAACGTCCCGGTCATTCTCACTGGTGTCACTTCGATTCCCCCTGCATCCGGTCTGAACTACATTTCATGGGGCATCGTCGGCTTCATCTTCAACTTCTACATCCGCCGCTTCCACTTCCGCTGGTGGATGCGCTACAACTACATCACCTCCGCCGCTCTCGACGCCGGCACAGTATTCGCCGTCGTCTTCATATTCCTGGCGCTACAACTGCCCAAGAATGGTACAATCGCACTCAACTGGTGGGGTAACACAGTCTGGCAGAACACTGCGGACGCCATGGGTCTTCCGCTGAAGGCTCTGCCCGACAGCGGAACCTTCGGTCCTTCTAGCTGGTCTTGAAGGAATACAATTCTTCTCTTGAGGTTGTACTGGGGGGTCCATTTGTTTCATGATTGGCGATTCGACTTCGTCTCATTATATCCACACTATCACGAACTTGCATTATTGACTTATTATTTCCTTACGCTCTTCATGTAACATACAGACCACAATCGAATGACTAGTGCATTACCATCACCCTTTCGAGTGCGAAACGCGGTCTTCAAATTTGTTGAACGTTAGACCTGCCACTCCTTGATCGCCATGTCAATCGCCACCAACAATTCAATGATAATGGGATGGTGTTCGTCCGTTTGCGTGTCTTTCGCCACCGTCTTCGGTACAACGATATAAATCTCCTGTCGGATCTTGGGTTCATCGAATAAAAGTGACTTATGAGAGTCCTGAGACTTGAGTGACCTTCCCGTGTGTCGGGACAAACTAACTGATTCTTGTGACCACAACGACGGTAGGGACGAAGAGTGGGAGAGCGAAGGCTTGACAAGAATCTCGCATCCATCGTAAGCCACGAGCGTAGTTTCGTCTTCGTGTTCTTGAATTTTGGAACTAGGAGCGGACGGTCGGGGTCCAGGAGCAATACGGGCAGCAGGAGAAGAATGTGGAACGAGAGAGAAAGGCGGCTGCTCCATTGACATATCCAGCGCGGGCAAGAAGAGGCTGTGAGTGTAGATGGCACGGCGTCTATGCCAACTGGCGGCGCGAAGAGGAGAAAAGTCTTCAGACTGTGCAGCGACATGGTGGGGAGAAGGGCGAGGAGGAGTGGAGATGGTTTGAGAGTGTACGCTACTGAGACTGGCTGACTTGTGATGCGGACTAGAGAGTATTCTTGTGGTAGGGGCCGCCGAGATGGAGGGCTTGGAAGGCTTGAGAATAGATTTACGGGTATCTTTGGTTGATAGGCCGCGGTTTGATATAGGCGGGAGGCTGGGAGAGCGCGTTTTCTTGATGATAGATCTGATAGGTCTGTCCTGGATGTTTGTAGGAACAAGGGGTTTGATGGGTGGGCGAATGTTTTCGGTTTGACGCCTAGTAGCAGGCTTTCCAAAACGCGTCAGATTCGTACGCTAGAGGCGGTATTTGCTTACAACAACGTTTCGCGCCGTCGAATCGCCACTCAGCACCGGCAGTGAACGCGACGTGGGCTCCGCGTTCGCAGTCTTGAGCCTGGCGCGAGCATCTCCCAGAGGAGTGACCTGTTTGAACATAGACGAGGGAGCGCGCTTCTCGGCCTCGCGAAGTTGGACGATTTCGAATCTGTGAGGCTTGGAATCGCGAACGGCGACACGCGTCTTCATTGTGCGGTGGGCGGCGGCGGTGGCACTGTGGACATCTTTGTCGGCAGCGGGGGCGGGGGGTAGTTTGCTTCTGATAGGCTGCGGCAGCACTGAGCGAATCCGAGGAAAGACAAAGTGCGACTCAAGCGAGGCTGTGGGCATTGCTGGTGGTAAGTAGGAAGAATGGGACATGTGACGGCGATCATCTGTAATAGTAATACAACACAGTCTGAGTTACACACTCGTCGGGCTCTGTCAGCAACAGTCATCTCCTTCGAACATGCGAGAAAGGCTTGGACCCGACGCGTATACCCGACGCGCGTACTTGACTGACTCATCTGCTGGTATAAAGACTGCACTCTGTGCGATGGATCCCTCAAACTACCGTCTTTGTTGCATCCGAGATGTTCGCCTTCCATCCCCAGTCTTATTCTCCAATTTCTTCCCCGCGTGACAGATACCTCTCTGCTTTGGCGCAAGCGAAAGCAGCCGAAGAGGAATACCTTGCCTCTGAGTCTGTTCGCCAATTTGAAGAGGAACTAGCTCTCCGACGCCGACTTGAGGCCATTCCCCGCGTTCAATCGTACCGACGCGAGGATACCACCAATCGCATACCATTTCTTCTGCGTCAGATGCAGGAGGAAGAGCGTCTAGCGACTGCCCTAGAAGCGCTTCGCGTACGGGAGGCTGGACAGCGGCGGCAGCTAGAGATGGCTCTCGGTAAAGCTCGCCATCGCCAACATCTCGAGGTGGCTGCGCGACAACGTTCTGGTCGAGAACGGGAGCACCGTGAGATCGCCGCTGCTGAGAAGCAATTGGAGGCCCGAATGCGTGGGCTGCTCAGAGGGCAAGCGGGTACCGTCAACAAAGTAAGTTGTTCTCAAGTGAGAAGTTTCCAACATTGTCTTACCGTCTGACACAGGTCGTTCATCGTCATACTTTGCTGGCAGAGCAAATCGCAACTCGCAGCGAAGTCTCCGACTCTGAAATAATAGAGGATGTCATGGAAGCTGTCTTGTTATCTTTGACTCAACCAACTCCTGTTCCAAAGCCTGCCGCAGCTTCACCCTCTTTGAAGGATGAAGGGGAAAAGAAACCCGCGTCACAAGACAACTCTTCATCGCCAGACGTCGTGTCGTCTATGCAAACCATTCGCAGTATTGAAACTGCATTCCATACGCTCAAAGACGACTTCGTTTTCCCCTCCCATATCGACTTCTCTCCTACGGCGCCTTTCACGCAGCAGTCCTTGACTTCCAAACTCCTTTACACGTCGCGCAATGCTCCACTCCGATACTACGAGCAAGCACTGACTGGTCTCTTGTCGCATTTGGATGCAGTGGACAGCTTTGGGAATGCAGATCTGCGGGCGGTGAGGAAGGAAGTTGTGAAGCTTGTGGAGAGTGAGCTGGATGACTTGGAAAGGGAGGTAGACGGTCGCTGGAAATTGCACCAGGCATCTAGCAGGCACCTTGCTGTTACCCAGGCTAACGCCACTTCCATTGCGTCTTCTTCCTCGGCTGTCGCACCAGCATCCCCGGAACATGTACCAGAAGAGAGCGTCGTCCACACAGAGCCTCCAGTTGAGCAAGCAGCCGACAGTACCTCAAGACCACCTCGAGCAAGCACCTCCAAACTCGATACACCCTCACTCCGGAAGACATCACCTTCGCCAGACCTTGAAGGCTCTTTGTTTGTGGCACCTATCGAACCTGTTCAGCACTATGCTGCTGGTGTTGACGAGACCGACCCTTCGGACTCGTTTTTGTTGGGAGAAGCTCGAGCTACAGCCGACCGAAATATGGCGGAGTCGTTCAGAAGACCCTCATCGCTTCCGACGGAAGGAGAGGATATCGGCAATGACTGGTCTGAGCTTGCGGCTTGAAGAACCTTTGTAGGATCGTATATATATCTTATGAGCATCGAAAGGCTCGCGTCGTGTAATACTATATGTGTAGCAATTTCCCTATGTAGTCCAAGGCGGTATAGCGCTGATCATCCATTTCAGATACCATGGCCAAATCAGAGACCTGTGAGAGACTCAGTCTTCAGCTTCTCAAAGTCATCATGAGTCAACCGACGAGCAACGCCCCTCCCACGTACACCGAAAGCATTCCTGTCTTATACGACGAGACGTTCCGTGGAATATGGGGCAACGGGTTTCGTATCGACTCCATGGCAAACCGCCCAAACCTCATCGGACATCTCGAACACCATGCCTCCTCAACTGATGGCAGTTTCGCCATCTGCATTGCTGGCGGCAAGGGCGTTATCGTCAGTAAGGTCAGTGGATCCCAGTTGCTGCGATACGACAATCTCGGCGCTCATATGTCTCGATAGGAGTTGTATGAATCCATCCCAGAGGCGCACAGACCAACACTCGATACTTCAGCCAATATGCCGGTTGAATTCGCCATGCTTGGAACCTCTCAGACCTCTATCGGGAGTACTATTCTTCCAGTCGTTCTAAGGAATGCTGAGACGGGAACATCCTTCATTATCAAAGTTTACGCCTTGGTAGTAGAGGATTTGCTCATGGGCATGTTCATCGGTTACATTGGTGGCTCGGCAGGATTATCTGGGATGAGCTGGGAGACAGGCGGACCTTTTCATTTGTTTGACTTCGGTAATGGAAAAATCAAAGTGAAGGGTTGCTGAACGAGATTGTCTCCTCCTCATATGACACCAAGAGAAGAATTAGCTTAGATACCGTCTCGCATACAGCAAATTACAACAACACAGATATTTACTACGACTACCACTACTAGCCGCCTGCACGAGATCGATGGCAGGACAATGTCAATTACTAGAGGGGGGCGCCTCAGCAACAAAATATACTAATCAAGTCCAACGCTGCTACTGTTCATGCGCGACCTCCCTTTTTCTTCTTGTTGACGACCTTGAAGCCGCCCCATTCCGAGGTCTGAGGCTTAGGCTGCGCCTTGACAACCTCGGCGATGGATATAGGTTTGCTTGAAGCACCCGCTGATGATGCTCCTCCCTTGGCTCGCGCTAACGCGTCAGATTTGCGCTTGCTGACAAAGTCAGCAGCGAATCTTCGTCCGTCCAGTGTCACGCTATTGGCGTAGATAAGGTCCGAAATGAGCTCCACGGTAGACGAGTCTGGATCTATCGGAAACGACAGCAACATTTGGATGATCTCCTCAACTGTGACGGCGACCATGAGTATTTGTGAAGAGCACAAAATTCTTGTAGCTTACCATTTACCGTCTTGTTGAGACCCTGGAGAGACTCGCTAAGCCACTTGAGGAAGTCGTGGGAGGGTGCTGCAGGGTACTCTTCGATCTTGGGAGTGGCTGGTTTCGTCGGGGCTGGCGCCGCTGGAGGTCGACTGACAGCTGCGGTACCATTCGTACGAGGAGTGGGAGCCGGGGTCGCAGCTGCAGGTGTCGGAGGTGCCGCTGGTCGGACAGCAGAGCCGGCCAATGGGGTTGACTTTCCACTAGGACCAACAGTCGTCCATGCGCCACCCATTTGCGGAGGAGGTACAGTTTGCTGAGAATCATGAATACGGATAGCAGGAGAGAACAAAGTCGAGCAAACCTTGAAGGTGGTCTCCGCGTAGCCTCGGCGCGCTGCTACAGAAGCGATGCTCTCCTTCGCTACTTGTTTCTTTCGCTTCTCCTCTTCCTCTTGGATCTCTTTCATGGTCTTCTTGGTAACGGGTGTCTTAGCGGTAGTAGTCCATACCGGGGATGCGGTATTAGTTACGGCTGATCCAGGTGTCTCCTTCGCGGGGGTCCGTACACCCACCTGAGAAGTGGGAAGTCCCCAAGATGAAGTGAAGGGTGCGGTATCCTCTGCAGGGGTGAGGGGAGCAGCACTAGCCCGCGCGCGTTCCCGCTCCTTCTCCGCAGCCCTACGAGCTTCTGCCTTCTTCTCCTCTGCCTCCTGGATCTCTCTCAAGCTTAACGACACTCCAGAGGGCTTGGCATCGTCAGCCTTCGCCCATGCGGGTTTGGCGGGCTCAGCAATAGCTGGTGACGCGGGCGATGCCGGTCCTACTATTGGCTGAGGTACAGAGAGCGTAGGCTTAGAGGGCGCAGGTGAGGCCTTGACACGGGGCCTTTTGGTGGGAGCCGAAGCATCGGTAGAGGTCTGTTCTACAGAAGCATCAATCGGTGGCGCCGAGGTAAGTGGTTGGGCCACGGCATCTGTCTTGCCATTCATGGTGGAAGTGGCTTCACCGATTATACGTGACTCCGCAGACGGACGAGGTGCACCCCAAGGCGAGGCTTCAGCGGGTTTCGGTGCACTTGCACGTGGCACAGAGCTGGAGTTGCCCCAGGGTGCAGGCGTATCGATCACGGTGTTCGAGGAAGTTGGGTAATTAGAGTCAAACGGTCCTGGTTGACGAGGAAGAGATGCCTCTTGGACGTTACCCCACGGTGAACTAGCAGCAGTGGCCTCTGCGACAGGCTGCGAAGGAGCTTGCATCGGGAAGTGCGAAGGGACGATATGAGAGGTAGGTTGCACAGGGAATGAGTTTTGTGATGCGAATGGATCTTGCATGGTTGGTTGTATCCGCCTCTCATCAAAGCGCCCTGCATCGTAATGATTCCCTTGAAGGCCATCTTGCGACCCGAAAGCATTCGGTCCACCCAGTGAGCTCGAAGGGATGCGCGGATCATGGTATGGGATGTACTGCATCGCGTCGGCAGAGCCTCGTCCCGAGTGTGAAGGGTCGAACCCAGAGCCAATGACACCATTGGAAGGCTGCTGCCATGGCGTTTGGTTGAAGGTGGAGAAGTTGTGTTCAAGGGTAGCGCTGCGAGAGGGTATGGGTTGTGAGGGTGGCCCGGAAGGTTCGTAGAACAGATTCCGACGTCCTATTGGGTCGGGACCTGACGCAAAATTTGAGGCACGTCCTCCAAAAGCGCTTGGATCTGGAGAACCATTGCTGTACCGGCCAGCACCGAGAGACGAGGAGGGAGAGTCAGACGGATTGGAACCTCCAAGGAACGAGTCCAAGGTGGAGCTGCGCAGCGATCGTATCGGTGCTGGTTGAAACGGTGTGGTGAATGCCTCGGCCGGGGAGAAGATCGGTGAATCATGACGTTGCAGGCCAGGAGGAAGAGGTGGTCGATGAGGAGTCAGGAACACTGGTCCAGTTGCTCTTTGCTTCAAGTCTGCCACCCTAGTCCACTCCGTATCCAGTCGTGTCCTCCTCATAAGGAGATCATCCGTGAAATATCCATCGTCAGACCATTTTTGCATGAGATCGGCCCTGAAAGGACCTGGATGTGCGTTCAAATGTGACTGGCAAAGGAGTTACACGAATGGACTGACCTTGTATATTTCCTTGAGGGTCAAGATACGACCACTCTACGCCTGTCAGATCCTGTGTGCCCGGCGGACCGAAGCCTGTGGAGCTGTTCGCGGGAGAAGCGGAAGAGCTGTGGTTGATTTCGTGGCTCAAAGCGAGGTGCGACATGGACGATTGAATGTTCTGGGTGTTGTTCGCGCCCGCATGAGTAGCAGATTCGTACACGGCCGCAGAGTGATGATTATGATGAGGGTTATTGTCCTCGACTTTGTGGGGATTGTCAGAGGGCTGTATTGAGGTTTCGTCCTCTTCTTTGATCTTTTCATCTGCAAGGTCGCCGATGGGCTCGCGATGCACGATTCCGGGCGTCTTGGCAGTGCCCTCGGAGGCGCGCCTCCGAGCAGACCAAGAATCACCGCCGCCACCCAATACACCACCGTCGAAGCCGGAGCCCATTCGCGCCATCCGAGGGGATTGCATTCCGGGATCGCGTGGGGACATCGGAGCCTGGATGGACGACAGCGAGAGCTTTCGCGGTAGGATACCAGGTATCTGATCTGTAGCAGACAATTTTCGGTGGCTGTCGGGAAAAATGTGAAGGAAAGGGCGTACCTGTGCTCTCGCCTCGTCTGCGCCCCAGCTGTCCAAAGCGATCTCGAAGAGGACTGCTCGCGGTCGCGGACGTGGAATGGCTGAGCCGTGGCCGCTCGGAGCCCAGATTCTGAGTGGATAACGGGGAAAGATAATCCGTTGACTGGCGGCGGCGAAGCTCAGAATTCAACGAGCCGGAAAAGAGCTGGACAGCACGAGGTCAGCCACCGTGCTGCATGAACGCGACAGTCAAAGCTCGCCGACGGGAGGCACGCACCTTCTTTTCCGTCTCCCCCATTTCGCGTAGAGACGTCGGCTCCGTGCCGACTTCCCGCACGACACCGTCCCAGCGCTCCACTTCGAGGCCAAGCCCAGTGTGGCCTGCGCCATCCCGGAAAATCTGCAGCAATTCGTCCTTGGAATATCGGAAGGGACGGGCATCGTCGCGATCGTCCGGCTGCGACGGGGCTGCCGGGGAGACCAGTGCTGAATAGGTAGACGCGTTGAGCGGGGCTGGCGGCGTCGGCTCTGGCGCCAGGGTCCTTGGTGTAGCTGGCTTCGACCGCATCCATTCGGGTCCAAAATGTAAAGTGCTCATGGCGTCGGTAGGGAGTAGTTTCACGGCGGCGGTGGCGGCGGGATAAGGCGTACAAGGCGTCTTTTGGCTGGGAGAAAACCGGCTCACAAATTTGTTGCATCGGCACCATTGATTCCCACGCTGAATGCAATGCCGATGGCGCAGTTCTTGTTCCTTTTCTCTACATTCATCAAGTAGATTCACCAGTACACCAGTAATTACGATAATCTATAGACGGGCGATCACTCCATCTTGATTCTCCAGGCAGATATTGGTAGGTCTGACTGATGTTAGCGCATGCATCGGCAGCTCGAACACAAAACTGACCTTGAAGCTTCCTGGCTGTTGGGATCGTGTATGCGAACAGAAAGATCACGCCAAAGATCATGCAGATCAGAGAAACAGAGTAGTATCCATCCGTTTCAGTCACGCATTGACCGTTCAAATCCTCGCACATAGCTTTACCGTGGTCAGACACACATTCCGCGGCTGCATCGGATGTTAGCAGACGCAATAGTGCAGGTATGAGTCCTCTTGACCTTTAACAACAATTTCGGTTCCGGCTTCGGTGACCTTGCACGTCGCAACGCTAAACATGTCGACGCTCTTGAGAACAAAATATTTCGGCCATGTGCCGCCGAGATTGGTGAATGTGTTCAGTAACTGTGCAAAGGTCAGTCCATGGTATTGAGATTTGAGTAAGGCGTACGTACAGTCATATAGGTGCCACCAATGAGAGGATCCGAGACACGCGTGTGGAAGGCAGATATACCGACGAATTGTACAGTGCTGCGGTTACCGTCAGAGCGAGCGAACGTATCGGCAAAGTTGAATACCTTGAGAAGGATGCCAATATGGTGTGTACGATCAAGAACATAAAAAAGGCTCGGGAGATCGGAGGTGTCGGGAACCAGTAAACAATCGCAGTGGCGATCAAGCCAAATCCTAGACGAGGCAGGAATGCATATACCCACGGCCGCAAGGGTCTGTCTCCGCGAGACCACTTCGCAGCGAGCCATCCTCCAGCAATCTGGAACGGAAAATCTATGAGAACCGCTACAGCCAGCTCTTCTCGCTTGAAGCCCTTTTCAACCATTTTGAGCGATGTCGCCGCATCATTAGCCGCAAAACCCAGTTTAGCGAAGAAATGCAATATGATCATTGATTGGATATCTGCTAGAAGGTGAGCACTGGTCTTACACGGTCACTACTTTCTCACGTTTCAGCTTGCAAATAGACCAGATAGTCTTGTAGACTCCAGCTACACTCATGTCTGCGTCGTTGGCTGGTTCCTTGTCCTGCGACAAGGGTCAGTCACGATAGCTCGGCAGTGTAATGTCGCGTACTTCTTTCTTGAAAACGAGAAGCCACAGTGTGACCAAGTAACACACCACACCCCAGAACTTTAGATACGCGCTCAATGTTAGATGCGGAAAACCCCAACGCTCACTGCCGGAATACGATCAGTTCGAAGGCGGAATATAGTCGGAGAAACATACGTGAACTCGACGCTGTTGAATGCGAGAAACACGGTGAATGAGGCGAAGTAGCCTGTATTGAGGCCGATGGTTTGGCACGTCGACGCGTACGATAGATTCTCTTGCGACAATAGTGTAAGAGCCCAACCTGTGCAATTCAGAAACATCAGAGTTCTGACGGAAAAATGAGCGATCATAGCGGTACCGTCAACGGCGATATCTAGACAAAAAGTTGAGTAAGACTGACTGAGAGGGACTGATGCAGACAGAAAGAACAGACCTTGGGTGGCAGAGATGAAAACCAGGGAAGTGAATATGAAGGTTAATTCGTAGACATAATCGGCAGCCTTGACGCGACAAGGTGAGAACCAAGTGACAGGGAGAAGATACAGTCCCTACATTATCCATGAGCCGCTCGACATTAAAGGATATATACAGCATCAGTGTCCCGACTGTCAGTTGCATGGGAATGATCCATGACTTGCGTCGCCCGACGGAAACGAAGTAGACAGAGTCGACGATAGGTGACCAGAGGAGCTTCAAGGAATACGGATAGCTCGATAAAGCGAATGTGGCTAGTTGGGAGTATGACAGGTGGTCTTTGAGAAGGAAGGGAACGGAGCCTGGAGAACAAGCCGGGTTAGGGGACGCCGACTGGAAGGCTGACAGACACACCCAACGCGAGACCCAGCTGCAGAACACGCTGTTAACACGTAAGGCATGATTGACACGAAAATAAACGCACGGGAACTCCTTGGATGAGGTCTAACGGGGCAGTCAGCGGGCCGTCACGCTGAACCGAGCGAGCACGCACACAGAACACACAAAAGGACCATGGACCGCTTGTCCTTGTCCGACATGGGCGGCTTGGTCCCGTCATTGTGATCGTCCTCGTAGCCGTCGAGGCCGCGGGACGCCTGTCTGCGCTCCTCGTCACCGAGAAGACTCATTTCGAGGCCTTCCTCCGCGTCATTTTCCATTTGGTCGGCAACGTGATGGGATCGGGCTGATATGGGTGTCCTGGGGTCGGCCTGGCCACTAAGAAGAGATGAGGAGTGAGCCATGTAATCCTTGGAAGCAGGTCGCATGTCCCCGTCTCCTCGGGATTTTTTCGTTGCGAGTGTCCGGGACGAAGCTGGCTTCTTTGAATTGCTACGTTTTGGCATGCAACGCGGGGGCAGACGGGTAAAGAAAGAAAAAGGTCGAAATACAAGCTGTAGTCTAAAGCAGAAGCTATGCCGCGAAGTCGTGGAGGCACCTGATGGCCACGTTGTTCGGATCAGAAGCTGCGCCCGCGCCCTCTTTCCAATGTCAACTCAAGTTCCCTGGCGCAGTCCACGTTCCCAGTCCTTGAGTATTTGTATTGCTATTCACTTGCCCCGTCATCTTCCCAGTGTCGCCCACAATGTTCCACTGTGCATCACCTCATTGTGGGTCCTTCTGGACAGTGTGCATCCATCCGGTATCTCGCCACCCGGGATCGTCTGTGTCTCTCGCTCGACCGCCTCTGCTCTCCCCGAATCTACCTTCTTGGACCCGAGCTTGCTTGTCTCCTCACGTTTCACTCTTGACGTTTTCCGGGGCCAACGCTTGGAGCATCGTACGTCGGCTACCGCTATTTCCTGAAGAGCAGTGGCTGTTCTATACTACATCTCGGGCTGATGCAACATGGAAAAAGCAATCTATCACTGCACGGAGCTTGTAGGCTGCTAATCGGTGTCAATAGTCCAAGCATTTGATGATCTCTTCCTTGAGCTATTAACCATCTGCAAAATCTTCTTCGCAGAATCTTACCGGATATCGTATCGCGCATCGAACTCCTCGCTGTACTTGAATGCCCGCGGTGACGAACACGATGAATGAGCTCGACCAAGTCCGGCCAAGTTGCTTGGCACTAAGCATGATGAACACAGGATTCTCGGTCATGAACTGTCAGGGCACTCCTCCAGATAATGATGCGTCAATATCGATCTATACGGTACACCGGAAACGCCTCCGACATGGGTCTTCATCAAAACCTTGCATAGCTCAGCTCTTCACGGATTGCAATTTCTCGCTTGCGTTCACATTTCTCATGTCACATTCGTCAGGCGCGCTTGAATTATCGATCAATTTTCGTCCGTGTAGCTGCACAGGCGTCCGATATTTCTGGAAGAGCTGGAGTGATTCACTCCTCCTTTATCCCTAAAAGCTACTGCGACAGATGGCACTTTGGGACCTGACGTTTTCCTGCATCGACGCACTATATAAAGGGTGCACCTCAAGACCACACATTGCATTACCACCTCTCCCACTCGTGTACCCCCACCATGTCTCCCTCCTTGCTCTTGAGTCGAGCGTTCTATCTCTGCTCTGCCTTCCTCTTCGCTCGACTTGTGCGAGCAATCTCCCACCTGCTCTCCATTCGCAGAACGTTGAAGCACGTTCCTGGTCCCCGACCGTCCTCGCTATTGTGGGGTGAAGAATGGCTTCTATACAATAGTCGACCAGGTTCTCACTATGTCGACTGGCATAGTCAATACGGCAAAGTTGTCAAGTTCACCGGGGCATTTGGGGTAGCTAGTTCTACGCTTTCCGCTTGGTGCCCGTAGCTAATCTGTGGCGATAGCATCAAATCTTGTCTATTACTGACCCACGCGCCGTGAGCTACATTCTTGGCGACGGAATCTACGACTTCCCCAAGCCACGGGGTGTTCGAGAATGGTTCAAGGCCACGACTGGCGAGGGCATTCTCTGGATTGAGGGTTAGTGTTCTGAGACTGTCGAGCATGCTTATATTGACTTTCATGTTAAGGTAAGGCGGCCCACGAGAAGCAGAAACGATGTGTGGCTCCAGCGCTCAAGTACGTCTGACTGAGCTGCTCTTGGCCCTGACTGACGCGACCCCTTTGTAGCGCGCAGTCCGTCCGGGATATGACACATGTCTTCTACGAGACATCTGCCAGATTGGCGTCCCAGTGGGCTAAGATTATAGACCAGAGTCCGCGAGAAGAGGTAGACATAGAAGTCACCAACTGGGCCGGTCGATACGCGTAAGGAACTCTCCATGCTCAACCTTGCACCACGATGTTCAAGATCTCTTCCTAGTCTCGATACAGTCGGTCGCGCGGCCTTTTCGCATGACTTCAAATGTCTCGACGGAGAGCCCCACTCACTAGCCGAGGCATTTGACGGGCTTACAAACAACGAGAATAAGCTATCGTCTTTCTATATGCGGGCGCTGTTCTGGATCTTCCCATCGATATTGACGATAGGCGAGAAGGGTAAAATGATTCGGAGGACCAAACAGGAGATGGGTGCGATATCCAGGAAGATGTGGAATGATGCAAAGACTGTGGGCGAAGAAGGGAAGAATATACTGTCCGTTATGCGTGAGTTCTTTCTGTCATGATAGACGTGTACGCTCATCCCATCCCCAACAGTAAAGTCCAGTGACTCGATGAGCGAGGAACAAATTGTCTCCCAGATGCGTACAGTGATCTCTGCGGGGTACGAACCCGTTTCAGCGACTATTTCTGTGAGTGTTCTTCTTCGCGTTCGCTTCCCCCCATTCTCAACGATTCACAAGTGGGTACTCTACGAGCTATCCCAGAACACAGACATCCAGCGTCAACTTCGCGAAGAAGTCACAGATTCTGTTGATGATCCATCATTTGACGCATTGAACAACGGGTTTCCTCTCTTGGACGCTGTCATCAAGGAGACGCTTCGCTTACACCCACCCATACTGGAAAATCATCACCAGGCGCGTGTGAAGCTTGATTTCCGCATTCCTCCATCGGGACTAACAATCTCAAAGGCAGAGGAAACAATCACCATCCCGCTCTCGGAGCCCATCCCCGGTACTTCAGAACGGAGTCTCGTCATTCCCAAGGGCACCATCCTAGAAATACCAGTCAACATCATCCAGACGGATCCTGAGGTCTGGGGCGCGGACTCGGAACAGTTCCGACCTGACCGGTGGTTGGAACGCAAACGGTACGGGATCAGACATCAGCGCGAAATTTTTGCATTCAGCGAAGGGTGAGTCTCACGTCCGCCCTTCCGTCTTCCTCGGTGGCCTGAATTTTGGCGGCAGACCACGCTCATGCGTCGGGAAGGCTTTTGCTTTGTGCGAGATCAAAGTACGTACTCTCTTTTGCTAGATCGATCCAACTTACACGCCACTCAATAGGCACTTGTGATCACGCTCTTGCGGCAGTTTGCCTTCACTTGTCATCGTGACATCGAGCCTTTCCAGAGTTTCGTTATAAGACCTCGGGTGAAGGGAGAAGGCCCGAGCTCTTTACCGTTGAGTGTCCGAAGAATCTGAACTGCATGATGAAATGTTTTATGATCATGCTGTCGAAGGAGTCATCAGCAGTAATCACAATACACTAGCCGTATAGATAATATCACATACCCCCTTGAGACATACAATCGTCGCTCTCAGAGGCCGCGCACGTCAGCCGAAGGTTCAAGGCAGTTTTGTGGCGCAATTGATGGCACATCCTACGTAGAACAGGTGGAGACCCGACGAGAACACAACCCGAACGATGAATTAGTGTGTGAAGTTCATGTCTCTATAACGAATAACGAAGGCTCTAAGGTATTTAAGTAGCAACAACGAGTTGTTTGGGTATTTGGTTTTGCTCTTTCTAGTGCTTCGCTAAAGGCGTGAGCTTCAGTCGGCATCCATCCTTGGGGAATAGCGTTGCGATAATCCTGCGGAAGGAGTCAGCACATCAACAACCTCAGGCAGATAGCGGCCGGGACTTACTCAATTTCATTGCTTAACGGTGTCAGCTCGTGCTTGAAGTCAAAGGTACTAACAGCGCTGGCCAGTACCAATGCGATGTTCATCAGAGTGTACTCCTGACCGATGCACTTGTGGGGACCAGCACCGAAGACGAGATAATTCTTCGGGTTGGTGTTGGCCGAGCCGTTGGGGTCCAACCACCGTTCGGGCTGGAGGACGTCGGGATTGGGGTATACTTCGGAGTCATGCAGAGCGTTGTAGAATGATGGGATAACCATGCTGTTGACGGGCACGGTGTAATCGCTGCTGATGGGGAATGCTTTGGTCGTCTTGTAAGGCACCTAGGGGGCTGTCAGCCATATGTCAAGGAACAACGCTGTCGGACTGACCATGGTCACTGGGGGAACAAGTCGCATGCTCTCTTTGACAAAGGCCTGGAGGTAAACCATCTCATCGAGCATCTCAATCGTCAAAGGTGCCTCAGAGTCGCCCCCACGGACGCGTTCCACCTCGTCGCGGACCTTTTTGAGGATCTCCGGGTGATCGGCAAGGTGCTGGAATCCGTAGATAAGACCGCTACTCATGGCGTCCTGGGAGGCAAACAAGAAAGAGAAGACGACCATAGCCATCTCAGTGTCACTGAAATCCCGCCTGCCCTTCCACGAAGGGTCCGAAAAGACGCGAACCCATTCGTCGAGGAGGCAGGTCGGCTCCGCACCCGCCGCCATAGCTTCCTTACTTCTCTTTGCAGCGAGCTCCAGCCAGGTCATGGCAGCCTTTCTCGACTGGATGGCCTTGTATATTTTGGTGCCGGGAAGGGCCAGAGGGAAGTTGACGAGCTCCAGAGAGACGGTTATGTGCCAGTACTTGTCGCTGATCTCCTTTGTGGCGTGATCGGGAAGATGTTCGCCACAGAAGACGCGCAGAGAGGTGTCCATGTTGAGGTAACGGGCGGGCATCATGATCGGTTGAGCCTCGTCGGACTTGGCAGCCTCAGCAAGCCAAATCTTGAAATGCTTACGCGTGACAGCATCCTGGACAGAGGTATAGAGGCTGGTCATGATTAGAGAGGGTTTATGGAATGGAGACCGAACATACCCCATGGCTTTCCGAGTGAACAACGCGTTGAGACCACGGCGGTAGTCGACATGTTCTTTGCCGGTCAAGAAGACCCTGATCGACCACAGTGAGCACTGGCATGAGAGTGTGCGAAATCTGGTGATGGGCTTACCAATTCTGCGGGAGAAGAACCTGCTTGGCAGCGTGGACAAGGCAGGGCTCGGCATACGTAGGCGAGTTGAGAATTTTGCGGGAATACTCTGTTGAGGAGGCCATGACAATGAAGCTGAGCGGGAATTAGCGGAGGCCAGGAACAGCGCGTAGAACGAACATGTTGAAGACGCTGATTGCACTCAGAGCACCAGAGTTCCACTGCTTCATGTAGCCTTCCATTGTCGGCTTCATGGAGTCTGCGAACTTGCCGATGAGCGGAATGGTCCATGTTGAGCCAGGGAGATGGCGCTTTTTGTATCGATACACGGACTGTTCGAGAATAAGGAGCGAGGCGAGAACGGCGACCGTCGTGTAGAGCCAAGTGAATGACTCGGCGGTGGCGAAGGGGAAGAGGGCGGGGAGGGAATAGAGCGGCGCGCCGGTCGAGGACGGGGTGCCCGCGGACTGGGAAGCGTGGTCGACTGCCATTGAGGGGAACAAGGGACAGTTGGGAATTGAGTTGAATCCGGCCGTTCAAGTAGTCCCCAGAACGGCAAGTCGCAATGGCACGATTATGCCTTTTTTCTTTTTCCGATCAAGTCAGCCATGCTGAGTCCGGCGGCCGGCAGTAGCGGCCAATGGCTGCCAATACGTTTCTGTCCAGATGCGCCTCGTGCGAGCCCATACACCGCCGACTGAATGTCTTTCCAGCTCTGGATTGTAGACCAGACCCAGCCACAGTACTCGTGAACACTACGTCTGATGTACACCAGGGCAAATGTATCGCTGGTGGTCCAAACTCTTCAGATACAGTGAGAGCACGCCACCATGACTCTTGGAGGCTCACAAGGACAGCGATATGAACGCAAGGACGTCCTTTCCGCAGAAGGCTGCATCGAGGGTCGACCCGGTTACAACTGACTACCAATCGATAGGCGGCTCGCAGTCGAAGTGGTTGTTCGTCGGAATTGACTGGTTTCGTCGAGCTGCCCTTGACGCCCTCAGAACTCTGGACAAGCTTCATCCCAGCCACCGAAGCATCACTTCCGCCGACATTCACGTCCTTA